>CM068317.1:25542500-25705000 GCA_034766995.1 Acanthacorydalis orientalis
AAATATTTTCTGAATACAAATTAAATGCTATACTTAACTACATAGCTAATTGTCTCATTTTAAGTCTCTTCGATTTCATTCAAAATATAATCTAGATAAAAGAATTATTAAATAAAAAAACAGATCTTGTTAATGACCGTATTATAATTCTAGAATATTTTAAAATTAAAATGAATGGAAATAATAATGTAATTTCAACATCAAAAATTAGAAAAATTACTGCAGTTAAAAAGAAAGCGGTAAGGAAACGGAGACAAGATAATCTGACTGAATCAAGAACACATTCGAAAGAAGTTTTTTCCTTTTAAATAAAATTCTCTATAATAAAATTTAGACTGGTATTATAATAATAAACAACCCATTTTGTAGACATTTGATTTACACTTGCGATGAACGAGATGTGACATTTAATTTAACACAATATTTTATTGTGATTTTGTAAAAGTTAAAATTTTATAGAAAACTATAATTACATTACTTGATATTATTTTTCATTTATAAATACCATACTCTCAACTATTATTTTCAATGAAGAAACTAGAAATGCCAGTCCGAATTTTGTGTTTTATTTGAAATTAATAAATTGTATCCTCATTGAAAACCCCTTTGTGTATGTATATATATATATATATATATATATACACATATATATATATATATATATATATATATTTATATATATATATATTATATTGAATCATAATAATTTCCAACTAATAATTTTCAATTAATAATTTATAATTCCAACTAATTAATAATTTCCAACACAATTTATTATTTATATCAATATTATATCAATTTTATTTATTAAGATTCACTTAACACGGAAAATAACATATATATATATATATATATATATAAGAAAACATCTGTTTTTCACAAAGTTAGAGGATAAATTTCAATTTTTTAGATTATTATGCTTTATTTAAAGCATGAATTCTAAAATTAATGAAATAATTTTAATAAAATATAAAAATAGTATTAATAAAAAAAGGTTACTTATATCTAAAGCAAAATAAAAAAAAATAAATAATAAAAATAAAATAAATAATAAAATTTAAATGGAGCATATTATTCTATTATAATCGCAGAATAGTAAATATTAGTATTCACTGTTCTGTGATCATAATAAATGAGAGAATTACTGCCAAAATAGTTTTAACAAACACAGCTGCTCGTGAAACAGATTAATAGTTGTATTAAACTGTATGATTTGCAGTATTGAAATAAAAATACATCTCTGTAAAAATTGTGTTTTAAATAAAAGTCTAAAAGTGTCTGGGTTATTCACTTTGAAAATAACAGTCAAAACGATTCAATATAAATCATATCTACGAAAAGGGATATTCACTGTAAAGAATTCCTGAGGGTTTATAACTCTCGGCAGTGTAGTTTTTCATTTTAACAACTTCAGTTTGCAAATATCTACTGATATGAAATTTTTTACAAACTTTTATATATATATTGTCAAATCCGAAATTTATTTAACCTTCCAACAAATTTAATAAAAGAAAACCAGTTCAATAAAACAGGAAAGTTATGATTAAAAAAATCACCTACTTGTATCTGTCTTCCTAGCCAATCAGTTAAGAACGTTCAAAGAGCTGTTTTATTTGTAAATTCCAAGAATATGTCTGGTCAATAAACGTTTTAGAAAAGATTTATATAAAATTTATTGTTCAGTCTGTTCTATTAGATTTTTCATTTTATAAGTCAAACTTACTTTTTGACAAAGTCATTCATAAAAAAAGTAATTATATATATATATATATATATATATATATATATACGTATATATATAGATATATATGTGTGTGTGTGTGTTCGATTTATGTAGAAACAATGAAGATTTTCCTGGAAATATTTCTTTCATAAAGGCAATATTTCGACCGATGCAGAATTTCAAATGGTATCATAAAAACGTTCATGGATGACGTTGAGTAATTATATCGTTCTGTTGAATAATGTGTGCGGTGTGTGCGGTTTTTCACAATGCTCACACACACGCACACGCAATATTCACACACATCTACATAGAGACACACACAGCAAAGACGCCGACTTGTTATTTGATTCTAAATACAATTTCATACTATGTATATATTTTGAAAGAATGGATTCGAAACACAGATGTGCCTCACTGTATATATATATATATATATATATATATATATATATATATATATAATGGTCCAGAGAAAATATGGAAGATAAATGAACTGTCTCGTTGTCAAAATTAAATTTAAAAAAAGTTCAATCATTTCAAAAGTTGCAGGTTTTTCACACTATCGTTTTATAAACTAATGAACTCTCAGTTGTGTTCAGTCGATTCTTAAATATTTTCATATTTGTGCAATACGTTTTAATCACATAAAAAATATACAGTTGCTGTTATTTTTTATGCCTCTTTTTGACAATTGATCAAATCGATTTGTGAAAAAATTCATGTGGCTATAAAACAAAAACATTGATATTAATGTTATTCCGGAAATATTTTCTATTCAAATTACTCTGTATTGAACGGTGTGATTGATTGATTGTTCGAAGTTTTAGCATGCGTCGGCGTCTGAAGCTATAAACCTATAAATAAAAAAATACACATACGTTTTAATTTCAACCGTTCACTTTCACATTATACAATCAATTATATATATATATATATATATATATATATATATATATATATATATAAAAGGGAATTAAAAAAATTATTGAAAATCAGTAGAAAAGAGAGGAATTCAATCGTACAAAATAGAAAATCACGGAAGAGGTCTTTATCCAGCAGTATATTGACAGAGGATGATAATGATATATATATATATATATATATATATATATATATATATATATATATATATATATATATAAATGTATATATATTTTGAGACCTTAATTCCCCCGGTTTTTTGAAAAATGTTCCCGGAAAACATGCAAAAGACATTAATAAAAATTACACTAACACAACATACTACTCACACCCCCCAAAAGCGGATAACTACCAGATTAGGTAAGGGCACCACATCAATTTCATAAAACAAACCGGCCAAACTTGGCCCTGTACAAAATTTAGTAGCAATAAAATTCATTTTTATTTTATTTTATTAGACTTCAATTCCTAGACAGTAATGAGAGTCAAGTTCGTAGATAGTATTTCTACAGAATTTAGATCTTTCTTAACCCTCATTTAGATATTAGAAAAAGAATTCTTTGTAAAAGACCGGAGTTGTGACCTCACAAGTGGATTCTTTATCGTGACAACAATCCTCCCTCTCCGTTATCATTGATGAAAATTTCAATCCAAAAAGAAATGTTAACGATAAAACTGAAACTCATTCGCTCAATCTTACAATTTTTTTTTGTTTCTGAAACTAAATTGTTTTGAACGAAATCAATTATATATATATATATATATATATATATATATATAAAAGGAAATTAAAAATTTTATTAAAAATCAGTGGAAAAGAGAGGAACTCAATCGTACAAAATGAAAAATCATAGAAGAGGTCTTTATCTAGTAGTAGATTGACAGAGGATGATAATTATATATATATATATATATATATATATATATATATATATATATATATATATACTTTGAGACCTCAATTTCTAGACAGTAATGAGAGTCAAGTTCGTAGATGGTATTTCTACAGAATTTAGATCTTTCTTAACCCTCATTTAGATATTAGAAAAAGAATTCTTTATAAAAGACAGAAGTTATGACCTCACAAGTGGATTCTTTATCCTGACAACAGTCCTCCCTCTACGTTATCATTGATGAAAATTTCAATCCGGAAACAAATGTTAACGATAAAACACTGAAACACATTCGCCCAATCTTTCATTTTTGTTATTTCTGAAACTAAATTGTTTTGAAAGAATTTCTGTTGATTTGAAAAATATCTGTTTTGATAAATTCAAACACAAAAGCTCATGGTAGAGCATCTAAAAAGAATTCCCAAATTTTTTCAAAGAGTGAAAATAGAGAATGGAGAAATGCTTTAGAGTGAATGAGGACGACTTTAAAACGAAAATGTTTGAATCTAGTAATTTTTCAATTATAAAAGTTTTATTTGCAAATTCGTTCCTTGTTTCAGACCTTCTACATTCGTCATGTTTAATCATTTCCCTAGTATCTAATTCATTCTTAATAAAATCTGATAAATTCGTATTACATTTCTTTTAATATCCTGACATTCTGTTCTTTTTAATTTATATTTTTATATCCAAATGATCATCGAGATATCAAAAATACTCATACACCTATATTTTTCCAAAAATTGGTAAATCAAATACTAAAAAAACGGGTGTGTGTGCTCATGTACATACGACAGAAGTGAAACTTCATTATTTTTATGTAGATGTGGGGAAAGGAGAATTGCTGTTAATTACAGGTTTAATAATATAAATAAGACATTCTATAATTAAATAGAGAAGGGTGCATTGCTATAAATTACATGTTTAATAACATAAAGAAGACATTTTATACTGAAAAACATAATTTTATTCTCATTCAATTTGTTCGTATTCTAAAAATGAGACAATCGGTTTATGATAACTAAAATATGATATAAAAAGTTTTGACTCAAATTTATCGAGAAATCTCGAGAATACTGCATCGATTGTAGTTCCTGATCTCGTAGTTGCTTCATTAAGGTTATTTACAATATTTAAATTCAATTTGGCATGGAGAAATTTAATTAATGATAGGGAAGCATCGGAAGAAAAGTTAACGTTAAAGTCTCCGCTCAAGATCATCGGCACTTTGTCATAATTGACATCGACTAGATTTGCTCTCTCGACGGTATAGATTAATAGAGTACTATATATGAATTTGATTATGTCTTCGATTTTCTGATTTGCTGAAATGTAGATGGCGACCATCAAGATGACCGTCTCATTTTCCGCAACACATTGAGCAGCACATATATCTCAAACAGCTGTTGTTACTCCTATCGATTGTGTTTGTTGAAAATTGCAATCCTTGTATAGAATAACAATATTAGCTGTGTCACTAGATTTATGATAAATCGCCACTCCTCCAGATGGAAGGGTTGGTCGTTTATATTGAACAACACAATTGAAGTAAGGGATATTGATTCGATCCTCATTCTTTAACCAAGTCTCAGAAAGAAACAATAGGTTTGACTGCTGAATAACTGTGTCACTGAGATCGGCTGAGCGAGCGCGAAGACTTGGACAATTTAAAGAAGATATTGTCAATCCTCTCGTACTGCGGATGAAATCTACACATTCTCTATTGTCACCAGTCGCTTAACAGATAATCTACGAAATTCCTCTTGTAGAGATCTCATTGAAGTTGCTGCTCGTCGACCATGATAAAACCTGGCTGCATTATCACGAGTTACAATGTAAGAGTTCTTGTATACTTGTGGCTCGTGATAATCTACGTACAGTAAGTGCTGACAGTGTATATTCATCATGCAGTCATATTCGCTCCATCTCTTTCATTCGCGGCTATGTTCATGGTAACGTTTTTCGTGACACGCCGTATGATTTTACCCCTCACTAACGCGCCCATAGAGTTTTATTTCAAAAGATTTTGAAACTTTATTATCACTTATTGTTTGTATTATTATTAGTAGTAGTAGCAGTGGCGCACTCAGGATTTAATCTTGTAGGTGGCCGAGTTAAACGGATAAAATTTGTTTTAATGTGAATTCAATAAAATTCATTAGACGATTATAAAAATTCATTTAAAGAATTAAATACATTTTTCTTTTCTTTTTACAAAGCTCTTGAATTTATTCAGTCGCGGTTATATTAATCTCTCTGTAGAGGATAATGATTTTTTACTTTTCCTTTGAGTGGTGCCAGTGATTTTGACTCCCTCTCTGAGTGCGCCACTGTCTAGTAGTATAATATAATTATTCAAAATTACGTTCGTAGTTACATTATAGAAAAAATGCATTTATATTGAGTATGCACTGAAACTTTTCCTTTAGAAAAAGCATATATGACTGCATAAAAATACTTATGGAATTAACATTTAATTATATATTTTACCATCTTATTGAATGACTTAAACATCATTTATACATATTTTGCTATATTTTTTATATAACATTTAATTTTATATTCTAATATATATATATATATATATATATATGTAATCTATTTTTACATTAGTTAATTATCTATTACTAAATTCGCTAGTTGGTTTACAATTCATTATTAAATGTTCTTCCTTTAATTCACCATCAGAAAACAAACATTTATGTTTTCTTATTTTTATTTTTTCTTGTCGTTTTCATAGTTCCAATCTAATCATTGGTCTATGTCGTCATTCTCTTTTATTCAAAATATTTACATGTTCGGCGCCGTCCTTATAGTGAATTATTTTCTTGGCAAACTACGTAATTGTTTTTGTGTCTTCTAGTTTTTGCATATTTCTTTGTCTTCTAAATTGCTTCTCTATCATTTTCATCTTTCCTTTCTTCTTAATATGTTTCTCAGATTCAATACACCTGTATTTTCTTGTAGTTTCTTATTCCAAATTCAATGTGTCCATTTTAGGTATTGGACTCATGTTATATCTGACCAGATGTTTAGTTTAAATGCTGAGTTTGCTTTTTCCGTAAGTGTTTCTGTAAAGGTTGCAGCTGTTGACGTCGCCTTGCTTATGCCCGAAGTTTCTTTATAGAATTTATTTGCTATTGTCTCTAATTCCTTTATAATTACATCTCCTCGCCATATTTGTGCTCCAAATATTTCACCATTGTTTTATTAATCACTTTATCATTTCATATGGCAAATGCTAGATTTATACTAGGTACCGCTCTTAAGAAACCAATCAAATGCTGCCCCTTCTCCTTCAAATTTTGTTCAAATGAAAAGAAATCTGTGACCGTTGGTAATTTTTTAAAAAAATTTAATTATCACTAAAAAATTTGTAAAATTTTCCATCATTGATACATAGACGACAAGGACCATTCTACGGATCAGTTCTCACGGATTCTACGGATCAGTATGATCAGTTCTCATAATTCAAAGTTATGAAGTTCTTTTACATAAGTTTCAGAACAAAAATTGAACTACAAACATTTTTAAATTTATTTTTTCATTTCACATTTGAGCTACTTATAAATCGAAATTTTGATTGAAAATAAAATTTCCAACTAAAAAAAATTGCCGGTCTGAGCAGTGATGCTTGTTGCCCCTGTCTAAATCCTATCCTGCATATGGTATATTTTCATTCATGTATATAAATCTAATTATAAACCGTATTAATTATATTACTTTTTCACTTTTATTATATATGTATATATATACGTATGTATTAAAAAGATTTGGAATTTGGATAGTTATTTAAATTATAGAAATTATGACCAATTTATAATATTCTAATCTATTTTCACTCGATTTTTAAATTTGCTTATCGGACAAAAGTATCTACAAAGCTCGACTTTTATAGTTTACATTCACTAATTTATAATATTTATTTTTAGATATTCTGATCGATCGTATAATTAACCATTACTGCATATTAAGAATCAACATTATATATATATATATATATATATATATATATATATATATATATCATGCAGTCATTATACGTCATTAAATGCAAAGATATAACAAAACCGATTGAAATGAAATTTCAAAACGAACATTAATTCAATATTTATAATACAGCTGATAAATCAATAGATGATCTATTTATATGACAGCGTAATTACACGCGACGCAATCCCTTTTAATGTGTAAAGAAATTGTATGTTTGACGACGACGTCGCGGGTTCATTATAAGTTTTCATTATCAACCATTTAAAGTTTATTGTCTGCGACGACAGCAACGAATTCGGTATCAATTTATTAATTTTGAAAGTTTGTCATTGTGTTAGGAAGCTTTCTGCGTTGTTTTACGTTTTAACTCTCGTTAATTATTTTTGAAATAAATGAAATATTTCAGGAATAAAACAATCTTGATTCAAAATATATTTATTTATTAATTTAAAACATCTTCAACTATTTTACCATTGAATGTTATTATGCCTAAATAAGAGAACTATCGAGGGATAACCTTATTTTTTAACAATAATTTTTGTTAGTCCTAAAACACTTGTATTAAGAATAAATAACGGGGGTTGTATCTGTAAACAACCCCAGGAGTTTACATCGGGTTAGAGAAGTGAAAATGTTTTAAATTGTTTAAAAAAATACAATTTCATCTTTTCAGATGGAGTCGAAGCAATTTTTTTCAAACTCTCTAGCCTTTTCTCTTCCACAGCTTTACGTTTTCTATGCTTTCTTACAGTTTTTTGGACCATTTTGAATTTTGGAGATGTTGATAAATTTAGTAGCTTAATTTCTGAAAATTTTCTGAAAAATTTCAAAAATTTTAAAAATGACACTGGGTCTTTCTTACAGAACCTTGAAAGCTTTATCCGCATATATTTAAGTTTTTGTCGTACGATAAAGATTTTTTGAGATATTTACCTTTTAATGCTGACACAACGTGAAAATCAATGTTAAAATTAAGTAAGGTCATAACTTTCAATTTCATTAACGGATTTTAATAGATGAAACATTTTTAGATTCCAAAGTCTTTTAGCTGTTAAACACTTTTGATCCGATGTGAATCTGTTGAACGGTTGCGGTGTACTGAGCGCTAACCTGCGTTACAGCATTTGGTAACGCTCCCACCGGCTAACATGACACCCCACCTAATGAAACTGTAGACGTAATTCGACGTCAAAATATTTTAATGATATATCTTTTTCATTAGAATGTATTGAAAAAAAATGTTTAATCAATGTAAAATATTGTTTAAACTTATTTATTATTTTTTAAACGTTTACTTATTTTTCTTTAGTAAAAAAAAAACAAGTTTATCTATAAATAAATATTACTTATCACTAATATTCAAAGGAAATATTTTTTAAGTGTAACACGCGGATTACTGGCGGTCCGTCCAACAAAATTGAATGATTTCAAGGAAAACGCTATTAAATAATTTTGATTACATACGTTGTACACATTTTAAGTATAAGATAAATTATGGTTTTCAAAAATTTATAAGAAAATTGTTTTGGGGAAAATAAAATACTACAAAATCATAATCTGTAATTAACTTAAATATACACTTCTTATCGTATTTAATAAATAGAACTTTTTATTTGTTATATCTTTCTCGTCTTATTTAATAGAGACTCTTTTCAGTCAAACCCGATGTAAATAGGTGTGTTTCAGTCAGAGAAATGTTAAATCAAATAATATTTTATTTTCATCTATCATATTTTCAAGATAAAAACACTAAAAATTAAACGGAATGTAGGTACGAATATTCAAAATCATTTTTGAAAGATTTCATGAACTGTTTTTAACCTCTTAAGCGTTTTGTTTATGTTATTCTGAGAATATACACTGGTGTGCTTAATTTTTCTAGGTGATGACGAGTATACTCGACGAAGACACAGTAAATACATTTACTGTAAGGTTGAGTTAAATTATAACAAAATGATAAATTTTTGGTTTTTTTGAAAATTTTTTAATTTTACTAATAAGTAATTCACAAATCGTATTTCATTACTGTTTATTGGCATCCATTTTTTTAATCTTGAATATTGTTTCAAATACAGGCAACTTTCCAAATATTGCTCGGAATATAAATTAGTTTGCTCCACTATTATGTTTAGTAAGTCATAATCTAAAAAAGTTTCCATATAGAACACACATTTGGTTTTTGACGAATGGGGAATAATGAAATTTGGACCAGGATGAGCAGTAAATTTAAATGGTGCTCACTCTCCACCTCTAATATTCCTGTATACATTTGAATTTTTATTTTCTGTATCGGGTTCTTTATCTTTTTCATCCTCATCACTACTTTCATCAGAAGACGTTGAAATTACTGATATTCTTTTCTAGGTCCTTGTATGTAAAATCTCATCTTCGTTATCTTTTTCAACCTCATCACTATTTTCATCAAAAGACGTTACAGGTGTTATCGCTCTTTTCCGTTTTGTTGGATGTAAAGATATATTTTAATCACTATCAATAAAACTCATCTCGGAAGAAAAATAAAAACATTATTCATTTCACAAGTTTTTCTATTACACTTTATAATACCTTCTCTAGATAGCAGACGTAAGATTCACGAAACAAAGAGAAAAGTGCCTAGAAATATTCTAAAATGTACTAAAATCACAAACATATATATTTTTTACCTAAATTTTACAATAAATAACAAAAACGAATTCTTCTCTATATGACGAGTATATACTCGACATTAAACAAAAAAAATCCATCTTTTCATGACGAGCATCTCGACATAAACGCTTAAGGGATTAATAAGAGTTAATTTCGGACGTTATCGGTTTTATTAAATCTGCAAGATAATTGCTTTCATGGCAAATAAACAGCATTGTAAATGGAACGAACACTTGAATTCAGACACATTGGCCAGCAGCCCAACTAGATAGTCTGTTAAAAGTGATTTCGTTTGAATGTTTTTAACACTAGATTTACAAGCATTTACTATATACCTATTTTTACTGAAATCCATCATTTTGACGGATACATTAAAATACAGCGTTTTGGTAATAACAGTTAATTTCATTTTATATCACTACATCTTTATTAACAGAGATTAACAGTACATTTTTTTACAAATGAATTCTATTTTGAGGGTACATTTTCTGTACAGAAACTTTTTGCACTCACAGCAAATATTATTGCATCTATTTTTTTACAAAATCCGATTTGGCATGACTTCAGATTTTTATTTTGGAATTTCCTATATCCGATGACTGTTTGGAAGCAGTCTTACGATCATCTTTGTAATCCCTCTCTAATTCATCTCTGTAGTCTCTCACTAATTCTTCAGACAATTGAAAAATAATTTTTTTTCTCTATATATCTAGTTCAATAGTCTCCTTTTACAACATCCACGCATTGATAGCTGCTAATTTTAACATGTTATAAAATACTACGGCCATCTACGGGACACTGCTTTGACGCGACATTTTCGTACCATTTGATCTACAATTTATATTTTCATAAACTTAACCTTTTGTACTCCAAACAATTAAGCTATACGGTTAATCAGAAATTTATATACTAGGAATTAGGATGAGTATAAACACCCGATGTCATTGATGGACGAACGCTTATCGAAGCTTTTATCTGTAAAGGATAAAATGTGGCAGTGACACTGGTCACTGGTAGGAGTAGAACGCCCTTAAGTGCCTGGGCGGTACAGCCGGTCTTGTGAGTGTAAAGAGTTAACTTCCAGAAATAATTCCATTGCCTCTTACTGAGCCTGGTGAACTTCCTTTATATCTCCTAAAATATTGTTATGAAGCTCAACAATGTCAAGAAACTCTGACTGACCTTTTGCGTCAATCGAATACACACAGATATAATATGGATTTCGTTGCATACGCATGAAAACAGTTTAAACTTCTTCCGCGTTACTGAATTGACTAACGCATCGTTTTACAAAACAAACATACGTCGTCAAACGTACACAACATATATTTTTTATTGTATAAATGATATAAGATAAACAAACACGTCTATCGTAAATGTAATCATTCCCATTTAAATTGTGAAAAAAATACAAACGTTTCTACGGAAACATTCCAATTAACTAATTGGCCCACAGACGTACGTACATTTGTATGTATCTGGATACGCGCGTACGTGACTGTGTGAACGTACACGCCGCTCTGTTCGAATCCTCGCCACGTTTTCCCGTTTCTGTCTGCATGGCGCGGACCTGATCGTCGTCACTAATTAACTGATTACTAAAAAACATGCCGCGCGAACGTTGCGAGGTCTCTGTTTCCCGTTCGGACACGTCCTTTCCACCGTGTCGTTCCACCTAACCCGTAGCCAATGTTCTGTTTCATCTCGCATTCGCCACTTCATTAAACATTTCGGAATTTTGCATATTAGCATTGTGTGGCGCTGATAATTTCCTGAGATCAACATGGGCGCGGCGACCGATATCGTTCCCTTGTTTGTCAATTGCACCCACCGTACGGCCACAGCACTTTTCCCTCACGCATATATATATATATATATTAAACGACCAAATATTTAAAAGCTTATGTACGGCGCATTGATAAATAGAGAGACAATCCAAGTGATAGAGATGAACTTATACGTGCCGTGCGCGCAGTCATGTCTTCATGGCTCTTTTACATGCGAATCTATGATGTTTAATGCAGCACACAGGCCATCTCTCTGACAATGTAGCTTATAAAATGTACGTTTGACAGCGTCGGGGGGAATCGCTCTCGTGCAACTCCCGACCGAACATAAATTACCACAGAACAGAGCATTACAGGTATTATGTATGCACGAGAAGGTATTAACACGTACGGTCCTTCGGTCGTAAGCAATATTATAGATTATATGTTCGGATCACGCTCGTGCACCGTAAAAGGGACGTGGACGGCGATAAGTGAGGTGAATAAAACGTCGTCGCCGTTCGTTCGGCACAACAAATCAGATACGGTTTAAGTTTATTTTTAGTAACGAGTCGTTTGTGTTTGCGGAAGACTTCTTGTACACGTTAATGTCTGAAAACGGAAAATAATCGATTAATCGGTCGGTGATTTCTAATCGCGAACTGTGTTTTTTTTTCTTCTTCCGTCTCAGAAATTTTAATTTTCGATATGAAAATAAAATATTTTACATGTTACATAGAATACTTCTTTTTTAATAAATAATACACTTTGAAACTATATCTTTTCGCTCTGCGGATAAATTTATTTTCACACATAAATTTTTCACTCACAAACCACAAAAAAACTCGGATCAAACGTATTTAGTAATTATTGATCATTTTAACAGTTTCTTATGCGCATTTGTGTTGAAATTCTATTATTCTGTCATATTTGGGAAATATAATAACACATCTATTGGGTGTTGGAATTAATTCGTAGCGTTTTCTTCATGAAAAACGATCGTTTATTTTAAATGAAATTGAAAAAACATATCATTCAAAGTATTGTCCATCTTTAGCCACTACTTTTTCACATCTTTCGGGCAGAAGACGAACACCACGTCGGAAGAACGCCTCGTCTTTAGATGCAATCCACGAATCGACCCATTTTTTGCAATCTTCGTAAGAAGTGAGCTTCTGCCCAGACAGGCCATGACTCATCAATCGAAGCAAGTGGTAATCAGAAGGAGCAATATCTGGAAAATACGGCGGGTGGGGTAGGACTTCCCATTTGAGCGTTTCCAAGTATGTTTTGACCGGTTTTGCGACGTGCGGACGAGAATTCTCGTGCTGCAAAATCACTTTGTCGTGTCTTTCAAAGTATTTCGGCCCTTTTTCCTTCAATGCACGACTCGAGCGCATCAATCGTAGTCGGTAGAGATCCCCAGTGATGGTTTCATTCGGTTTGAGCAGCTCATAGCAGATCACACCCTTATGATACCACCAAATACAAAACACGAGCTTGGATCCATGGATATTTGGCCTCGCCGCTGGTGTTGATGGTTGGCCGGGCTTAACCCATTACTTTCTGCGCTTAGGATTGTCGTAATTGATCCACTTTTCATCGCCCATGACAATTCAATGCAAAATTCTCTTCCTTTTCTCCCGTAGAAGCAGCAGTTCACAGGTAAAAAAACGCCTTTCAACGTCCCTCGGTTTCAATTCGTATGGAACCCAATTCCCTTGCTTTTGAATCATTCCCATGGCTTTAAGGCGTTTTCCTACCGTTGACAAGTCAACTTCCAACGATTCAAACAATTCTTGAAGTGTTTGGCATGGGTCTTCATTAAGCAATGCCTCCAATTCTTCATTGTTGAACTTTTTCGGCTGTCCAGGTCGTTCCTTGTCTTCCAAGTCGAAATCACCACTTTTAAAACGTGCAAAACACTTCCGACACGTTCAACAACTTCAGTAACACTTGTTCTTCTCGGTCTTGAATGTTTACTTCCAACGCGGATAAAGAAGTTTCACGTCAAAAAGTGGTTTAATAAAACTAATGAAACCCGTAATACTTTCTTCATATTTTAATTTATTTATTTTTACTTTGCATTTTTTACATAAACCAAATATTTCTACTATAATATAATAACTTTCTTATAATAAATAGCACAACTAAATGCAATCCAGGAATATGTGACACCAAAATATTAAATACATGACTCCGTAACTAATAAACTGTATGTTCAAATAATGATTTGAGATAATAATGTATAATTTATAAATAGGTTTATATATATGTATGGTCGGATTGTACATTTTGAAGATATCGCAAAAAGACAGCATCTATACTAGTATCCGACTTTGTCGTTGCGATTATGGAATCAGTATTCACACCTAAATTAAGTTTTTCATGTAGAAAACTACCAAGTGATTTGCTGAATTTTTTGACGTGAAACTGATATTAAAACCCCCACTGAGAAGCATTGGTATTTTATCCTCTCCTCAGCCAAGGAACGGTGCACCTCCATGAGTGTACGGTAGTAAAGAACTGTGTATAAAGTAGATTAGAGTGTCCATTTTTTGATTCAGAAAAATTTTAATCGCTACAATTACAATTGTTTTTCCGTCTTCTATTTTACACTCATCAACGCAGGATTCATCAACTGCTATCACAGTCACAAATAACTAGGATTGTGCAACAGTCATATCTATGAACAGAGTGACAATGTTAACAAATCCGTCGCTCACTTCTGCCGTCTACGCACGATCCATCCTCTCTCTCTACTCCCCTCCTCCAAGTCATAACAAATTCCGTAACACTTTTTCGTCTCGACTTTTAAAATGTACTCCCAACGCGAATAAAGAAGTTTCACTTCAAAAAATGGCTTAATAAATCTAATAAAATTCGTAATGCTTTCTTCATACTTTTTACTTTGCATTTTCTACATAAATCAAACATTTTTACCATAATATTATAATTTTCTTATAATAAATGGCACAATAAAATGCAACCAAGCAATATGTTACACCAGAATTGAAAATACGTGACTCCGCGACTGATAAATTGTCCTAAAATAATCATTTGAGATAATAATGTATAACTTATAAATAAGTTTATTATTACTTTCTTTTAAGAATAAAATAATATATAAAATTCAGTTGATTTAAGAACTTCATGCTGATTAAACAATACGATAGAACGTTTTTTGTCAGAAAAACAAATCTCCCGCCCCCTTCAACGTCATAACAACTTCCGACCAAACAGTTTAACTTCAATCAAATTTTTTTTTACATTTTCTTCCTTTAATTCAATTTATATCCAAATTTAATACCTTTTACTCAAAATAGAACCATTCTTCACATACGTTTTCTCATTCTCAATAATATTAAAATGATAATTGTTTCAAAATATAAAGAACAAGTTTAATACCAATTTACTTTCTTAATCGAGCTTCAATTTACTTTCTTAATCTATCTACTTTAAAGATGCTCTAACTATTATCCATTCAAGTATGTGACTGTGTCACAAACAATGGGAAAACCAATAGTTGCTCGAATTTATTTTGCGAGGAAATTCCCGAACATTTCTTTATGTAGAAATATTTTAACGAATATATATATATATATATATATATATATATATATATACGAATATATATATATATATATACATTGGTTTTCCCTGAATTAGTTTCTTAATCATATTATCTGAATCAATAAGCAGATAAAATTTGATTATTTCAGAGAATGAAAAATCTCACATTACCAGTGCTAAATATTTCCTTCGCTTTGATCAGAGAAAAAACGTACAAAGCTTATATAGGCTCATGCATTGTTTAATAAGACATGTAGTAATTTTTGATAAGAAAGGGCATAACGCTGAACAACGTAAAAAAAATTTCACATTATTCGCTTCTCTTTGATAAGAATTTCAAAATTCATCTAAGATATTCTAGACTTGTTCTATCATCAGATGTTATGAAATTCTAAAATGTTGCCATAATCTCACATATTTCCATTTTCGCCTCTTAATATACATTTATTAATCAAGTTACGACAGGATTACAAAAGATTTATGCTTTCGACTCTTATTACGACGCGTGTTTTCCTCAAGAAATATCTGACAAAGATTCGAATAAAAACTTTAATATCATCCGTTTGCCGCGTCATATTTTAGCTGGTAACTTTAAATGAATTATGTTTCACTTACTCTATCTCTCTTCTACATACGTTTTCTTATACCTTCAAATATTTATATACATACATACATACATACATACATATATACATACATATATATATATATATATATATATATATATATATATATATATATATATATATATATATATATATATATATATATATATGTATATATATATGTATATATATATGTATATGTATATATATATATGTATGTATGTATATATGCATGGATAGATGGATATATTTATGTATACACATTTTCAGACACCGCAAAAGC
The DNA here is from genome assembly GCA_034766995.1 of Acanthacorydalis orientalis. Classification (NCBI taxonomy): domain Eukaryota; kingdom Metazoa; phylum Arthropoda; class Insecta; order Megaloptera; family Corydalidae; genus Acanthacorydalis; species Acanthacorydalis orientalis. The sequence goes on from CM068317.1 coordinate 25,558,907, forward strand.
TTTATTGCGGTGATGTTTTTTTGTTGTACGCGTGTACAAACAACAACGAACGAGTAATGGAACGCCTATGTTCGTAATTAATCTTCTGTGTACCTCTTATATCTTATACAATAATGATGTATTGTTAAATAAAAGATAATTTTAATTAAGAACGTAATTAACAGCTTTACAAACATTATACGAGCCTCTTCACGAATTTTATACTGACAAATAATTATATTTTCAACAGTATATTAAAATATAATCAAGAGTACATTCTGATTCTCTTAATAAGAATGATTATTGAACATTGAATAAATAGGTAAAAGTTTATATTGTTTTGTTCAAGTAATCGTGTTATCGCCTATTACTGGTTTCGGTTCTCATGCCATTCTTAGGTACTTGAATATTGAATATAGGTACAGAAATAAATATATTAAATTAACAAAAACATCGATGGAGTGTTTATTTCTGAAAGATAAATTATATAAATCATACCTTTTAATGAAGAATATGTTAAAAAAACATAAGCATTTAAACATTTAATGTTAAGCTACTTGAAAATAGAACATAATTACAATCGAAACTGATTGTAATAAAATAGAAGTAGTAAATCAAATAATAAGAGTGACTCAACGATAAACATACGAGTAGAAGAATACAACAGGGTATTCAAGTATAAAAACAAAAAAAGTATAATTTTAAAATATTAAATCGAATTCAGATTTGAACGCAAATTGTTGTTATATAACAGAGCTCTCTCCTATCACAAAATTACAATGATATGTATTAGGTTGGTAAGTAATAAAAGCGGTTTTTCTTTTCTGAATTCTAACCTTGTTTTTTTTCAATGAAAGTGTCATTTCATCGTGTTCATGTTAATATCATTTTAAAGTGGATTTTCCGGTCTGTATTTTGATAATATTGACTTTGATTTTATTATTAATTTTGGTTCAAACTCGGCTATTGAATTAAAAATGGAAAAGAAACAAATAAGAGTATTTTTTTTTTGTAAAATTTCAAAACGGGTGGTGCAGCAACAGAAACTGCTTGTAAACTAAATAATGCTTTTGGTGTGGATATTGTTAAGGAATGTACGATGCAATAGTGGTTCCAAAAAATTCGTGAAAGGGACGAGAGCCTTGAAAATTGAGGTCTTTCATGTTCAATTTTCATCTCCACCAATATATAAATCGAATTTATAAATATTACTACAAATTTTTCCAACTATTATTAAAAGTTACAGCATTTTCTTTTAAATTAAAGTAGCGTTTTGCTAAAAAATTCTAAATTTTTCACTAAAAAAGATTTTTTTTAAAAAACCCGTTATATCAAAATCAATTGTGAACGATTTACTCAGTCACACACACACATATACATATATATACATATATATATATATATATATATATATATATATATATATATATATATATATATATGACAATATAAAAGACCATATCGAATATCAAACATGGGAAAACAGTGTGGAAGTTTATTAGAGAAGATGTTCAAAAATACAATACAGAGCTAATTAGGAAGACCATTGAAGAATATAAAAGCTATAGAAAAATGAAACAAATCCTTATGATTGGCAAAGAACACATAATTGCTCTGAAATCAGAGGATCGCAGGAAAACAGAAATAGTGAGAGAGAAATTATTAACTGGGAACCAAGGAATATAAAAAGACTAAGAAACAGACCAATGAACAGTTGTTATAAGGAAATTAAAAAATGTATTGGAAATCAGTGAAAAAGAGAGGAATTTAATCGTACAAAATGAAAAACCATGGAAGAGGCCTTTATCCAGCAGTGGATTTACAGAATTACGAAGGCTGCTGCTGCTATTGATTATATATATGTATGTATATATATATATATATATATATATATATATATATATATATATATATATGTATGTGTCAAACAGACTGTAAACATTTTATTTAAATTAGTATTTAAGTTCATGATGGGAAAGTGTGAATAAGACATTTATATTATTTATTATTAAAAAATTAATCAATTGACTAATAAATAAAAAGTGTTAATTTAATTATGTATTTTTAAATCTAAATCAATTTGCGCACTAAAAATTACATAACAATAAAGTTTTAGCATTGTAAATAAATTCACTTTCACAAATAAATTATTTTCACATTTCACAAATCTTCTAATTAAAAATTAGAAGATATATGAATCTTCTAATCTCATTAAAAATGTTCAATAAATAATTATTAATCATTGCTTATGAGTATTTCGGTGGAAATTTTATTATCCTCAGAGTGTTTTCTGTACATTTGTATCTCTGAATAATGTTATCGAGATCTATATGTGCATAAATAACATTCAAAAGTGATCAATAATCACTTATTGAACATTTTCGAATAGGAAAAAAATGTGATTCGTGAGACAGGAAAAAAAAATCATTTGAAAAAAATCTATTATTCGAAATCATTTAAAACTAAAATATTTTTTTTTTAATTTACAAAGGAACTTTTTCATAACAAATAATTTAATGTATACTTATTTTCTCACTTTCAATTTTAATTCATAAACAAATTCAAAACAAACAAACTCTCTAGGTTTGAATAATTGATTCAGCGCTGATAATCACAACACCAAATTTCAAATTCTAACGACTAATATACAAATATTAGTTTGAAATATTTGTACTGCTTATTAATTATTCAATTAAATATGTTCAGAATGTATACAGCATACAACAGTTGTAAGTTTAATTCAAATTTAACTAGAGAATAATTATGATTAATACAAAGTTTAAACAGTTTTGATTTATTGAATCGAATAACAAATAGCTATCTGGAAATTAGATTAAAATATTATTTATAATCAATTATGTTCATATTGCTACATTATATGAATAATTTGTTTAAATCTGAGGTAATCATCCGTTTAATATTTTTTTTTTCTAATAAAACAATTACTGGACAATTATCTTACATTGAATATATTTTTAATGTTTTCTGTCATCACCAAACTGTTTGTAATATTTCTAATAATAAGTACTTGTGTACCTAAAAAAACTTAAAGTATTCATAAGGCATATTAATGATATGGGAACAGATAATTTTTATCAATGGCTTTTTTTCTGACAGTATTTTTTCTATTTCAATATGTACATATATATATATATATATATATATATATATATACGAGTATATATATATATATACATATACATACATATATATATATATATATACATATTTATATATATATATATATATATATATCTGTGTATGTATGTTAAAGGAAACACTTTACGTTTAAAAAAGCTCGAAAGTAAAGCAGACGGTCGGATGAAAACGATGCGCACGAATGATGTCGGTACATTGAACCCTGTTTACGGCTCGTAATCCTGTCTTGTACTTGGTACACGAAAAGATAATAATTCGTTTATTGTCTGTCGTGCGGTATGACAATAAATCTGCTGTCATGTAACGCTACTAAACGGAACGAACGCTCAAGTAATGCCGAAATGAACAAACGGATTGATAAGTCCGATATCTAAGGGTTCACGATTCGGTTGGATGACATTTTTAAAGATACAACATTTATATAGTACAAACATATTCGTGCATGTATCGGGTTGGTAGGAAAATAATTGCAGTTTTTTTTCTGAATTCTGACCTTTGTTTTTTTAGTGAAATTGTCACTTCATCATATTCAAATTAATATCTGTTTAAAGTGCATTTTTCGGTCTGTATTTTGGTAACATCGACTTTGGTTTTATTATTAATTCTGCTTCCAATTAAGCTATTAAAATAAAGATTGAAAAGAAGCAAATAAGAGTAGTTTTTTGTATAGGTTCAAAACGGGCGGTATGGCATCAGAAACTGGTTGTAAACTAAATGATTCTTTTGGAGGGGGTATTTTACTTTAAAAGAAGTATTAAATTAAAGATGGAAAAGAAAAAAATAAGAGTAAATTTTTGCATGAATTCTAAACGGGCAGTAAAGCAGCAGAAACTGTTCGAAATCTAAACGATGGTTTTGGTATGGATACTGTTAAGAAATACAGTCTAATATAGGTGCCGAAAATTTCGTGCTGGAGACGAGAGAAGATGAAGAAGGTCACGGATGTCCTTCTCCAGTTTATAACGACCAACTGAAAGCGTTAATTGGATCAGAACCACGCACAATAATTCAAGAGCTTGCACAAAAGTTAGGCATTAGTCATCCGACAGTTCTGGACCACTTGAAACAGCTAGTGTATGAAGCTGTATATGAATTTGAAGTTCATAAATCGCAATTATTTTTCTAACAAGTATATATATATATATATATAATTTAAACTATATCTCACTAAATATATAAATTGAATAGAAATTTAAAAAATGTACGTACACATTTTAATTTATAAACTGCATAAGTGATTTTAACTCAAGAACAATTTAGCACAATCGTAGTATATTTTTCAATGATATAATAGAATACTATTTAAACTAGATATTTCTATTTATAATCTAACACTTTCATATTAAATTGTCTATTTTTATATCTGTGATATAGTTGAGGTATTATCCCATTGAATCACTTCACTATTTATCTACCAATTCTACTTTCACTCTCGAACCAGTCACAGGTAGCTTGTTAATGAAAATAGTGTAATTCGATTAATTAATTATCCTCTTTGATTAAGAAATTACTTGATAAATTTTTTATAACTTAAATTCATCAATATGATAAACCCACATGAGTATGGTTCCTGAACATAAACTAGTTATTATAAGTAAATATTCATATGATTCACCAAGACCCAAATCACAAGAGTAAACATGGCATTATTCTTTTAAAACCAATATTCAAATATTTTTTTTAACTAGAACTTTCACTGATTCAAATTTTCATTAATCCAAATTAAATACATTCCATAAAATGTACTCTTAGTACTTGCAAAGCAAGAGATTGTACAAATTTTTAACAAAAATTTGCTTATTTTAGCAGAATATTAAGTCAAAGATGTTTTGAAAATATTGAAATCTTTTTTTCCCAATAATAGGCTTGGAAAATAATTTATCACTTTATACATTAACCTAGTTAGCTAGAACCTAGTAGTTAGTAACAAGAATTTCAATTATATAAAGAAAAGAGTAATATATTGTATATGCTGGTTCTATTATATTATTATAATCAGTTTAAACAATGGGATGTTTTTTAAAAAATACAAAAAGGTATTGTGGAGATCTAAGTCTCGTTCCTCATCTACCGAAGTTAAAATTTAATTCAATAACAGTGACTATAAAAATAACACATAAAACATCACAATGCTATCTAACATTTTGATGCTGGTATCTAACAGACTAAAAAGATAAAATAAAAGTAGTTATACACAGAAAATTGAACTTTAGATAATTAGACATTTTCTGTGTTCGAGTAGTTACAAAAAATAAATAAATTTCAATCTGGATTCTTTCATATAAAAAAATAATTACATACAAACTATGAAATTATTGATTGTTAATATTATTTAATTTATCTAAAATTGATTTCTCTTAATTAAATAACAACTTAATGCTTAAGAATACAGTATATATATATATGTTCAGATTTTGAATTTATATGAAATATATGTACAGCAATTTATCATTCAAACATTTGTTTCAGTTAAAAGTCTAATTTTAATGTTGTGATTGTCTTAATCTTAATCCAATAGTCCATATTTTTCGATAATCCGCACGGACGTATATAATTAATTATTTAGATTAATCATCAATTACTTTATAATTCAATATTTTGTTATAAAGTTGTTTAATTGATAAAATAAACGATAAACGTTTATTAGTACTTTTAATGCTATATAAATATATGGTTATATATATATATATATATATACATATACATATATGTATATATATATATATATATATGTATATATATATATAAATAGTCTCATGAGTTTGTATTTTACAAACAAGAAATAATGAAAGCCAAACATCACTTATATTCATATCAATAAGAATGTATTATATAAATGGAAGTAACTTATATAAACTCTTAGAATTAGAAAATCTATTATAAAAACTTCTTACTATTCATAAATGTATCATTTGTATATATATATATATATATATATATATATATATATATATATATGTAATCAATATATATATAATAATATAATATATATATATATATATATATATATAAATAACCTTATATATATATATATATATATATATAAGGATTTTCCAATAAGGACGCAACTTTTTAAGATGTTACATTTCACAGACGTCAAACTGACAACTTAATTTTTTTGACATTGCCATTTTTAATTATGACTTCGTATACAACAAAACACCGCACTTTAATAATACAATTGTATAATGAAAATGGTCGTTTTATAAGAAATACATATCGTATTATTCTCATTATTCGTATCATTTCATTTATTCTCGATGTACTCGTTCATTTGAATCAACAATTCGTCGATTGGTGAGTAAATTTGCAGAAACTGGATCAATTAAAGATAATGGAACACCAACACGTGTTCGTCGTGCTCGTTCTGAGAAAAACATTGATTTGGTTCGTGAAAGTGTATTAGAAGAGCCAAGAATAACAATTCTACGTTGTTCGCGACAATTGGAATTTTCTCAGGTGATCACATGGCGAATTTGTCATACAGGTTTATTTCTGAACGCTTATAAGGTTCAATTAACACAAAATTGAAGTCAGAAGACAATTCACTTCGTCCGAAATTTGTTAATTGGGGACTGGAACAACAACAGAGCTTTTTCTGAAATGGTCATTTATATAGCGATGAGGCTCATTTTGAACTCTCTGGATGCGTTAACATGAAAAACTGCTGAATCTGGGGTGAATAAAATCCGAGAGGGATCTTTGAAAAGCAACTGCATACAGAAAGAGTAATTGTTTGGTGCGCACTTTGATCCGGTAGAGTCATTTGTCCTTACTTTATTTCATAATCAGGCTAGTAAAACGATTACTGTGAAATGAAAAAATATCAAAACAAGATAATACATTTTTGTGGTCAGAATTGGTTTATATTGATCAAGAGGACATGGGGTTCCAGCATGGCCATGCAACAAGCCACATATCCGGTGAAACAATTGATTTATTTATCGCGTTATTTTGAAAAATGGAGACATTAATTGGCCATCGAGATCCTGCGATTTAATACCGTTGGACTACTTTATTTGGGATCACATTAAATAACAGGTGTGCGCTAATAATCCTAAAATAATTTCCGACATAAAAAATGAAATCCGATGAGTAGTTGGTGAGATAGAGCTCCAGTTGTGTAAGGATGTTATTGAAAATTTTCATAAAAAAATGGTTACTTATAAGAAAGCAGGCGACGGTCATTTATACGATATTATTTTTCATTTATAAATGGCATACCTTCACCTATTATTCACAATAAAAAAAACTTGAAATTTCAGCGCAAATTCTGTTTTATTTCAAATTAAAAATGTATGTCCTCGTAAAATCATCCATGTGTGTGTGTATAATGTCCAGAAAAGTTTTTCTGAATAGACATTTTCATGTTTTTGTATATTTTTTTATGCATGCATAGCTAATTATCTATCTAAAATAATTTACTCTTAGAGAAACTATAGAAAATACTCATATTATCAAATAAAAGAAAACATAAGAAGCGAATGACAATTCAACATAGTAAATAGAACAGATGAACTGAACAATTAGTTTAAGCATACAGAAGGATTTAATGGAAACTGAGAAAGAACATAAAATTTTAATGAAGAATAAACTTGCGCTAATGAAATTTCTTGTTTAAAATGTGCTTTCGTTACGTGTGAGGGCTGTAACATATTACTACAAATGAATTTTCTATATAATAGATGTATTTGCTTTAATATATATAAATATATATATATATATATCTATTATAACGCTGTGAAAATGATGACATTGCCATCAACATATATATTAACAGAATATGGAAATACGTTTTCATATATTTCAATCTAATAACATTATTATGTCTAATGTGTACATTTATTTTTAAAGAGTATATTTAGCTTGAATATTTTTTAGCAAATTTTATCAAGATATTCTTATTTTTTTTTAAGGTACAGCTATCGATTTCTGATTTTCACTTATTCATATTCAATAATAAAGGTAAAATTTACATATTTTCATTTTTTTATATATGCATATAATTTTATGTATGTATGTATATATATATATACGCTACGGAACCTGCTATATTTCCTCGTTATATCTGTGGCAGGTAATTCCACCTGAATATTACCTTCATCTATATAAATTTCCATAATATGATTGTATATAAAAATGTAATACTGATATTAAATTACAAATGTGAAATGGATATAATACATGATATAGCACATAAACTTAGAATCAGTTGTATGTGGTTGCAGGTAAAACCTTGTTCAGTATTTTATTAAATTTATAATACCCGAAATCTACACATTCTCTTCGCGTACACCTTCACATTGATATACTCTAGCTACAGTACAAGAAATCATCTATAGAAACATTTTAAACTTCTCATTACTTCTGCTAATATTGATTGTAAATTGAAAGTATATTTGTGAAAGAGTAATGCCTAATTTTATTGTCGATATATTTTGTGAAATGATTATCGTTTACTGCTCTAAAAAGAGAATTTATGATCAATTATGAAAAGAACAAAATTCTTATAAATGACCAAATTTATTTGTTGTATCCATGGAACGAGTTCGTTATAAAAATGATTGTTCATATAGAAATATATAAGGACCAAAATTAATGTTAACATCACCTCACTATTGCCAACAGTTCGTTATAATTGTACTTTGTACAATTGAGTTAGACTGTATATGAACTGATATGAAGTCTGCATTTTAAGTCTCAAGTTTTACAATTCAACGGGCTCCAAACAACCACTTAAGGCCTCGCTAGTGGAGGCTAAGTCATGGGCTCCGAGCTCGAGTCATCAGAAAATTCACTTAACCTCCTGCGACAGTACATATTTATTTATATACACTATTAATATAATAAAAGCCCAAAATTATAACCCTATCCCGTTAGATTTCGATCGACGTTCCGATTTCGATTCTTCTTTGAAAAACATATATTTTTTTATTATATTTCCTTTTTTTCTTTTATTTACTTTCATTTTTCTGTATTTATTTATAACGATTGATCAATTTTTTAAGGTCGAATATATCTGCATAGCAAGAATTCAAACTTACAAAGAGGTGATTGCTATTTCACTCTCTTTTTAACAGAATCTGTATAAATTTTCTTTTCACTCAATTCATATTTTCAATAGAAAATACTTTTAAATTTAAATGTCTGCTCGATTTTAACCTAAGGTTTAGTGTATATATATATATGTGTGTGTGTGTGTGTATGTATCCAGAGAAAGAACAGTTAAAAAATACAATAAAAATATAAATTCTCAAATTATTTTTGAATATAAAACATTTTTTTAGATAATCCGGTAAGAAAATTATATATAATTATATATATAGTTCTTTTTCAGAAAAAAATAAAATTAATATATAAATATTTTTATAGTCTTAAAAAATCTATCATATATATATATATATATATATATATATATATATATATATATATATATATATATATCAATAAAGCTCGATTGAATAAAAATGATGTATATAAGAAGACAAAAATAAAATAAACAAACAGGATAGTGAATTGAAACTCTGCTCCGGTTCAACGAATCGAACCCCTTGTTATATCGAATATCGTATCAAAATATAAGGTTGAATGAGTGGTTCGAAAAAAGGGTTTTGTTTACCCAACGAACGAATATCGAATATTCTGCTGACATTTATACATACATATGCACGTGTGTAGATGATGTATATATATATATATATATATATATATATATATATATCTGTATGCAGGCGCGGATTAGCCCAGCTAACAGCCGCTGGCTTTAAAATTGACGGGGCCTTCAAAATTTACCTGACAACAAGAAAAAAACAACTTTATGTAAAAATATATTTTATGACATTTTTCTTTATACCTATAACTTTATTCTATAAATATATAAATTACATTGAAATAAAATATTCTGAATTATTTTTCATAAAACGAAAGAAACAAGAACTTTCAACTCTGTAAAATGTAACTGTAACCATACATGCTATTTGGAGTGAAGAAATTAAATAATTTTTTTTTATTTTTGTCGAGAAAACTCATTAATTATTTTCAAAGTATCGATATTATTGAATATTCTTGTTCTATATAGAAAAACGCCATACTGTTTAGCATTTCCTCTGACATTGTGTTTCGAAAATGAATTTTCACTCTTTTTAACGATAAGAACGATCTTTCTCCAGATCCATTCGAAATTGGAATAGTCAAAATTTTTTTAAAATAATTTCAACATTTGAAAATGTTGTAGACATTCTATTCCCTGCCTGGTATATTTTTGTAGCAATATTGAATTTGTTTTTATCCTCACATATAAAGAGAATGGATTATTCCAATTCATCATACAAATGTATAAAATAAATATCACTCTTATAAGTCTCTTTTAATTTGTCCACTCTGTTCCACTTTTCTGAATTAGACAAACTTAAATCAAAGAATATTTTGAAATTTTCTATATTGTCATCATATATTTTATTTCTTCGAGAAAATTCTGCAATCATACTACCACAAACACCATTAAAATAATTACAAGTGAAATTTTCTCATGAAGAAAATGAATTCGTTCCAATATTATTTTTCAGTATCCTGCATATTTAATCCTGTTTATGAAAAGTTAAAGAGGTAATGCCTGTTGCTTCTTTTTCTACATTAGAAACTTCATCACGGAATTGTTTAATAAAAGTGTCTAATGATTTTAACAAATCAGAACCTTTAATTCGATTTAAGACATTGAAGTGTAAGCTTCGTTTCTTTAGGTAATGATTAAATTTTTTCCCCGACCTCGGGGTCCCTCCGAGCCCGGGGTCCCTCCGAGCCCGGGGCCCTTAGCGGCCGCCAGGTCCGACACCCGTTTGACCCGCTACTGTCTATATATATATATATATATATATATATATATATACATACATACATACATATATATATATATATATATATATATTATTTACTTAATCAAAAATTGATTAGAATAGTAAATTATTCATTTTTTAATATTGCTGTTAAGTTACTTTTATTAGTACTATAATAAATTTATTGTGAATTGAAATTAATATTTTAAATAAAACTGGTGTGTATTGGTCGTAAAAATCTAATTTTATGTAAAAATATTTCTTATAACGTTTCAAACAATTTAATTTAAAAATACATTCTGAAATCTCGTTTCTCACATAATGTTCTTTTTTATATTTGCATAAAAATGAGCTTTATCTAACTACAATTTTATTTACTGTAATAAAAATAACTGACGCCCACGTACACACACACACACACATGAAGCACATATGATTTTCAAACTGTGCTCGTTGTCGAGCCGAGATTCACCTGTATCCTCGGCTAATTTCTTTTTAATCATTGCTTATATGTGAATAATAAAACTAATGACTGAAGTAAATCCTTCTGAATAATTAAAACACGCATACTTGTTACATTAAATTTATTAAATTATAGTACGGGCGGACAATAGCGTTTCGAGTATACACAAAATATACAGGGAAATGGTAATATTTTAATAGCTACGGTACGAAACGAACGGCCGCAATTCCGATAACCAATTAAATTCCGGGCGTCTAATGAGCACGCGCACGTTTCCAGGGAAAACTAATTAAACCAATGTAGCGTTAACACACAATGGGCAAACCATGCGAGAAGATGATCTGTATTTGATATAGGATATTAGTAAGGAATGATTATGTGTAAAATGGATGCAACGGTCGGTTGTTAAATCGATTGGCGAATAATACTTTAGTTTATCGTTCGATTAGATTCTTTGTGAACTGATGAGTAAATGGAAAAAAAAAGACGAGAACATATTCTGAATGGAAATTTATTATAGGAATAAAACTTTTGTTTAATACGAAATCATTACTTTTACAATGAAATGATTATTAAAATAAAAGCTTTTTAAGCGGTTTTTAACCATTATATATTTTTAAGTTTTTGTTAAAATTTCTATTACTTTCGAATACAGATGATTTAATTGTAAGGGACATATTTAATATATAAATATATTTGTTTTCACGACTCTTTTATTTTCAAAATATTCATATGCAGTGTCTTCTAAAAGTCAGTTGAAATGAAAAAAATAACATAAAAATTGGAAAATGTTTTTCACAACTCTTTTATTTTCAAAATATTCACATGCAGTGCCCTCCAAGTCAGTTGAAATGAAAAAATTACAGAAATGAAAAATTTTTGTTCACAACTCCTTTATTTTTAAGATATTCACATACAGTGCCATCAAAAAGTCAGTTAAAATGAAAAAAATAACAAAAAATGATAAATTTTGGTTCGCAATTCTTTTATAATCAAAATATTCATATGCAGCGCCCTCCAAAAATCAGTTGAAATGAAAAAATTACAGAAATGAAAAAATTTTGTTCACAGTTCTTTTATATTCAAATTTTTCACATGCAATTCCCTCCAGAAGTCAGTTGAAATGAAAAAAATAATATAAAAAACAAAAAATTTTCGTTCACAACTCATTTATTTTCAAAATATTCACATGCAGTGCCCTCCAAGTCAGTTGAAATGAAAAAATTACAAAAAATGAAAAATTTGTGTTTACAATTCTTTTATATTCAAAATGTTCACATGCAGTGCTCTCCAAAAGTCAGTTTAAATGAAAAAAATAACATAAAAAACGAAAAATTTTTGTTCACAGCTCTTTTATTTTCAAAATATTTACATGCAGTGTCCTCAAAAAGTCAGTTAAAATGAAAAAAATAACAAAAAATGAAAAATGTCGGTTCGCAATTCTTTTATTTTCAAAATATTTACACGCAGTGCCATCCAAAATCCAGTTGAAATGAAAAAAATAACGGAAAAATAAAAATATCTCCAAGTGAAACACTTTTTATGAAACCTTAATTAATAAAAGTCATTTTGATAAGCAATCATGCTTCAAACGAACCATAAATTATACAAAAATTACTTCTTGGTCTAATACCAAAAGTAAGTTGAAAATTATAAAGAAAATAATGTAAAGAATCAAAACGCGCTTTTTTTAATTTTTAATACTTTATATGACCGCCATTATTCTTCCGAATAGCGTTAAGCCTTCCAGTCATTAATTTTACCAGGTTTTGTAAAGCACTGAGAGGCAAACTAGATCACGTTTCTTAAATTTTGTCTTTAAATTGAGAACTGTTGTGTCTTGAAAATGTGGGTATTCTGCAATCCAATTCTTCCCACAAATGTTCAATAGGATTAAAGTCCGGCGACATCGATGGCCATTCAAGGACATCTACTTCAGTTTTTGTGAAAAATTCTTTAGTTATTCAAGCCGTACGCTTCGGGTCATTGTCCTGTTGAAAAGTAAAAGCTCGACCCAATCCCAGTTTGATGTAAATTTTCTTGTAAAATATTACAGTAAATTTGCACTGTCATTTTAATATAATCTTATATAATATGTAATCTGTCATAATAATATGTAATCTGCACACAGCATAACACCTTCTCCTCCATGTTTTACAGTTGGTTGCAGGAACATGTTAATGTAAGCTTTACCACTGCTGCTTCGCCAGATTGTTCGGCGTCGACAATTTCAAAATATTTCAAACTTATTCTCGTTGCTGTTATATTTTGTATATGTTTATAACATAAATACTGCAGGTTTGAAATAAAACACAACAAATATTTGCTTACTATTATTGTTTAATACTAATTATTGTTACAATGAATATAAACACACGGGTTCTGTTACTTGACTGACTTATGAGATCTCAACTACCGTTTATACGAGGTCAGACAAGTAATGCGACCGATTTTTTTTCTCGGCCTGTGGTAACACTGCGAACCTGTAACTCCGCCACCGTAATAGCAGATCCCTACTCTCTCGATTGAGACCTTGACCACCCTCGTACGATCATTTCTTCGCCAGCTGTTTAGTGTTTTGTAACAACGCGCGAGTAGTGCATGTCACGAATGTCACCGAATGAACATCGCTCAAGATTGTCTCGAACAGGTTGAAAGTGATCCTACTCTTCTCGATCGAGTTATTACTGGTGATGAAAGTTGGTTCTTTCAATATGACCCCGAAACTAAACGACAAAGCCAACAGTGGCTGTCCCCTGGAGCACCAAGGCCAAAGAAGGCGAGAATGAGCAAGTCCAAAGTGAAAACCATGTTGATTTGCTTCTTCGACAGCAAAGGGGTGGTTCACAAAGAGTTCGTACCACCTGGACAAACCGTAAATCAAGTATTCTACCGCAATGTGCTCGAAAAATTACGAAAAAGGGTGCTCAGAGTGCGTCCAGAGATCGCGAAGACTTGGGTTCTGCATCACGACAATGCTCCCTGTCACAGTGCGTTCAGTGTCTCTCAGTTTTTGGCGTCTAAAGGCATCGCAACGTTACCACAACCGCCCTATTCACCGGACATGTCACCCTGCGACTTTTTCCTATTCCCCCATATGAAAAAATTCGTCAAAGGTCGACATTTTGACTCCGTTGAAGATATCCAAGAATCTGTGACGAGGGTACTCGGAGAGGTCCCACAAGAAGTGTTCCAGAATTGTTACGAAAACTGGAAAACTCGCTGGAATAAGTGTATAGATGCGGGAGGGGACTACTTTGAAGGGGATCGCAGCGATGTACCTTAATTTTTAAATATACTCGATTTTTGAATTTTGTCGCATTACTTAATTGTCTGACCTCGTATACTGTTCTCAATGATGAAATTGTATTTTATCTAAGCATGTGAACACAGGGATCACGACAGGAACGTGACAAAACTTTTGTTAAGACGGATACATAACTTAGATATTGATGAGAATGTGATAAGTACTTTTGTTTAGACGGATACAACTTAGATATTGACAGGTCAGTTGAAATTCATTAGTCAAAACGGGCATACCGTGACTCATTTATAAATAAGTACAGTAATGAGGATGGATACATAACATTGCTAAAAATTGCTCCTTTCCAAAAATCCAGTGGATTATTAACACAATATTTAGCAAAATTTAATCTTCTTTTTTTATGTACAGATGTCAATGACGGTTTCTTTCTGATCACATGGCCCCTCAACTTAGCATCGCGAAGACATCTTCTAAAAGTAGTTTCCGAAAATGAAGTTCCTGCTTCATCCAGTGTCTCTCGAATTTCTCTTACAACAATTTTCGAATTAATTTTGCACTGTCGTATTATACGCCGATCACCGGTGGCAATAGTGACTCTAGATCGCCCTGAACGTGATGTATCTGCAAGGGTCGATACTTCTCTGTTCTTTTTTATGATTCTCTTTACTCCTTCGGTACTGATTTTGAATATTTTTCCAACTGTACTGTAATTTTTCAGTCATTCATATTCACTTAAAAACTTATAATTTTTCTTCTATTGTTGATTTTTACCTCGGAGCCATTTTTTACTAATAATTATCATTTATTATGTTTTTGGAAATTAAATATTACGACTTTACTGTAAAGTATCTACGAAAGTGTATAAAACCTAACCAAATACGTCCTTCTCCAATGAAACTAGTGCGAGTGTTCACTCTCAACTAACTTTTGGCGTAGTGAATTTCTATGATTTCGTATTATTTATTGGTTAGTTAAGCGAGCGATATGAATTTCGAGGAAAACCCTTTTAAAAACAATAATGTTTTGTAATTACAAATCATGACTATACAAGCCAGTGATGAGAAACTGAGCTATTAAACATTATCTTACTTAAAAACTTAGAATTGTTTATTTGAACTATCTTCTGGAGGCAATAAAAGTGATGTGTGATATTTTTAATGATTTATCGATAAAAAAACTAACATATTTCACACATTTAGGAATATCTCACATCATTATAACTTGCAGCCATCTGACTATCACCTATATTATAAAGGTTTTATATAAATGTAATTTTCACTAATTCTTTTTTCACTGCCCTACAAACCATTAAAAAACCTGATAAAAAAATCGGCATTAACTAATTGTTCATCGTTTTTATTGTTTCTTATAATTTTTTTAATGACGATACCATCATGTTAAGGGCAGTAAAGTACAGAAGAATCTTCCGAATGAATGAAAAATTAATTTATGAAACTGAATTTAAAATGTTTCAAAAACTATTATTGTGATAAATGGAATTATTTGAAAGGTGACTTGATTATTATATTCTTCGAAAAATCAAATTATTCCATTGCTGTGAATTAAATTTTTCAATAATTATTGTTTATTGTTATAATTTTCTGATATTTTTTTAATTTTTGCATAGTAATTTCGTATGTAAATCATTTTTAATATGAATGAATAATTGAATATATTTATTTGTATCCGAGGTACATAATGACCTATTACAAAGGTGGTTGGTGTTATTTTACATGTGATTATTTTTATAATACAATTTTACAATTTAAATAGTAATAATGTTTAGTTTGAATGCTAAGACAATATTTAAATCATAAAATAGTACAGTAATTTATAATATTACTAGAGAATAATATGAAGTATAGTTTATTCATTTAGACAGAATGACCGAAGTTTCAAGGCTGAAGTAATATAATAAAATATATTCTTTGCTTCACTTTTGATCTTTATGAGCATTATGTTTGGAAATTGGTTAACTTGTATGAAACTGTTCCTATATGGCTCATATTGCGGACACGCACTTAGTAGGTGTTGGATTGTTTTATTCACATTTAAATTACACATTAGGCACTTGTCGTTTCACATATTTTATGGGTTATTCCTTTATTACTGTCGTAGTAAATTTCGCGTCCCTCAAGTCTAATTCGGGCTATGGTTCTGATGTATTTCAGTGGTATGTTAAATTTTAAGTATGGCTCGGAGTCTAGAAAAGTAGGGTTCTTTATTATTTTGTATAGAGTGTTATATGTCGAATTTTCTACCATTCGATGTCGTTTCTTATACTCTGTTCAGATATAATCATTTTTAATATATAATAGTACATAATTCTTAGAGATTGATTTAGTTATAAAAATTCACGGTAAAAACTTAAATTTTAAATAGTTATTATTTTCTAATACTTTCTTCATGTATTAACACTTTCCTTCTTTTTTCACAACATTTATTTTAATAATTCATTTTGCTTTATTTTTGTTATTTTTAATATATACACGTTTAACTCCTTGATTGATCAATTTTTGAGTACAGAGAATAAAAATTAATTAGCTAAATAACATAAAACTTGCAAACTTAGTATCATTATAATGATCAATCTTTTTTATAACCTCCACCAAAACAGTGTCATGAAATTATCAAAATCAAAATATTACTGTTTAAAAATTAAATATGTGCTCTTATTTATTCAAATACCTGCTTGAAATACAACCGCCCTATCATATCTTACTCGGCCCTCATCAAGTTCAAATAGCTAAGACCACGAAAATGGCGGAGTTGCTAATAAAGAATCGACTGAAGCAGAGAAAAAAAATTGTAAAAACAAATCAATGACACATTGTAAGTTTGCAGAGTTGTTCTCTAAGTTACTATTAACATTACATCATTGTTTTTCATTGGTTTGTTTTTATCGATTTACTCTTTCTTTGTTCGACTCTTTGCTAGATCCTTTACTCGCTGCTCCAGTATATGCTCAACTTGTGTAAGTCTTTTATAACGATAATATTTAACAAGGACGTCGTTCTTCTCTAGAATTTCTTTAAACTTTTTATCACTACTTTCTATGATGTTACACAGCCAATTTACTTATCGCATGAGAAACTATAGACATTAAATATAAGAACCTGCAAGTGCTGGTAGTGTACAGTGCACCATGTAGTAAGTTCCAGCTGCACAGATTGCAAGATTAATGTTAATAAGAGGAGAATTACTTTCAAAAGATATTCAAACATAAGCAAAAATTTAATAAAAATGTTTAATTATTATTTATTTATTTTATAATAACAAAACCCCACATTTCTCGTCACTTTGTCCGCAACGTGGCCGTCTGCCATCTAGCGAACTTCCTGCAAACTATTCTTTATATTTTCCCCATTAGTTTTGACGGACCATATACTAGTTTACTAGTAGTTATCATTTTTGGTTCAATTATTTAAAGTGATGAAAGTGTTCAGTCTGTGCAAAAAGTTCACAAATTCCGTAACACTTTTTCGTCTCGACCTTGAAAATTTACTCCCAATGCGGATAAAGAAGTTTCACTTCAAAAAAGGACTTAATAAATCTAATAAAATTCGTAATACTTTCTTTATACTTTTTACTTTCCATTTTCTACATAAACCATACATTTTTACCATAATATAATAATTTTCTTGTAATAAATGGCACAATAAAATGCAACCAAGCAATATGTGGCACCAAAATTGAAAATATGTGACTCCGCGACTGATAAATTGTCCTAAAATAAACATTCGAGATAATAATGTATAACATAAATAAGTTTATTTTTACTTTCTCTTAACAATAAAATGATATATAAAATTTAATTGATTTAAGAACTTCATTCTGCTTAAACAATATGATAGAACGTTTTTTGTCAGAAAAATAATTCTCCCGCCCCCTTCAAAGTCTTAACAACTTTCGGCTGAAGCAGTTTAACTTCAATAAAACATTTTTTTTTACATTTTCTGCACTTAATTTCATTTCTATCCAAATTTAATACCTTTTACCCAAAATAGAACCATTCTCCACATACGTTTTCTCATTCTCAATAGTATTAAAAAAGGTATTTGTTTCAAAATATCGTACTATAAAGAACAAGTTTATTACCATTCAATTTACTTTCTAATACTTTAAGGATAAAAAATATATATAAAAGTCAAACGACTTAAGAACTTCATCCTGCTTAAAAAGTATGATAGAACATTTTTTTTAATATACAGAATTATGAAATAGTTAATAATTGTAAAACGAACAGTATTGTAGGTAATTTTACAAATCAAATAACTAATAGATTTTTTTTTGTAAATACTTTATATTTTTTTAAAATTGTTAACAAGGACTGAAACAATACAACTGCCTGATTCGAAACGAAATATGTGTATAGTCGCCCTAGCTCAGAAATTACTCACTAACCAATCAGATGATAAGATTTCGTGTTATTATGAAATGGTGATCTTTCACGGATAATAGTTACTGAGGACAATTAATAACAGTCTGTTTTTCTGCAATTGTCAAAGTAAAAAAAAAAAAAAAAAAAACACTCATTTCGTCTGAAGTGTTTGTGTATTTCTCATACGCAGAACACTGTCAGAAAATACGCAGACACAACAGACAGGCATGACAGCAATAAAAAACGATAAACAATGAAAAAATATGTTCGTGCGACGTCTCGTTACGCCATGAACATTTGGAACCGACGATTCGGGCTACTCACCAAACGAACAGGTGGTTATGAAAATCAGGTATGACGTCAGACGTGCCATGTCGACGGGTCCTGTGTATCGAGCGACGTCGGCGGCGTCCGCACGATATCCCACTATTATTATTATTATTAGATCACGAACGATAAATGTCTACTTCTGAATTATTATTATTATTATAGCAATCCTATATTATAACGCGATGTTGTCGAACGTCGATTTTTTCCTGTCGCACTCACACAACGCGCACATTTATATTTCTCTGTTTGTTTGTTCATACGGTGGCACACATTGTAATTAAATCGAACGAGACGTGTATGTGTCTACGTGTCCTGCAGCAGACATATCATCACTCTGTTGAATTTTCGTACCTGTTGTTATTTAAATATCATATTAAAACGCAAGCCAACCCATATGAAGAAAATGACAAAATAAAAAAAAATTGATTGAGTTTATAAAACATATGTGTTTAATGAATGATAAAAACAATAGACTTCGATCGTTTAATAATTTTTTTGTAACAAATATTCCACCCACATGTGAGAGTCTATATCACACAATATAATATTCAAACTGTATATTTTCGTCTAATAACCGAAAAGGTAAATGTCAAAGATATATAATAGGATAATCAGTTCAATTATAATGTTTAAATTTAACATAAATATATTCTAATATTCATATAAAAAAAAACAATTATGTATCTATTACCTCTGTATCTTTTCTTGAATTTGAAACATTTGTTAGAACGATCAGAATTTTTTGGATTGAATTTTTCGGATTTTTTTGGATTTTTGGATAGATTTTTGGATTAGATTTTTTAAATATTTTACTTTTTTATACATCAAAAATGTAAAAATTTTATGATTTAGAACAATTTCGTGCAATCATAAAAGCTTATTTCTTGATTTTAATTATCAATCAAACTAGAAAAACAAATTGTTAAAACTGAATAAGAAATAATGAAACATTCTTATTTCATAGCGCATTTTCAAAACAGAAAAGATGTATCTTTGACACATAGCCAGTAATTTCATTGATATTCTAGTTCAGTCGTGTCAAACGTGCGGCTCGAAAGACTCAAGATTCGGCCCGCGGCCCAAAGCTTGAAGTTGATTTTATTACAATAATAAAATGGAATTTTAAAAAATATGAAATACATTTTTGACACATCGAAAATTGTAGAAGTATATTGTAAGGAACACCGTTTTATGGTCAATTTCGATTTAGTTCATTTTCGTACTTGGAAACATTATCAAGAATTATATTATGGTTGTGATTTTAGTAAATTTGCTTCGAATATTCAAGATTTATTATTTGAATTTTAAAACCGATTTGATGATTCAAGGCATAGGAAAATGATTTTTTACTTTTTAGTACTCTGTTTTCTTTTAACACCGAAGAAGCAAAAAGTAAAATCCAAATGGAATTGACTGAAATTCAGTGCAACACGGTGCTGAAAGAAAAGTATAAAGTTGGTATTACAGATTTTTATTTGTACTTGCCAGCACATTTTATTGAAATGCATATGTTTAAGGTAGTAATCTTGACAATGTATGATAGTACATACCTATATATAATTATTTTCCCTTTTAAAGACTAATAAGACTCGACACAGGTCAAGATTGGTAAATGAGCCTTTAATATGTATAGTAAAAATAACATTATCACAAAAAATTACAACCGAATTGATATAATAGTTTCTGTCAAACGATGCTCAGGTTCTAGTAAAAATATTATTTTTCTTAACTTCTCTAATTTAGATATTTTTTTTCCTCTAATTTAAATATTTTTTTTAATATCTTCTATTTTTTTTCATTTTCTTATCTTTATGTTGTAACATTTGATAATAATACCTGAAATTAATGTATTTTTTTTATTTTTTATAAATTAATTAAAGAAAAAGTAAACGTAAAATTTAAGTAAGTTATTTTTCGAATATAAATAAAATACCTTTTTCTCTCACTAAATTTTTTTTGGGCAACTTCTTAGTGTCTGTCCCACAGACTCTCTTAAACTGAATTTTTAAGCCTTTGTTCATACATGAGTTTGACACCACTGATCTAGTTCTTAAACATACGTCTCCTAGATTGCTGTTTCGGTCATTTATATATATATATATATATATATATATATATATATATCAAAATAATACACAAACCAATAAAAATAATTATTTTGAATTACTTTTGAAGTTGTTAGTACAAATACTTTATTTTAAATAGAATTTATGATGTACGTTTATAACAAAAAAATACATCAAACCAAAGTATTACACATATTATATGTATATATATATATATGTACACATATTATATATATATATATATATATATATATATCATGATAGTTTGTTAATTTTTTGTATAAAGATACTTGGAAAGCGTTATATTTAGAAAAAAAGTTTCTTATTTTTTGTAGCATATTATTAAATGACAGTGACAGGGTAAATAATACAATTTCTATAAAATAATTTATAAAAAGGTAGTTATGTAATTAAAATACACGATTTAGTAGAATTAAAATTAAATTATAGATAGAAAATATTTAATTTAGTCATAAAATTTGCACCTAAACTTGTTTCGATTAACTCTTTTAACCAATTCATATATCTATTGCTGTTTTCAAAATATATTCATATAATTTTAATCTGTATAATACTATAATAATCTAATTTGATAGTTTCATTCTTTTAATATATTCCACTTCATAAATTTATCGATATTTTAAGTTGGTAGAAAAATAAATGCGGTTTATGACTTTCAAATCCATATACATTTTTTAATTCAAGTGGTTTGAAATGGTCCAGAACTGTCGGATGACTAATGCTTAACTTTTTTGCAAGCTCTAAAACTGTTGTGTGTGGTTCTGATTCGACTAATGCATTCAGTTGATCGTTATGAACTGAAGAAGAACGCCTGCGACGTTCTTCATCTTCAAAGCTCTCGTCCCCAACACCAAAATTTTTGTAACCACTATTACACCGTATGTTCCTTAACAGAACCCACATCAAAAGCATCGTTTAGTTTACGAGCAGTTTCTGCTACTTTACCACCCGTTTTGAATTCATAGAAAAAATGCTCTTATTTGTTTCTTTCCATCTTTAATTCAATAGCGCAACGTGAAGCAAAATTAATAGTCAAAGCAGAGTCAATGTTACCAAAATACAGACCGAAAAATTTACTTTAAAATGATATTGACATGAACACGATGAAACGACACTCACATTGAAAAAAATTAAGGTTAGAATTCAAAAAACAAAAACCGCAATTATTTTCCTACCAAGCTAATGTTTTACGTTCATTTTGTTAAATATTTTAATTTTTAAATCCATAAATCATACATTTCTTGCATTATTTAGAGATATTTCCTTTAGTCATACAGATTTTTCATTACTACCAGTAGCAACAAGTACAAAAATAACAATAAGATAATTGATAGGTTCATAGAATCTAAATGTAAATTTTTCTTATAACGAATTTCATAATTAATTTCTTTTAGATTTAATTAAAAAAATATAATAATACCTATTAATAAAATATGTAGAATGTATAATATAAAGAGTCTGTATTTTATTACTTTACTTAATTGTGACATTAAATTTAAAATTTTACAATACTTGTGTTTAAAATAATAAATTTAGCCTATACACAAAATAATTTAGAATTTAAAACGTACGTTCTCTGAGTTGAATATTGTGTAAATATGTTAAGAGAAACATAAAATGATATATTAAATTCCTTCATCGATTTAAACATAAAAAAGAGCCATAATATTTACAAACATTGTAGGCGATATTCTAATATTTTCGTACGTACTTAAAACACAGTAAATTATCAAATATTAAAAAAATGATGAAACATTAATAAGTAAATTCTTTCTTTCTAGACTCGCGAAAATGGAGAACTGCTGCAGAGGTATGTATATAAGCTTTTTTTTATTTGCAACGTTCTTATTTCAAGTTTCTCGGAACTGGTACTAGGCGTGAATAGATTTTTTGTGATCCTGTAGCAGATAAAACACCTTCACGAATTTATATACATATATATATATATATATATATATATATATATATATATATATATATTATAAGATAGGACGAAAAGAGACGCTGACACGCGTGAAAATCGTAGAACAATATTTCAGACGAGATAATCTCATTGTCGAAACTTAAGGAAAAAATGTTTCCCAGTTTTTACAAGCAACGGGGGCGTTCTTTCGAAGAAGCGATCCGATTCTTGTTAAAAAGCAGCGAGATACATTGCAAAAAGTCTCTAATAATTTGATAAACCAACGTTTTCTTTTTCTATAAAATCTAATATTGTCACTTACATATTGATTCTATATATATATATATATATATATATATATATATATATATATATATATATATATATATATATATATATATATATATATATATATATATATATATATATATATATGTTATTAAGTTAGTGTAAAAATAATTGCGGTTATTTTGATTTTAAGTTTCGCGCCGGGTTTTCTAATTATCGTTGTCTTTTGTTATGGTCATCCGATACATCATTGTAAACAATAAAATTGGCACTACTGATTACAGTTTATGTCTATTGTTTTCATTCTTTAGTATTGTTGGATACAACCTCTTAAACTAGTCATAGAAAAAAACAAATTCACGTGATTTTGTTGTATGAGTAAAAATTGGGACGTAAAGGAAGAGAAATTACTCAAAATAACACATTTGTTTTTGGCGAAGTGTCAATTAGTAAACGTACAGCTCAACACTGGTTCCAAAAATGTCGTGATGAAAACGAAAGTCTTAAAGATGAGGAGGATCGTGAACGTCCTTCATCTATAGACAATAACGTTTTAAGAACCATTATTAAAGCGGACCCACATAAAACGACACGAGAGGTGGCAAAAGAACTCAATGTTGATCATTCAACAGTTGTTCGATATTTGAGCCTAATTGGAAAAACAAAAAAGCTGAATAAATGGGTGCGATATGAACTAAACGAACATCAAGCATTTCGGCGATACGAAGTCTGCTCTGCGCTTCTTTTGCGCAACAAAAACTTTCTTGATCGCATTGTCAGTTGTGATGAAAAGTGGATTCTCTACAATAATCGGAAACGTTCATCACTGGAGTTAGACCTAGGAGAAGCACTAAAACAGTTTACTAAACCGAAGGTTCATGAAAAAAAATTATGGTCACTGTTTGGTGGTCATCAAGTGACCTCATTCAGTACAACTTCTTAAATCCTGGTGAAACAATAACAGCAGAAAAAAGTTGCCAGAAAATTGAAAAAATGCATGGGAAGTTGCATCATTTACGGCCATGATTAGTCAATCGAAGAGGGCCAGTTCTTCTTCATGACGACGCCCGGCACGCGTCTCACAAATGACTTTAAAAAAATTAAATCAACTGGTTTATGCAACCGTCCCTCATCCACTTGATTCTCCAGACCTGTCTCCGACAGATTATAATTTTTTTAAACATTTAAGTAATTTCCTACGAGAGAAGGTTTTTAAAGATCAAGCATCAGCTGAAAGCGTTTTCGATAAATTCTGTAATTCCAGGACTCCAAAACTCTATCTTGTAGGAATAAACAAACTAGTTTCCCATTGGGAGAAATGTGTGCAGGCCAATACTCTATACGTAAAAACCGCAATTTTTTTTGCTTTAACTTAATATATAATAAAAATTATATTATTTAAAAAAAATATATAATATTTGAAGAATGTACAGACTTATATAAGATTTAATAACACAATCGCTTCTGTTACTTTTAAACATTATAATATTTATACTAAACGAAAACATGATAACTAAAAAGGAAAAAGAATTAAATATTATAATATTTTTTTCAAATATTATTATTTAGTATAATGTTTATATTTATCATAGACGTTTCCATCACTTTCAATGACAATCTTTTTAATTTAGAATGAATATTAAAACGAACATTATCCTCCAGCTGATTAAACCATCGACTCAAAATCAAAACAGTTTGATTAGTACCATATATTTATATTTATTTTTATTTCGCTTTTACAAACAATTTCGTTTCTTTATACTTCAAATAATACTGATTAATAAGTGCAATTCGATTTTTGAAATATTCAGAAAAAATAAAATAATTTATACTTTCAAATAAATACCAGCTAATTATTTTTTTCTCTATTTTAATTCTAACTTTTTAGTTCTTTTTAAAATCAGGTTGAAGGAACAAATTTTTTGAATTATTTATTGTGATAAATCCATACGCAAGTTAATACTTTAAATAGCATTTGTCGATCAAAAGAGTTCATATTTAGAAATAGAATAAATTAGTTCTTTCATATTTTAAAAAATTATAAGCAAACTTATTGAACTGTTTCTCGGCTTTAATTTTAAACTGTTTTCATTCAATTCAGTCTTTCCAATTTATATTATAAATAATTTAGTATTTCAAAAGTTCGATTCAGCAATACAGATCTGTTTTTCTACTTAAAATAGTATTAGATTGGTACGAAAATAATTGCGGTTTTTATTTTCTTAATCCTAGCCTTAATTTTTTTCGATGAAAGTGCCATTTCATTGTGTTCATGTTAATATCATTTTAAAGTGTATTTTTCGGTCTGTATTTTAGTAGCATCAACTTTGGTTTTATTATTAATTTTGCACCAAATTAAGCTATTCAATTAAAGATTGAAAAGAAGCAAATAAGAGTAGTTTTTGTATGAGTTCAAAACGGGTGGTAAAGCATCAGAAACTGGTTGTAAGCTAAATGATTCTTTTGGTGTGGATACTGTTTAAGAACTTATGGTGAAATGATGGTTCCAAAAATTTCATGCTGGGGACGAGATCCTTGAAGATGAAGAAAGTCGTGGATGTCCTTTTTGAGTTCATAATGACAAACTGAAGGCGTTATTTGAATCAGAACCACACACAACAATTCGAGAGCTTACACAAAAGTCAAGCGTTAGTCATCCAACAGTTCTGGACTACTTAAAACAACCAGGAAAATCAAGAAAGATTGACAAACGGGTGCCGCACGAATTAAACGAAAACCCAAAAAATCGCATTTACGAAGTTTGTTCTGCGCTTCTTTTACTCAACAGAAACTGTCCATTTCTCGATCGTATTGTAACGTGCGACGAAAAATGGATCCTTTATGATAACAGAAAAAATCTACACAATGACTGGACAAAAATAAAGCTCCAAATTATATCGTGAAACCGAAATTATACCGAAAGAAAATCATGGTAACTGTTTGGTAATCTGCGCTCGGTATAATCCATTAAATTTTTTGAATCCTGAAGAAACCATTACAGCTAAAAGTTATTGTCAAGAAATCGACAAAATGAACCAAGAACTGTGATGTTTGGTCCCCAGACTAGTCAATCGAAAAGGTCCAATCCTGCTACACGACAATGCACAACCACACGTCACACGATTGTCTCTCCAAAAGTTTAATGAATTGACCTATGGAACATTGCCTCACCCACCATACTCACTAAACATCTCGCCAAAAGATTATCTATTGTTATATTGTTAAGAATTTTGACAAATTCTTACAGGGTTAGGTCATCAACAACCAAGCAGATGCTAAAAGTGCATTTCGAGATTTTATCAACTCATCAAGAATTTTACACGACCGGAAAAAAATTAATTAATTAATAATAATTAATTGACAAAAATATATCGATTCGAATGGTGCTTATTTCGATTAATAAAGTTAATTATTAGTCGAGAAAAGTGTATATACATTTTAAAGGTCATAAACCGCAATTATTATTCTACCAACTTAATATAAACTCTTCAAATAAGCCATAAATTTCGACTGTTCAAATAATCTAGATAAACAGGTTCTTTCTTATTTCAAAAAAGCATAAACAAATTTACCAAATAAAGATTGATTGTCGGAAATGTTTTCTATTTTGTATTTTAATATTTTTGGTTTCTTGTATTTTTAATATCGATTGAAAATAGTGAATACTACTTTTATTATGAATTAAATCTAGAAAGAAACATAAAAACCTCATTTAAAATTTACTGTAGAGAAAATAATAATTACAATATATATATATATATATATATATATATATATATATATATATATATATATATATATGCGCAATTAAATGTATGAATATTAAAGAAATCTTTATTGAAAAATGTCCAGTTTCAGTTTTCCAATAACTAAATTTTTCGATGATAAAATTTCATATACTTGCACGATTTTTCCCATGTTATTAACAAACAAAAAATTAATACGAACATTTTTTATAGACA
The DNA here is from genome assembly GCA_034766995.1 of Acanthacorydalis orientalis. NCBI lineage: Eukaryota > Metazoa > Arthropoda > Insecta > Megaloptera > Corydalidae > Acanthacorydalis > Acanthacorydalis orientalis. The sequence continues at coordinate 25,586,556 of CM068317.1, forward strand.
AAACATTACTGTTGTCAGCAGAATTCTCCAAAATGAAATATCGAAAAAATAACAACGTTGTGTTTTAAAAATAGTAATTCGTTTTATCGAATTGTTTTTATTATTGTATACCGAGTCATTTAAATAAAAGTGCTTACATATGAAAGCTGACATGAAATATGCGCAAACCTAGTAAATGTTCTTTACAGTCAACCAAGCAAACAGAAAACACATTTTTTATTATCCTTTATGACGATTTTATTTTTTCAAATGAATAAAATAAGAAACTATCGAAAAAGAAAAACGAATAAAACAGCAATAGACACATCAATAAAGACGGACTTTTTATGAAAGCATGCTTAAGTATAAATTCATTGAAATTAATTTCACAGAGTGTGAAATTTGTGTTAAGAAATTGATATCTTCCCGGGTCAAGTACGTTCATATTAAAATAACCAATAATCCACATTATCATAATCATCGAAATAACTCGGAAATTAATTCGATAATGCCATTTACATATTATATCAGAACTTTTCTATATTTAAATTACCCATGACCTTCGGAACATGCAATATGTTGTACATTGTGCACGATATCGTACTGAAATTATCAACGATTGATTATTTTCGATCACGATGTCATAACATTTAAAATAGATTTAACTGCAGAGATAATAAAATTGCAAAAATAATCTACTTGTCACATCATATATCGTACATCATTTCATAAAGAACTTGGCTACATAACAATTTAAAATAGACAGTTGTCTTCAGATTGAATCAAATTATTTGTTTATATTATTTTATATTCATTGTTATGGATTAAAAAAAAATATGAAACAAATTCAATTAACTGTGTAAATATTTAATATTTATTGAGTGCAAATATTTAAAACATTTTTCTCACTAAATGAATGGCGATTATTTTAATAAACTTTAAATCACTACATAATGGTAATAATTTATATTAAAATCAAAACTAAAAATGGGAAATATCTGCATCTGTCTTAATTCATACAGAAGTTTCAAAAATGCCATTACTGTTAAATAACAAATATAACGTATGTTATTAGATTTTTTACTATATAACAAAAAGAACTGCCTCACATATAATCAGATAGTGAGACAAAAAATAATCACACAAATGGATCTTCTTTAATCAACGACATACATTCTTCTAAGAAAAATCTATTGAAATATCATTAAGCAAATATCACTATTACTCTTCAATATACTAATAACAATATTACTTTTTGCTTTAATAAAACGTCTCAATATTTTATGAAAGTATCTCAAAGTAAATCATTAATGTACATGAATTAATTACACATTAATATTCAATTAAAACTCCTTGATATTAGAAATATAAATCATTTTTGATTCAAATATACTTTCTATTATATATATATATATATATATATATATATATATATATATATATTTATATATATATATACATACATACATACATACATACATATATAGAGAGAAAGAGAAAAAACACCAAATACATAAAACATAACAATGCTAAATGTAAAAAAATAATCTATAAATTTAAACAGAGTGAAATGTATTTTTGACAACTTTTTACTGAATGTTTGTTACTAATAAAAAATTTTATAAGAATAGAAAGTATAAATAATTTGATTGGATTGAATTTCAGAGTGATGAAAAATAATTATCTTACATATATATATATATATATATATATATACATGTGTGTGTGTGTATAAATAATATATTGAATACAAAAAGCGTATGAACATAGGTACTAATATCGAACCTCGTCAGTTAAGTTTATAAGCACAATATTAGCGAAACGGACGCGTGTTTTTGCGCTAGCATGTCGATTGTTGCAAGCTGTCAAACGAAAATGCACGCACGCACGCACGCACTCGCCTCAACGATGAGCGCCGAGAACCGAACTGCGATACGATAATCGCGAACACTGCAAACTCGTGTCGACGCTGGCCCGCGCGTCGGACGTCTGTGAGCGGCGTCGTGACGGTACTGTGTGTGTATGTCTCTCTTCGAATGCGTCGTGGCGTGCACTGTATAACTGCTGATATGCACCGCCACCATGGCTTTAGTGGTCGGCCAGACACGAACCCCCACCCCCACGCGACACGGAACATACAACCCCCACGGTTCGTCGCTCGCCGACGCGATATCCTCCTCGCACCCTCTTTTCGTACATTTACAGACACACATTTATATATACATATATATATATATATATATATATATATATATATATATATACACATATGTATGCACAGGTATGTGTACATGTATGTGATAGATTTGCGTGAACGTTAAATTCTTTTGTACATGGATGTGTGTAATATACGCGATTAATATAAGTGTGTGTAAGTAATGTGCGATGGAGTCTGTTCCTCTGACCGTATGATTTAATGCGAAAGGATATGAAGGCAATGAATTATTTTTGAACTTTCGAACAGAGTTTTTTTTCTGACACTCATTCGTGTCCGAACTAATAAAAAATCGTGTAGGTTTTTGTGTAACCGAGAACGAGCAGCTTGTCGAGTGATTTTCTCTCTGAAATTTAAATATCGCTGGTCAGGATGGCCGTTCTTGAAAATTGAATGAAAAAATCTTATTGTCCCGCTTCTGTAACTGAAATATGTCCGAGATTTGTGTGATGAAAATGATGTGACATATCGATTTTTTCTGAAATAAGTAGTTTCATACAGAATAATAATGGGAACGTGCGGCTAAATTCGCTCTTGTCAATAAAATAACACCACTTAACAACACAATATTTTCTTATACAGGAATGCTCAATTTGGTTCTTTAATATTTCTATATAAAGATATTCTTGTTTGAGATATTGTTTTATTACTGAAGATGAAATTTAAATGAAGAAGATTTGTAATTTCCCATATATATATATATACGTACGTAATATATATATATATATATATATATACATATACGTATACGTATACATATATATATATATATACTGACAAATATATAAATATCAATAAAGAAGAATAAAGCTAAACTTTATCCGGATAAATAGGGTTCCACTGTAAATATGTTATATTCTCTTCTGCTATATGTGTCTTCAGCAAAAGATACAATAGATAATAGGTTTGTTTTGAAAGAAACAATATCATTGAATCTGATGAATCTTAAACGGAAAAGTTATTATTAATTGTAGTACACTAACAAATGTTACCAATTAATAAAGTTAACAAATTTAATGTCTTTCATCAATATCAAACAAAAAAATTCATTATTTTTTTATAATTTATTAAATTCGTACACATTATATAAATGTACTGATTTCATGTACCACATTTTTTCAAATTGAGTTTTAGTACACACACACACACACATATATATATATAGAGAGAGAGAGAGAGAGAGAGAGAGAGACAAACAAAGACAGACATGTATGTGTTTGTTATTTTTAACTTTTAGTTTTTATGAATAAAATAAATTTTATTGATAAAACTATTTGAAAGAAGTTTAACAATCAAAATCATATAGCAAACTATTGATACAAACATTATTCAGACTTGATCTATCGCACAAAAATATTCACAGACAAACGAACTCTTGCAAATACTATTTCATAAATGTATTTATTTTGAATACGACAAATTTGAGGTTTATAAATGTTCCATGTTTATTCGTTCGTCCGAATGAATGTGAACATAAAAAGTTACTAACATTGATTAAAAAAAGATTCAATTGACAAAAGCGCATATGATATGGTAGCGAATTCGTTACTAAACCAATTACTTAATTTCCATTTCCGAACCCTTGCAAATCATTTCTTTTCAATCACATATCTATGTATTTATCTATCTATCTATCTATCTATATATATATATATATATATATATATATATATATATATATATATATATACAAATGTTTTTGCATAATAATCTGTTGCGTATCGACCCCTCCTTATATTATGTCAGCCTTCCTTGCTTTACTTACAATATATATATATATATATATATATATATATATATATATATACACAAATATATACAAATATATATATATATATATATATACACACACACATATATATATATATATATATTAGCAGTATTTTTTTTAAAAAAATAATATCTATTTACTTTTAATGCTTGTATTTTTTAGTAATTTGTTTTTATTTCTTATTGACATGTGTACTTTCAATTTTGTGATATTCATTGATATGCATCATGCCTGTCATGTTTAAAAAAATATTTTATTTGAAATATTTACAGAACAGTGTCTCAGTACGACAAAATAGAATATTCATATTTTTTTAGTTAAACAAAGCAACTTTTATGTATGCTCTTTTTCTCTATAGTTCTCATCCGCACTAATCCAAATTGATGTGACATTTTATATAAGAACATATTTATTTAAAAATAATATTTCAAAGAATCTTCTATTTCGACAAATTTATACCAGCATAACTTTCATTTGTCTCTTTAATAGGGAGAAATAAGACAATGAAATCCTCATGTTGTTCCAATCTTGATCAATTTGTATTCAAACTCTTTCTTTATTTACATTCATACATTTTCTGATTGTACAAAGCGTCGAACGAAATCTTTGACGAGAACAGAATGCAAAAATTCAATTATATTATCGTTTCGTTCCCTGAAAACACAGCTTAATCTCTTACGGTTCACATAGAATTGCCAGTAATCGTGACACTTTTATGTCACTTGATCTTGATCTGGACATACCTATGTCTCTAAGGTATCTTCAACATCTTGTACATTTCAGTGAAATATTTCCTCAGTTTGAAACAAAATTATTACTCCATTTCATAAACAGGACACACGGGAGGACGCACAAAATATAATTATTACTTGCTTATTTGCGACCATCTAACCAAAAACTAATAAAACTTAAACACGGTATGTTTAAAGCTTGGGTCTATTATGTTACTTTATACTCTCATAATACAAAATTGGTCCTAGAAATTTCTAACATACTGTATGCCTATATATATATATATATATATATATATATATATATATATATATATATATATATATATATCATTAAACATAACGACATTAAACGAATTAAATTCGTCGTTACATTAACAATACTCTAAATGTATGTGTATGTATGTGTGTGGCGTGCAGACCGCACCGATATTTCGCGGAGTGGCCTTTCTTATCACCAACAGACTTGGCGTTTTATTCGTGTGTCGTTTGGACGGGCGTCGCGCGGACGTCATACCTGCGTCTGTTCGCAATATATTCATTAAAACGCCGCGTCCTTGACCTTTGATCAAACATTTTCACTCTCAAAACTTTATTCTACACATTATATATATATATATATATATATATATATATATATATATATATATATATATATATACAGTTTTATGCACGAATAGAAACTTTAGAGAGATTTTAATCGTTTTATTTAAATATGTGTGTAGGTGTATCCGTAAATGCAACAAAAAAAGCTATAATCAACTTCAACCATCCGTGAAACTTTTTTTTTCTTACAGAATATTTAACTTCTGACGTGTAATTTCTCATTCAAAAATATAAACATGTACAAAAAATTAGTAAACATATACAATATACAACATAAACGCTCACTTACTCATACACAAATAGTCACACATACACTTGTATATACTATCACACTTAAAATATACGGTCATTGTGTATGTTTTTTTTTTTATTTTTATTGACTTATTTTTAAAATGCTATACGAAATCGAAAGAGGGGTTACCATACTACTTCTTAATCCCCTTCTCTCCCATCTGCGCTACACTTCTTGCAGTCTTATTTTATGGTGAATATAAATTGAATTTGTTAATATCTTACGACATTACTCTAAATTTAATGTGATATATAACCAATATGTTCACTCTTCAAATTTTTTTTTATAAATAGTATATATTAATGATGGGTGAGAAGGACAAGATAATTTAAAATTTCCTTTCTGTGTAAGTTTACTCCGAGACATGATTTTTAACATTGAAGCATTATATTCAAATTGTATATACAACGACAAAAAGTCTGTTAGTTTTCTTACAAATTTTTTCGGCTCACAAACCACAAAAGTTTTTTCTAGTCAAAAAGATTCAATAAATAATTATTGATCGTTTTTGACTATTGCTTATATGCATTTCGATGGAAAGTCCGTTATCTTAAGAGCACTGAGATACAGAAAAAAAATCTTGATTTTATTCATTTTGATTTTTGTTTAATAATACAGGATTTATAATCTTTTAATAAATACTATAATTAGATTTCACCAATAAGAAGCAATTAATGTCTTACTATATTTAAATCGTACTCATAAATTTATTTAATAGACACTATTAGTAAGTGAGACCTACTTTCAGTATTTGGTTGGTTATGGTTATGTTTGAGAGGGGGAGGAAGCTCTCTTGCCTTCCGGCACTTAGACTCGAGGTCCATTATGCCTTCCCTCGGCTTGATCAAAACTACTCGGGAAGTCTCGCTTCCTTCCAGAAGCCTATCAGCCTGCCCGAGTTTATAGACCCTAGTCCGTTCGCGGTGAGGAAAAACTCCCCAAACTATCGTCGCCTTAAATTGACCCATGCTGGACATTCCGCGAGGAGGTGAATGGGGGTCTCCTTGGCCCCTCCACACCATCTACACTTCTGGTCCGTCCTTCGGCCTTGTATATGTTCATGGTAGCTTAATCTCCCGTGTCCTGTGACAATTCGCACAAGGAGCCGGGAGAAGGATCTGCCACTTGTATAGATTCTCTTGGTCCAGTCCTTATTTGGGGTCTGGCCTAAGAGTACCCTGGATTGCCGACAACCGTCAATCTTTAGCCACCATTCTGAGTGTTCTGACTCGACCCACTCCCGAATGGCGCCCTTGGCCCAGCATCTCGCTAGCCATACGAAGGGCTCTGGCCCCTCCACTGCGAACCTGGCTCCTAATGAGGTCAGTCTGTCCGCTATTTCGTTCCCCCGTGTGCCCGTATGACCCGGTACCCACAGAAGGTGAACCTCGTTCTGGAAAGCCAGTCTGCTGAGAGCTATCTCGCATTCCAAAACCAACCTTGAAACGGTGACATGGGAAGCAAGGAACAGCCTCACCGGCCACGGGGACGTCTAGTATACAGATAGCTCCAGAACGGAGGGGAGGTCTGGAGCTGGATATTACTGCCGCAGGGACTGGAGGGGTACATTTATCCCTCTTGGACTGTATGCTACAGTGTTCCAATCCGAGGTCACTGCTATTCTGGGATACGTCCAGAGGCAAGAAGAACTCGGAGTTAGGGGTAGACGGATCACTATCTGCTCGGATAGTCAGGTAACACTGAAAGCACTTTCAGTATTTAATGAAAGAGTATAAACAATGATGAAGAGTATAATCCATAACTTTTAAGTTTGTGATTAATATAATCTAATACATTCTCAAACAAAAATGACCAGTTTTATATATCAAGTCTGAAACTTTAGTTGAATAACTTAAATCGCTTAAAATATTTAAATCGACTTTATTTAATAAAAGTATAACTTTTGATTTACTACTACTGTTTTCATTATTCATCAAAGCGCAGTTATTTCGTTATAATTATATTTAGATTCCAATTGGAAATTTAATTATTTTCCTAAAATTTATCGTAGCAAAAAATAGTAACAGACCCCGCTGAAATAATTTCTGTAACCAAAAAGTACATAAAATAGTACTCTACTTAATAAGAATATTCACAAGATTGACATACGTTCATATAATCTATGATAATAAATACAAAAGCATGGTATGTGCTTTGATATTTATACTTTGATATAATATATAAGTTGATACTTTCATACTTATGTAAATTTATACTCTAATCAAACAGCTCTAATTGTTTGTTGTATATACACAGCATTTTATGTGAATAACTAACAATTCTGTATATACTTTTTTTGCTATGTAGTTATACAGTTTACAAACTACACAATGTTAATATTGTTTCTGCGGATACTAAAACACAATATACAACAGCCAGTCAGATACAAGAACTAACGTAGAAATTTAAAAATACATAAAAACAAATAATGTATACTTTGGTTATACTTTCACTGCACTTTATATCCTATAATTAATTGTGTCAATTCATCAAAGTAATTTCAGTTTGTAGTCACAGATTTGAAATGTCCCACCTTCTGCGGGATACATCCAATTTTTTTACGATATGAGTCGTGAACGTCAATGTTAGAGTGATACAGTGCAGAAAAGCTGAAGGGCCATCCATTTCTACGAAAAGTATACTTTGATATTTACTATAAATACTAAATCGTAAATTGTATGTGTTTATGTCAATCTTATGAATACTTCATTTATATGTATACACACACACACACACATATATATATATATATATATATATATATATATATATATATATATATATAAATATATATATATATATATATATATATATATATATAAATATATATATATATATATATATAAATATATATATATATATATATATATATAAATATATATATATGTACGTATATGTACGTATATTAATTTACTTATCAAGTATAAGAATGTAAAGCTTTCGCTTTTAAATAAATTCCTGATTGTTTTACTGCACTTACACATTATATTTTTCTAACATAAGCTAACATACTTTTCAGTACGTAAATAGATATCTTTTATAATTAAAGAAATTCATATGAAGAATCGAAAACAAAATCAAACTTTATTTGTATTGGTTGGTAGAAAAATAGTTGCGGTTTAAGCACTCATTTGTTAAGCTTTTTAGATTTTCCTGGCTGTTTTAAGTGGTCCAGAACTCTTGAATGACTAACGCCCAACTTTTGTGCAAGCTCTCGAATTGTTGTATGTGGTTCTTATTCAACTAACAACTTCAGTTAGTCGTTATGAACTGAATGAGGATGCCTGCGATCTTCTTCATCTTCAAGGCTTTCATTACCAGTACGAAATTTTTGGAAGCATCATTGGACTGTACGGTCATTAACTGTATTCACAATAAAAGCATCGTTTAGTTTACGAGCAGTTTGTTATTTTACCACCCGTTTTGAACTCGTACAAAAAAATGCTCTTTGCTTCTTTTCCATCTTTAACAGTACCCATACCAAAATCATTGTTTAGTTTACGAGAAGTTTTTATTGCTTTACCACTCGTTTTGAACTTATACAAAAAAATGCTGTTTTTTGCTTCTTTTCCATCTTTAGTTCAATAGACGAATTTGAAGCAAAATTAATAATAAAACCAAAGTCGATGTTACCAGAATAGAGACCGAAAAATGCACTTTAAAATGATATTAACAACACGATGAAATGATATTTTCATTGAAAGAAGCCAAGGTTAGAATTCGCAAAAAAAAACACATTTATTTTCCTATCAGCCTAATACATACTTTTATATAATTTATGTAATAATTATTTAAATAATTTACTATTATATTATTTTATCAAAAATTACAACTAAGTACTACACTGGTTCTTCAGTTTTTTGTAAATAACATTTCTATTTACTTGACTGATTAATATATATTCCGCCAGTTTGTTTATTAGCTTTTTCCAATTTATAGAACTATAAAGAAGAAATCCATAGTTAATTGTTTGAAAATAAAATACATAACTCTGATAAAAATGTAATAAACTTTTAAAAATAAAAGTTAATTGAATCTTAAAAATATTTATTTTTGATTAAGTATTTGTATATATATATATATATATATATGTATATATATATAAGTATAGAGAGAGAGAGAAAAGAGAAAGAAAAAAGAGCAAGAAAGTCAGAAAGAATAAAATATAATATAATTTATTTAGTAGTTGTTTAAATAATTTACCAATAAATTATTTTATCAAATAATATAACTAAGTACTACACTGGTTCTTCAGTTTTTTGTAAATAAAATTTCTATTTACTTGCCTGATTGATATACATTCCTCCAGTTTGTTTATCACCTTTTTCCAATTTATAGAACTATAGAGAAGAAATCCATAGTAATTGTTCGAAAATAAAATACATAACTCTGATAAAAATTTAATAAACTTTTAAAAATAAAATTTAATTGATTAATTAAAATATTTAATTTTGATTAAGTGTATATATATATAGAGAGAGAGAGAAAGAGAGAAACGGGCAGGAAAGACAGAAAGAATAAAGTAAAAAAAAAATTAATTAATAGTTGTTTAAATAATTTACTATTATATTGTTTTATCAAATAATACAACTAAGTACTACACTGGTTCTTCAGTTTTTTGTAAATAAAATTTCTATTTACTTGACTGATTGATATACATTCCTCCAGTTTGTTTATCACCTTCTTCCAATTTATAGAACTATAGAGAAGAAATCCATAGTTAATTGTTTGAAAATAAAATACATAACTCTGATAAAGATTTAAGAAATTTTTAAAAATAAAAGTGTATTAAATAATTAAAATATTTATTGTTGATTATGTATATATAGAGAGAGATAGAGCGAGAAGAGAGGGGACAGACAGAAAGAATAAAATATATTGTATACACTTATTTTAATAACAGAGTTTATTTGTCAGACACTGTCAAACAAACAATTTAAAACTAGTCATCAGAATAATAAAATTACTAAATATAAGACTTAATAAATGTAAAATTAAACTGAAATTTTTTCAATAAAAAAAATCTCAATATGACCAAGTTCAATGACATTTCACACATATACGTCACAATAAAAGGTTGCTTCAAGTTTTTCAGTATTTATTCTAGGATTTATTATCTTTTCATAACTTCCAATTCATTGACTTTAAATTTAAATTCGATTCTCGCTTCTGCTTGAATGTAAGACCGGCGAAAAGGTTTCAAGAAAATGTCCAGACAAATAACGTCTCACGAGATAGACATTTACCATTTTCATTCACGTTTAACTTGATTATCGTTCTGATTTGCTGTCCGCCCATTTCGTGTGGAGACGGCGAAAATCGTAAAGAAAACTGTCATATCGGATGACTGTTCGTCATAGTATGAGCAATCGAGAAGAAAATGTTTATCAGCTCAATGACGTTTGCAAATAGGTTTCGTCCCGCCCACGACGTACAACATTTATACGAAAACAATCTCTCGTCATCCATTTACATCCATTTCTAACGGCTCGTCGGTCGACCTCACCCACTCCGGCACCGGAATGATTGTACTACGCGAGATCGGATGACTCACGGATGAACGTCGTTTTCCATGAATCAGCCCGTCCTAAAGAATCTTCCTCGTCTGCGAACACGTCTAGACGGAACCGAATACGCGACACACAGTGTAGTATCAGTATGTACGTACATACATACATATATTTTAATATATTAGATGCGCGATTGGGGTTCGGTTTCGGTCTCCACACGATCCGAATCAAACGGGAGTGGGTGAGTAACAAGGCGACTGAACTTTTCGCCAACGAACTTTCCGATTTCGACGTTTTTCATAGCCGATAGCTCTCTTCCGCACGGATTTTATTTACTCGACGAGCTCGAGTTAGCTTAATCGGTCGTCACACTCCGTCACATTAAACAAGCCATAGACATTCTCTCAGTTCGAGTTTCATGATTAGTCTATTTCTCACACACATGCATCACACATGTGTATAATGAAAATTTTAAAATCTCTGTTAAATATCAAGGAATTGAAAAAAAATGAAACATCAAACTCATTTTTTAAACTGAAATAAGTTACATAAATAACTTGTTTATTTCTGTTATGTTAGTCAGTTTGCCACATATTTTTTTTATTGATTTGTTATACCCTCTCTCATCTCATACCTCTTTAAGAAACATGCTCACAAATACTGTCTTATTTTTATTCTGTTTGTTATTTTTCCATATTTATCAATTTATAAGATTTACTCTCGATTTATTTTGAATTTTTGTAACATTTTGTTCTACATTTCAGCTCTTTTGAAATGTTTAGATTTTTTTTAAATCGATTTATTTATTTTTCTCGATCGTTTCAGAATATACAAACATATATACAGTGACCCCAAAAACTGTTCGCGAAAATGTAAAGTTTTTTTAAAAAAATGAGAAACTTGACGCATGTGGAGAAAAATATTAATTTGTTTATTCATTATTAAATTTTATAGTGTTATGACAAAAAAATATTTTATATAAATATTGTATCACTTATATCACTTCTAGAAATTACTTCATCTTTCTTACTGTGTGAACACTTTTTTGATCGAGTGCAATGTTTACTGTTTTATGGAATTCAATACATCGTTAGCCTCCTTGTGATTTTAAAACTGTTTCTATTGTTTGGCATACTGCCTATTAAATTTCCCAATGTGGACTCTTCAATACTTTTCCATGCTTGATTGGTTCTATTCCATAATTCATCAATGATCTTTGGTACTTCTCCGATGAATATAAGTTTTCTTTTAATATAACCCATAAATGTTCTAATGCGTTTAAGTCAGAAGATTGTAGTGGCCAATCAATTGCAACAATTTAGTCCGTTTGTAGGAAATTTGTCGTAATTTTAACTGTATGATTGCGGTCGTAGCCTTGCATAAATACAAAATCTGTTTGCTCACACCCTAACTTTCAATGCTTGAAAGAAACGAATCCCTAAGGATTTCCATGTAATCCACCACTTTTATAATCTGTTGAATTCTAATTTTCGTAATTTATTTCCCATAAAACAACCCCGAACCATCAAATAGTTGCCTCCGAACGTTAACATTTTCATAACATTTCGCTCTTCCAGCCTGTATTTTGGATTTATCTAAGTCCAAACACGTCCATCTAAGAGTATACGGTTAACTTCAGTCCCATCTGAACATACGATTTGGTTCCAATGAACAGCATTCCAATGTTTATATTTTTTTGTAAAATTCAACTACTTTATAGGTATCAATCAACAACGGATTTTTAGCTTGTATTTTGCTTTAAGTACTGATTTGTAGACAATTTTTGACACTCTCGATACAAACATTGATTTACAGATCCTTTTGGGAGGCATGTTGTCCTGTGTACTGTTGTTCACTGCTCCTGTGCAGATCAGGCGACGAATTTTGCATTTGGTCTCAGTAGTCAATTCTTTGGTCGTCCTTCTTTATTGACCTCAACAACGATTTTAAATTCTTTTTTTATTTTTGATACTAACCCATTAGATACACCGTATAAAGAAACAATTTTACAGACTAGAGGTGACATTTTTATTTCCGTTGCAATTGCCTTTCTCATATTAGTGCTGTTTCGTTTTCCCGTCTCAAAGTCAGAACAATTTACTTCATTTGTCAGATTTGAACAAAATCTAATTTATTACCTTGTTTCTTTATTATTTCTCGGAAAATTTAAAGAATGGAAATATTAAAAATATTTACTTGGTAAAATTTAGTATTCAACAATACTTCATCCAAGAAACTGTTCACGATCTGTACTGTATTTCGAATGCGAATCATTTTCAATTGCAGCAAAAAAATGACTAAAATGCTGCATCGCCAGACTATGTGATTTCAATCTAGAACACAATGAAGATAATCGGGAATTCCCCGAAGTAATCGTTCGTTTTCAGATTAAAGTGTTGCCAATCAAAACTTCGTGAACGGTTTTTCGGGTCACTGTATATATATATATATATATATATATATATATATATATATATATATATATATTTATATGTATATATAATTTTGTTTCTTCTTCCATATATTATTATTAAATTAATGTATCTATTATAAAATTTTATAATTTTAAAAATACTTTTTTACAAAATACAATTGTATTCTTGTAAATAAAGTTTGTTCAAAAATAAAAGGATGATTTTTACGTTCATGCTCTGTAATTATTCTCAGTGAGCTGAAACAAAAGTGCACTAAATTTTCTCAGACTTACTGGTATAATATCCAAGTTACATCACATAATTAAAGCAACAACAAAGAATATAATTGTATTTTCAAAACTTTTTCACCTCTTATACAATTAGTCGTTAAAATATCTGACGTGAGTGTAAAATATATCTTTGTTCTCGGAACAAAAAGTACAAGTTAAACATTTGTATTTGATAGAAGAAACGAATTGAAAATAAAACACCTCTGAGACTCGAGATCGTGCCAAGACGATGTTAGGAAAAAAACCTTAGAGATTTTCAGAAGCTCCGCTATAAAACACATATTCTCAATTATATTCACTAACGAACTGATAGAATGAAAAAAAACTGTCTGCCATCGGAATGCATTTATAGTAAAGTATTCATTTTCGGATTGCATTCTCCTCTGTAATCAATGCAGTCGTCTTATTAGTTTATCCTAGCTTTTATGTGAATAGAAGGAAGATATTGAAAAGTTTTGATTTAATTTCAAGAAAATCTTAAGTACACTCCCTTTTTGTATACTAAATTTATTTTTCATAATATAATAGTTCATGTTTTTTGACTAACTTCGACTATACTTGAAAGAATATTCACACAAAAAAACAAAATGTTTATATGTAAAAATTTACTTCTAGCGTTTAAAAAAACTTTTTATACAAACTACATACATATATATATATATATATATATATTCTCACGGTACATAAATTATCTCTTTAACTTTACTCGTAAATAAAAACTTTCTAAAAATGTATAAATACTCTACGTATGCAGTATCCACAAAAGAAATTTTAAAAAGACATTCTTAATATTCCATTTATTTAACATAGGTGTCATTTTAAGGATCGTTTTTATTTATAATAATTTCCCTGCAATCCATTTTATTGTGTTCGACACTGAAAAAATATTGGGCGGTTCAACAAAAGTTCGTAGCGTTTTCCATTAGATGTCATTAGTTGCAGTTTCGTGCGCAGTTCGATTATGTGACACGACTCCATATGTGTTATTTTGACAGGTAACCATTCAAATTTTCTGCTATTTTTGTGCAGTTTTGTGAATTTTATGCCTGTTAAATTTAAAATTGAAAATGGAAGAGTATAAGGTGTGTATTCGTCATTTGATGGTGGTTTATTTCCGGAGAGAAAGAGGGCTCCAGTGACGATGTAAAAGACAACTACCGTTTATAGAAATGGAGCCGTAGCTGTTAGTACTGTTCGAAAGTGGTTCGCTTGGTTCAGAAATGGAAAATTCGAGCTAGAGGATTTAGAGCGTTCCGGTAGGTCTCCAGTTATGGATAATGACAAATTTGTAACACCTTTTGACTCATTATCGTTTATTTATTTATATCCAGAGATACTTCAGATGTCTTATACGAGTGTTGTGAAGCATCTGGAGAGACTTGGAAGTTTGAGTGCCTTATAATTTAACAGAAAGAAATTTAATGGAACGCATTTCCATCAGCGATTCGCTCCTTAAAAGAAACCAAACGACCCGTTTCTAAAACAATTAATCACGAACAGTAAAAAAACAGATCGTTTACAATAATGTGGATCGAAAAAGGTCTTGGAGAAAACAATATGAGCCTCCGTTAATCCACTCCAAAACCGGGTCTTCATTCGAAAAAGATGAAGTTGTGTATCTAGTAGAATTGGAAGGGTGTTGTGTATTGCGAGCATCTCCCAAATAATGAGAAGATAAATTCGGACACGTATTTTGTTCAATTGGACTAATTAAAGACGGCAATCGATCACAAGTGTCCAAAATTGACTAATTGGAAGTGTATCGTTTTCCACCGAGACAACGCTAGACCTCACGTCTCATTGTATACCCGGTAAAAATTGATCCAGTTTCGCTGGAACGTTCTTCCTCACCCCTTCTCTTCACCTGATCTTGCACCTTCAGATTATCATTTATTTCAGTCCCCACAGAATTCTCTTAATGGAAAAAAAATCACTTTCCTTGAAACCTGCATAAACCTAAATTCATCGCCCAGAAAGATACCAAGTTCTGCGAGGACGGAATTTTGAAACTACTATGAAAGATGGTGAATAGTAGTGGATCAAAATGACACATACGTATTAGAATAAATATATGTACAAATAACTACACACTGCATTTGAATTTCACCTTAAGAACGCTACGAACTTTTGTTCCAACCCAACATTTATTTGTCATACAAATCTCATAAATTTAAACCTAAGTTTTATACACTGTTCTCTACATTCGTCACTGTATTAAACACTGTTTGTATTTTAACACTTATCATCGTCATCTCAGCCTAGATTTCATCGTGTTTGATATTTAGATATTCAGCGATTCCACCACGAACGTGGGTTCTTCAATTTTATGTCTCGTGCACATTCCACACAACTCATTTACCCGCTTGGACTGTCGCTATGTGTACGCATTGCCACGAGTCGGGCATAATACAAATATTCCATCCTTATTGTGTATATGTATATATATATATATATGGTCTAGTACGTGCCTGCTGGAAACGAGAACAACGCGTATTTTTTAATAAAACGCGGAAGTGGGTACAAGTGTTATTAAAATTTTCTCATATGCTCTCGCAAACAAAATATGAAACGAACGCGAAACATCAAACAAATTATTAACTTATAATCATATACGAGTATATATATATATATATATATATATATATATATATGTATATATATGTATATGTATATGTGCGTGTGGAATTGTCTAAAGGTAGTAATAAAAGTTTTCTATACTTACATGTTTATTGATGACTATTTGTTAATGATCATTCTCTAGACGAAATCTAAAAAAAATCTCACACATTCTCTTAAAATAGCTGTTCTTAACGATAGTCATGTCTATAATGATTTTCGTCCTTATCGAAATAATGAAATGTGACGGGAGGGTAACAAAATTCACTTTCACAAATGAATACTCTGTCCTTTATAAACCACTTAATAAATATCTAGTCAAGAAATGGTTATTAATAGATTACTGATAATTTTGATTGTTATTTAAGCGCATTTTAATGACGAAATTATCTTTCTCACAGTGATAAAACACTCAAAATAATTATAGGAGCAGGAAAATTAATTTACGAAAAAATATTTTAGTCTCAAAACTAATATAAAATATAATTTAATATATATATATATATATATATATATATATATATACATATATATTTATATACATATATTTATATACATATATTTATATACATATATTTATATACATATATATATATATATATATATTGTAAAATGATCACTGTTTTAATATACAATGAATACTACCAATAGTTTCCGTACTTCATATTTTATTCACAAAGAACAATAATTTTTAAATTATAATTTTATCTGATATATATATATATATATATATATATATATACATTCATATATTTTATTCATTAATTTTATTCATATAATTTTATCTGATATATATATATATACAAACAATATATATATATATATATATATATATATATATATATATATATATATATATATATACACAGTTATACCTCAATTAACTAGCGAATATTCGTTCTCAGAGGTAAAAGTAATATGGCCATAATAGGGATACGTTCGTAAGTAAAGAAAATGAAAGACTTTTCTTTGAAAACAGAAAAGCTTTATTAAATGAAAATTCAATATTACATACCTGACAAAGATGAAATCAGGACATATTAAAATACGAATCTAAAGTAGATTGTTTATGCTTTCTTTTTCTTTCATGTCGCCCAGTCGCCCATACGGATTTATTGCATTTGACACTGATCGCTTAACAATAACACTTCTTCCTAAATCAGAATCATTTTCACTGAAAAAATTGAAAACGTTTTCAATGTCATTCAAGCCCCTTTTTAAATCTTTGGTTGTTAACACTTTTTCGATACGAACTTCTTTAATTTCATCTTCATTTTTTTTTGGTCTCGTTGCTAACAAGTTTTTCTAAATATTTCACTGAAGAACAAACAACTTTTGCATTAAATAAATTATTTGCATTCTTTTTGTCGATATTTACGAAATCTATCGATCGAGTTATCTCGATAACTTCATTTGTTTTCTCTTGAATGTTATTTTCTATGCATTAAAATTAATTGAAATTGCAGACTTCATTATATCGAGGCTTCGTTGTCAGAGGTGATAAATGTATGCCTCTCCGACAACTTTAACCGAGATATGCCTATATATAATATATATATATATATATATATATACATATATATATATATACATACATATATATATATACATACATATATATATATATACATGCATATATATACATGCATATATATACATACATATATATATACACACACACACACATATATATATATATGTGTGTGTGATGTTTCAGTTCAAAAATGTTCGCTTTGTGATTCATTTTTATAGTTAGCTAGAACTCTATTCCTCACTCTCGAAATATCCTCTTAGTTTCCTGTTTATAAACATTTTCTATCCCATCGAACTAAAACGACCGTATAATACATTCGTAAATTTTTAATCATTCTATCAATGGAACCGAATTATTTACAAACACACACATGCACAGAACCAATACATAAGAGAATGTATAGATATACAATTATCTATACAAACAGGAACGATACGACTGCGGTCGTAGAACGTGACAAGATGCAATTAACGTTTCGTACCGTGCGTTCCCGACGTCCAACATTATTTACCGGGCGCAGATGTTGGAATCGTCGTAGCCGCCACTCCGTCTTCTAATCCCATGTCTGACATAGATGTCACATGACTGTTTGTGAAATTGCGTGCCAAACACACTAGAAACGATTGCACCGATACAGTCGAACAATTTATGAATAACTGACAGGGTGACAGTCAGTTTGTGGATCGTGTTGAATGACAACAACAACGAAGTGTATACTCTCTTTGACAAAGGCACTACAATTAGTTGCATTCACCCTCAGTGTTTACATAGGAAATGTATCGAACGACACGCGTCACTATATATATAGAGAGGGGGGGGGGAGGAAGAGAGGATAAAAGTATGTTAACGAAGATCATTTTTAAGAAAATATCAATTTATTGAATAAAAATGTAACAACTTGAAAAGTTCAATGTTACATGTGAAATAGACTAATATCTTAATTATTTAGAAGTAAAAATTAATGTACTTGTAAATAAAACGTTTATGGAAAATTACAAAAAAAAAGCTGTAATCAATAATTGGTCAATAATCTAATTTAAACATTACTTGTCAAAAAAAATTTACTGGTGTAATTTATTATTTAATAGCTTTTCTCTTTCACTGCTTCTCTCAAACTTTGAGACACACTTTTCACGAACCTAACAATAATGTCATTACTGATAGAATTCAATTTGTTTTTAAAGCATTTTGAAATTGCCGCCATGCTCTTATCTTACTCTAAAGAATTTTTCTATTAAGATGATTCCGTGATAGATAGATAGATTATTTTTGAGGGGAGAGAAAGCTATCTTGCCTCCCGGCACGTAGACTCGGAGTAAATATGCCTTCCCTCGGCTGATTAAAACTACTCGGGAAGTCTCGCTTCCTTCCAGAAGCCTATCAGCCTGCCCTAGTTTATAGACCCTAATTCGGCCGCGGTGAAGAGAAACTCCCCAAACCATCGTCGCCTTAAATTGACCCATGCCGAACATTCCGCGAGGAGGTGAATGGGGGTCTCGTTGGCCCCCCACACCATCTACACTTCCCGTCCGTCCTTCGGCCTTGTATCTGTCCGTGGTACCACATCACCGTCAGAACTGCTATTATTATCGGACTTATATTCAGTCAAAATATTTTTCAAAAAAATTTTTCATATCTATGTTTTATAAATCAAACATCCACCCGTCTTCACTGCTGTTAATTTCATAATCAATATCTTTATGTATTTCCACCATGATTTATAATTTGAAAATTTTATTATATGTATTCATTTTATAAAAATAAACTAACACTTGTAATATTGAAAATAATCGAAATTTGGAAATCGCAAATATATAATATTTGCACGTTGTGACCTTCTAAATAACAAAACTACACTGTATATCATTGCGACGAAACTGTCGTGCAAAAGCCATAATACTCACGTCTTAAAACGTTATATAACTAAGTATTTCTAGTCAGTGCATGATCAACTAACTATCTAATGTAATAAGTTGCAATATTTGATAAAAAAAAGCTACAGCGATGATAAGTAAACGAAATGAGAACTAAATTCTTTACATGTCCTCGTATTGAGGTCTTTCGTTTTCTATGGCATGAGTGTGATGTCCCCGTAGCGGAGCCTTTCGACCGTTAAAGGTTAAAATATAATTTTGAATTATTTGTTCATCTGACTTGTACAGCTTTTCTTTTAATTTGATTGGTACATTGGTTGACTTTAATTAGAATTCTAGTTCGCAATTTAATTTCTCTATATATTTTTGAATAAGAAGAGTTTTTTTAGTTTTTCGAGGTGTTGTGTTCTCATATCCTCATTGTCTATTTAGTTTATAAAGCTTCATAATTGTCTAACCCATTTAAATTTGTCTATATTTTTAGTTTTTTTTCCACCTAATCTTTTCATTTCCTCAATGTATATTTTAGGGTATTTATTATCAATACTATTATTTCAAAAATACTTATTAAAATCTCATAAAATCATTGCTGTTTTAGAATCTGAACATTATATTATTATTCCAATAAAAAAAAACATTTTTTACGATGAACTTATCTTAAAACTATTTTTATTTAGCTATCTGTTTGTAATACTCATATAATTAAATATAAGAATTTTCTCTGAAACTAATCTCTTAACAAATCTAATTCTAAATATAACACATTTTGTAATAAAAATTACTGCAAGTCTTTTTATTGACTAATTACGTTTTATTTCGACGCTGCGACGAATACAATAAGTCGATCAACTGTTCTATACCTGCAATATATCACGAACGTTAGACAAAACAAGAAAAAATAATGTATCTCCATTGAACATAAACAGTCGTCAATACGTGACATTCGTGCGACGCTTCCACCTTCTGCGAGCACAGTATGTTGAAGGAACGTCGTCGGGGGATCGAAACTCTCGCAAACAAACATTTAAGAATTCGACACAGTCAGTGACAAATTTAGACGTTCAGTTAATGTTCCTAAATTTCAAATACCCGAACAAAGTATCTTCCGTGGGTATGTTTATTATTACTTGAAATATGTTACACATAGCGTCGAAGTCAATATCAAGCAATGATACTAAATCATCAGTTTTCGTTTCATTGCTAATATTGGAATTACAGAACGTTATGAATAAACGATTTGTTAAATATACACGTACCTAATCACATTTCAATACCATTTACAAAACATACAAAAATTACAACATTCACTAAAATGTTTTTTATTCGGTAATGAAACAACAATACGACAGATTTTTTGTAAAAAGAAAATATATTACTCACGAAAATATAATTGAACACATTTATTAAATTTGACAAATTACTTTGATGCATTTCTGATGAAAAATTACTGAAATTTACAGTTTTCATAAAATTGAAAACGGCATCGGTTTTATAAAATAATAAGTCGAGAAAGATATAAACCATAAATAGAGATATTGAGGTAATTCCAATTAAATTATTAAAAAGTTTATATAATCAAGGAAATATGTCAATGTATAGTCAAATATTGAGCATATTTTCAAAAATATTTTCAAGACTTCTATAAGGAATTTGATAATTAAATTGTTTTATCACTTGCTAAAAAATATTTTTTTTAGTTATTCCATATACATATATATATATATATATATATATATATATATACACATATATATTTATAAATATGGATACATATATATATATATATATATATATATATACAATATATATATATATATATACATATATATATATATATATATATATATATATATATTTATATATTGAATATATATATATATTGTATATATATATATATATATATATATATTGTATATATATATATATATTGTATATATATATATATATATATATTGTATATATATATATTTATATATATATATATACTATATTTATATTATACATATATATATTTATATATATTGTATATATATATATATATATATATATATATATATATATATATTGTATATATATATATATATTATATATATATATATATATATATATTATATTTACATATATTGTGTATATATTTATTTATATATATTGTGTATATATATATATATATATATACACACAAGGGTATGATGAAAAGTTCCAAGCCTGAATAAGAAAACAACGTTTTTTTGGATTGATTTTCATATATTTCTCAACATAATTTCCATTCAGCTCAAAACGCTTTTTTAAAAATTGACTAGCCAATTTGTCAACGTTCTCAAAATAGCCATTTATAAATTTGCTGACTCCATTGTCGATCGCAAATCTTTTCCCACCGAGCCATTTTTTGAGGTTAATAAAGAGATAGAAATCGCTTAGAGCTAAATCTGGCGAGTATGGTGGATAGAAAAGCAATTCAAACTGTCTTCTTCAAGAGCTCAAATCGAGCCTTGACCTTCTCAATTTTCTACCTTCAGATATCCCTCTGTCTGGCAGTCCTTCTCCAGTTCCTTACTTCTAACATTTCCACTGCATCCTTCTCTAGATCGTCTATTCATCTGAGGGTTGGTTTTCCCATAGGTCTTCTCCCCCCTGGTTATCCATCCAAAGCTCTATTTCGTACTTTTGAGTCCATCATCTGTTCAGTATGACCTGTCTATCGCAGACGGAACATTTTTATAAAGACCGACAATTTTAGTTCCTTATATACTTTATATAGTTCGAAGTTATAGCGTATTCTCCACGTACCTCCAGCTTTTACTGGTCCAAATATCCTTCTAAACATTCTTCTTTCAACGGTGTCCTATATTTATGCAATCTTAAGTGACATGATCCACGCTTCACCTATATAAGATATGACAGTACGGATGAGAGTTTCATACAGTCAGATTTTGGTCTTCCTATGCACATTTTTGGATTTTATTATGATCAAGAGCGCGAAACATGTTCTATTTGCTCCTGCGATTCGTTTTTGAACTTCATGAGATTCTTTATTTTTACTGGTGATGTTTGAGCCAAGGCATGTGAAATTATTTACAACCTCGAAATTGTAATCATCGATGGTAACGTTTTGACCTAATTTTCTCCTTCGTCTGCTACTTTGTTTTTGGTGTGACATTGTTTTTGATAAGGTGGGAGCAAACGTCGCACCTATCTAGCGTACAGCTTTGTCATACCCAAATTTTCGTCTAAGATATTGCATACACTTTCCGTTGATATACTAAAAGTGTTTGCTGTCTCACTCACTTTCACTCCACGGTCTCCCAAATTGCTTGTATGGATATTTTTCAATCATTTCTGGTGTAGTCACTTCAATGGAACGTCCACTGCTTGGATCATCATTGGTACTCGTCTGGCCCATTTTAAATTCAACAACCCAGTGCTTAACTGTTGTATTCGATGGAGAAGAGTCATTCAACGTTGAATCCAGTTTCTTTTTTATATCGGTTATACTTGAGCCTTTCAAAAAAAATATTTAATCATAGCACGAATTTCCACTTTTTCCATTTTTATAAACGATGCTTGAAGCGCTCATTTTGGGGGTCTGTTAAACCAATACTAAGCAACTTTTTGACTTGAAGCTTCGAACATAAGCATATGAAGAATAAAATCATGCAACACCATCAAAATGTGAATTCTAGAACTTTTCGCCCTACCCTCGTGTGTGTTGTATGTATGTGTATGTATATATATATATATATATATATATATATGTATGTATAATATATATATATATATATATATATATATGAGGCATAATAAAAAATAAGGCATGATAAAATAATTTATAAGATAATTTAATTATACAATTTCTTATAAAAGTATTGAAAATTTTTTTGAAAACATTTTGAATATTTGACTATATATTGACATTTTTTTTGATAATCTGAAATATAAAAAAATGACTTTATAAATAAAAATAATAATTATAAACGAAAAATTCGGAAAGAATTCTAATCGATAAAAATTATAACATAATTTATTTAGATACTGGTTGATGAAAAAATTCTAATAACATAACAACTTTGACAGAATCTCTTTAAATATGGTTCAATAATATGTGTTAAATTTATAATTGTGTTTTTATACCTATGACCCTGTCTACACTTTGTCCCAGAGATCTTCGTTCTTTTAGATCATCTGAGTGTCTGTTTACCACTACTAGTTACGACGTGTGTGCCATTTTCTGGTCGATATTAAAGCATGTCTCGACGACATCTCTTAGCATCTGCCTGAAAATAGTACATGTACCGTAACTAGTAATAGACAATATACCCTCAGACGATCCAAAGAGACGAAGTCTATCAAGACAAAATAATAAGTATTACTGGATTGAATATAAATGATTTTTGAATTAAATCTTATTATTAGAGTTATAAAAATGTCAAAAATTCAAAAAAGTATAAAACGTAATGAATTTTATAAGAAATTTTTTTTTACAAATATATAGAAAAAAATTTCTTATTATACATAAAATCATTTAAAAATAAGATATCGTCTTCGTGTCGCACAATATTTGTTTCAAACATGATAAAACTCTTTAAGAGTCATGCACTTGTATTATTTTTAGTACATTTTTTTATTCTATCATTTTTTTATTATTAGAATAAACATTCAATACATTCTTCCGGTTGTCAATATCTACAAAAAGCAGATATTAATTTTATTAAACAATGTATTTCAGTAAAGAAATAAATTCAATACCAAACATTTTAACTGTCTTTAAGCCTCCATAGGATAGAAAGTATTGACACAATACACTTTTCGCTACATTTTTGATATTTGAAAACGATGTAACAACTCTATCTCTATGTACTCACACTCCGACCACCAACAGATGCGTCCGTGTCGTCTGCAATTCGTATGTGAGTTTCTCAGCGGTCGTCGTCGTTTTCTGGCATCGGAACACACGAGCCATAATTCAAAACGGACGGCGTACAAATTGACTCAAACGGAATGCCAGTTTAATCTTATTTATAACATTTGTATTATCGAAAGTGCCATAAATTCATGTTTAAACATATATGCCAACGCTATATTTTTCACAAAATGCATTTACACTTACACATACTTTATATGATCCAGAAAGTCCCGACCTGATAAAGGACAGAGCTTAAATAATTTATTTTTCAGTATAATTTTCTTTTATTTCAGCATTTTTTTACATCTTCTAGTCGAAGTTTCTATAGTAGTATGAAAATATTAACAAATGTTGTTTTTAAAAGAATGAAAAACTGTTTCTAAAATAAATACTTTTTTCACTCCACAAACAACAAAAATATGTCTGGTTAAAAATATTCAATAAATTATTGACGCTCTGATTATGATGGTTTACCGTTGAAATGCATATAAACAATAATCAAAAATGAAAAATAATAATTCATAGAATATTTTTGATCAGAAAAACTTTTAGTTTGTGGGGTGAAAAAAGAATTAATTTGTGAAATTTAATTTAGCCACAGTGTCAAAATGTATTGTGAATGAAAAACACCATATCATACTATTTTTTATATACTAAATCTTCTCGTCCTAAGATAAAACTTTCAGTTCATACGAATTAATCGCTAAGAACTAAATTTGGACTATAAATGTATGTTCAATCTCGCTTAATTGGCTGGCCAGTACGCGTGGTACAAGGATATTAAGTTGTGTATATGTGTTAATGCCACATTTGCATGAATGTGGCGTTCTCTAATGTCAAATATTTAACGATTCTTGGAAATTCGAAAAAATTATCAACATGTTTTTTTGCTTATTTAGTATTAAATTTTATTTTTTAAAAATTAATCCTTCTTTTTATACCATTCCATGGAATATTTTTTGGTAGAAGAATCATAAAATAAAACTATGTAATTATCACTTCTCAGAAACACATGGATCACACCTTCCTTATTGATAATTGAGCCAAATCATTATTGATTCTATAGAGAAGGAATGGTTGGAAATCAAAAATACTCAAGAAAGGCCACCTACATTATTTATGTTAGGCAAAATTCTTGATTTAGAAAAGTTATCTAGGCGTAATTTGGGCGGTGTGTTGTATGCAGTAATAAAAGTGGGGTAATAAGATGAAACGATCCAACTCAATTTGCGCTCTTTGTAAAGAAAGGACTTCACGAATTTTATGTAGCAAACCACTCTTATAATGAAAAATAAAAAATATTTTAGTTGTCACAATTACTTGTTATACAATATACCTAGTTTAAGTAAATTATTACTACTTTTATTATCTTTCCAAACAATGAAAATGTGCATTTTACTCCCCATTTTTAGTCATATATCAAAGAAAATTGTTCAGCACTCAAATAGTTAAATACTAAAACGCAGAGCAAAATTAACAAGACTGATTTACACTAATAAATTCGATTAACCGATCTATCTTGCATAATAAAGATTAATGAAAATACAAATTAATTGGGGAATTGACAAAAAAAGGAAAAAAGTAAATGAATTACCGAAAAAATGTCAAAATTCCTACAGGGACGCAAATTGAGGTCTTTGTGTGTGTATATATATATATATATATATATATATATATATATATAAATATACTCGTGTATATATATATATATATATATAATAATTGGTTTTGTCGCGCGACATTTTATTAATGAGATTTGTGTTTCTGCGTACGATAACAGGGGTCGCTTGTTCTATGGAACTGACTAGTGATTATCAGTTTGTTCATAATGCCGATTAGTTTCTATTAATTTTCATATAAATTAAAGTGAATTGTATTTTTTTATTCTTATTACGAATGACGAGACGTTTTTAGAATGGATAGTAAAAACATGTTAAACAAAAATAACTTATTAGAAATTGGTTCCTCGATTCCTCGAATATCCCGAAGTGAAGGATCAATTTAATCAATTGTGTTTTTTAAATTCGGTTTGAAAATTGATTAGTTGATTAATTCTACTTTATTTTTATATTTTCTTATTATTCTTATACATATATATATATATATATAAGAATAATAAGAAAATATAAAAATAAAGTAGAATTAATCTACTTATTCCTTTTTATCCTTTTTTATTTATACAATTTTTGTGTAATTAAGAGATGTGCTCTACATCCACGACATTTATGAATAACATATATATATATATATAGGGTACTTTATTTCTTAATCGCATTGTCAAGTATTACATAAAAGACGATTACATCGTTTCGGCACGTTTAATAAATATGAGAGAAAACGTTAAAGAAACGTAAATATTTGAAATAAGGACGAGCTGCATCCGAACGACCTAGTTAAGCGTACATACATATTAATCCCTAGTGGTGTGCGTATGCCTGTGTAAAATAGCACATACGATATATAGCACACACAACCGTTAAATTACAATAAACTTGATATTAATCAACGGAATGCACGCAGGATAAGCGCGAAGATTACGGACGACGAACACAACAGTTGATACGAATAAAATATATAGTACATTTCTCACATCTGGAGAAGGAAAACAAATCTAAATCACGGGTAAAAAAAAATACAAAAAATATTGTCAAAGATTAATTTAAAAATTATAATCCTATATGAGATACCGATCAGTGACAAACATCGAATCTTCCGAAAATTCATCTCGATGATTTCCGAAAAAGACCTCCAAAAACGATTCCAAGAGCAGGTGAAGAGAACTGATAAGTTCTTTAAATCCAACGCAGATTACTTTGAAGGAGACAGTCTTTGGTTATTGACAATCTCTTTTCTTTTTTGATACAACTTCATATATTATTATATCACTATCTGCTCGGATAGTCAGGCAGCACTGAGAGCACTAGCTTCCCATGCCACCACTTCAAGGTCGATTTTGGAATGCAAGATAGCTCTCGGCAGACTGGCTTTCCAAAACGAGGTTCACCTTCTGTGGGTACCGGGTCATACGGGCATACGGGGGAACGAAATAGCGGACAGACTGGCCTCATTAGGAGCCAGGTCCGCAGTGGAGGGGCCAGAGCCCTTCGTAGGGCTAGCGAGATGCTGCGCCAAGTGAGCCATTCGGGAGTGGGTCGAGTCAGAACACTCAGAATGGTGGCAAAAAATTGACGGTTGTCGTCAATCCAGGGTACTCTTAGGCAAAGCCCCAAATAAGGACTGGACCAAGAGAATCTATACAAGTGGCAGATCCTTCTTCCGGCTCCAGGTGCGAATTGTCATAGGACACGGGAGATTAAGCTACCACGAACATATACAAGGCCGAAGGACGGAAGGGAAGTGTATATGGTGTGGGGGAACCAACGAGACCCCCATTCACCTCCTCGAGGAATGTCCGGTATGGGTCAATTTAAGGCAACGATGATTTGGGGAGTCTTTCTTCACCGCGGCCGAACTAGGGTCTATAAACTCGGGCAGGCTGATAAGCTTCTGGAAGGAAGCGAGACTTCCCGAATAGTTTTGATCAAGTCGAGAAAAGGCATAATGGGCCTCGATTCTAAGTGCCGGGAGGCAAGATAGCTTTCTTCCCCCTCAAACATAACCATAACCATATATTATTATTCTAGACCATTATTAAAAATTAAACTTACATCTTTCATTACCTAATTACCTAAGTAATATCAGCTTTCTTAATGTTTTTTTTCTTTCTAATAGCGCTACAGCAAGGTGAGCTTTAGCCTCATTTAAGATATGCCCTACACATTGGACGATCTTGTACGACCATTCGCCAGTTATTAACATGAATTGCCAGTACATCACTCTCTACGCCGTCTATCTATCTTGCTGTGGGTCTGCCTCTGGCTCTGGTATGATCTGGGATGGCGCAAAATACTTTACTTTGAGCACGGTTGTCTTCCATTCTTATCAGGTGTCCAGCCCATCTTCTTAACAAAACGGACAATATCTTCGCTTCTTATTATCTCGTACAATTCGCAGTTATTTATGGTAATTTTCTATGCAAAATTTTAATACGAAAAAATTTTCTTGATGTCAAGAAAATCTATTAAAATCTTTCATATTTTGTGATGGAAAAAAACATACCTCTTTAAAAAGACTGTAAAAATAAAGTCTAAAATATTTTGTTATTGTAAAATCATTGGATAGATTTGAAATCACTATAAGTATTTAAAACATTATTTTTATTGTCAGTTCTTTTTCAGTATCTGTTATAAACTACATTGATGTAAAATACTTTTTAGCAACGCACACTATTTACAAATCTATTAAATATTCATTTGGGCAAGTTATTGTATCATTGTTCTCGTGGCAATAAATGTTTGTTTCCCATTTAAAATTTCTTTACTTGGCTGCAAATCAATCATAAAATTCAACTAATCAATTTTCAAAACGAATGTAAAAAAACATAATTGATTAAATTGACTCTTCACTTCGAGATATTCGAGTAATCGAGGAACCGATTTCTTATAAGTTATTTTTGTTTAACATGTTTTTACTATCCATTCTAAAAATGTCTCATCATTCGTAATAAGAATAAAAAAATACAATCCACTTTAATTTATATAAAAATTAATAGAAACTAATCGCCATTATGAACAAACTGATAATCAGTAGTCAGTTCCATAGAACAAGCGACCCCTGTTATCGTACGCAGAAACACAAATCTCATTAATAAAATGTCGCGCGACAAAACCAATTATTTCCTATGCAAATTAATTGAAACATGTTTTGTGTCGATGCGCGAAAGAAAAGGGGTAGTGTGGGCGGCGAAGGTGTGACTACGACCTGTACTATATACATACATTATGTATCTGTGTATAAGTTGTGTGCGATGAACTCTGACATAAATTTGCGTCGTTATATATGTATATATATATATATATATATATAATAAATATCTGATACATTGTTAGTATCGATGCACATATACAAATTCGTTGTACGCATGGTATTTGCACTGGGACGGTTAAAATGTATTTATTGCAATGTGTAAACATAAAAAAGTCATTTTGCTAATTAATTCTCTAATATAGTAAATATATATATATATATATATATATATTTATATATGCACATACATACATTTGATCATATCTTTACTACAAAAACCAACAACTGATAAGAAACTTTGCATGCACTGAAAATTCTTATCATACATAGTTATCACATAATTCTACAATAAAATTATATACAAAGATATAAAAAATAATTATAATTAAAAATAAAATAATTTACTTTCAATACTTTCAGAAAAAAGAATTTATTTTATTAAAAGGTATAAATGTTTTTTCCACAAACATAGTATAATAATGAAATTATCTTTAAGAAATGAATTTTTCTGAGTCTTAGCGCTATAAGGGTGATAGATCCGCTATCAGAAGCGCATAAACAAAAATCAAAAATGGTAATCGTTTATTGAACCTTTTTTATTATACAAATTTATTTGTTGTTCTGTAGGGTGAGTGAAAAATTAATTTGTGAAAGTAAATTCAGCCACATTTCTGGAACTATATCGTGATTAAATTATCACAATGAAATTTAGATTGTGTGAATTAAAATTTGAAACTAAAATTTATGTCTAGCACTAAAGAACAATTATTTATTTATAACAGTAATTGTATATAATAATGAACAGAGTAAGGTATCAATAAATCCATTTCCTTCTTCACTCAGTCCTAAACACTTTCACTGAAACAGAACTGGTTCTCTAAAGTAAAGTTCCTCAATCATTAATATAATATTCGCCTGTCCGATATTTATCACTTCTTAACTTAATATTCAATACATTACCTTTTCCCTAATAAGAGAGAATTTATTTTTGAGTTCTTCCTCGCAAGCTGAATGCTCCTTTAATCATGTAAATAAACAACTACCATTGTCTGTTTTATCTTTGGGGACTGTCCCTTTTACTCTGTGTACTTTTCTTGTATACTTTTTTATCATTTCAAAAATAATGGAGTTATTAAAAAATATGATAAATTTTATAAATTTTATAAAATCGAAACTTAAAACTATATATATGTCTGTCTCAATTTTATTCCGATTATTAGGTTGGCAAAAAAATAATTGCGGTTTATGACCTTCAAATTCATATACATTTTTCTCAGCTAATAATTAACTTTATTAATCGAAATGAGCATCATTGAAATCAACACATTTTTGAAATTAATTACAAGTTCATTTATTCCGATGGTGTAAAATTCCAGAGTTGATAAAATCTCGAAATACACTTTAGACAGTAACTTGATTATTGAAGACCTTACCCTGTAAGAAGTTGTCGAAATGCTTAAACAAGTGATAATCTGTTGGCTGGATGTCTGGTGAGTATGGTGGATGAGGCAATGTTTCATAACCCAATTCATTCAACTTTTGGATGGTCAATCGTGCAACGTGTGATCGTGCAGCAGGATTGGACCTTTTCGATTGACCAGTGAGGGGACCAGACGTCATAGTTCTTGGTGCATTTTATCGATTTCTTGACAATAATTTTCAGCTGTAATAGTTTCATCAGAATTCAAAAAATTATAGTGGATTATGCTGAGCGCAGACCACAAAACAGTCACAATAATTTCCTTTTGGTGTAATTTCGGTTTCGCGAAATGCTTTGGGGTTTCATTTTTGTCCAGTCATTGTGCAGACCGCTTTCTGTTATCCTGAAGGATCCACTTATCGTCGCATGTTACAATACGATCGAGAAATGGATTGTTTCTCTTGCGTAAAAAAAGCGTAGAACAAAATTCGTAACGGCGACTTTTTTCGTTTTCGTTCAGTTCGTGCGGCACTCATTTGTGAACCTTTTTTATTTTCCGAACTGACCCACCATTGCACGGTCGTATCTTAACAGTACCCACACCAAAAAGATAATTTAGTTTACGAGCAATCTCTGCTGCTTTACCACCCGTTTTGAACTTATACAAAAAATTGCTGTTATTTGCTATTTTTCCATCTTTAATTCAATATTCCAATTTTCAAGCCTAATTAATAATAAAAACAAAATCGATTTTAACAAAATACAGACCGAAAAATGAGCTTTAAAATGGTATTAACATTAACACGATGAAATGACACTTTAATAGAAAAAAATAAGGTAAGAATTCAGAAAACAAAAACCGCAATTATTTTCTTCATGTAATGATTTTTTGCGTATTATTCACAATACGTTCCAATGGTATAATACAATATTTACAGTAATCATAAATCTTTTCAAAGCACCATTGAAAGTTATTAGAAATATACTCTGGTGGTAAGCCTTTCTCATTTTTTTAAGTACCTTCAATAGCATCAAAAGACGTATAACTTTCATTTTTAATTTAAGGAACAAAAACAATGACAAAATGACAAATCAAGTAGTTAAAGAGAGTAATTTAATACAATCATATTTGGGTATAAAAACTCGAAAATGATAACGCTTTATTAGTAGGAGTTTCTATTGATCATTCAAAAAAAAATTCTTATGAATAAACGGGTTCGGAAATGAAAATAATAATAATAAGCATTGATCCGAGACTTTTGCATACGAAACTTTTATATATTTAGTAAATCTGACATTTTCCATACAAAACTCTGGCTCTTTGTAAGTAATACTACTGAAAACACCATATTTCATCTTCCATAATACCGTCTAGTTCGGTTTTGAAATTTTTCCGGGCGCACTTACCATCCAAAAATTTTTACAATTCATCCCAATATACAGCCAAATGCGAGTCAACGCTCAGGCGAGGCACCGCGATTCAAAGCTACAAATTAAACACTTTGGTATTAATTGTACTATTGTATTAACATGATTAACAATAAATTGCTTCTTTCTTTCTTCCTTCCTTCCTAATACCAGTTTAACATGAAGTTTTAATCTTTATCTTCTTTTGGACCCGTCTTTTCTACTTTTCAGTTATTTCTTGTTTTTAAACAACATTCAATGATTACGAAACGATAAATCATGCACAAACTTTTTTCTTGTTCAAATTTTCAATCGATATACAATATACTAAATTTTTAGATAGTAGTTATTTCTTTGACTATTATGAACACAGCGGCCAGATCTTAATATTTCCTCACAACTCCTTGTTTTGCTCTCTTGCACAACTGATTCTTAGTCGACCAATATGTTTGTTGTGATCCAAATTTTTTCATTCATTTCAAAATGAATTAAACCACTCAAAAGTATTTAAACGAGTTAAGTTTATTGCCATACACTTTTTTTAGTTCCTATAGATTTCCAAAACCTATCAACTATATTCTTGTTCCGTTACATATACATATATATATATATATATATATATATATATATATATATATATATATATATTATATATTCAACAAGCCAGACAAAAGTTGTATAAATTATAATACAATAACGAGTATGATAAGAATCATATCGACATCAAAGTAAACAAGTTTTAAAAAGAAACTTAAGCTAAACACTTACCATGCTACTTTAACATTAGAAGATCCCCTTTTAAGTATAACTAAATAAATACAAAAAATAAAGGTCAGACTGTTTTGGGCTTTTCAGACGTCCCGTATTTTACGTCCAATTTTATGTCCCGTATTGTACTTGTAAAAACAATTTAATGAAAAAATAAAATTATAACTATTATGTTCAGCAATTATAATTTTTAATATTTTTTTTGGAATAATCTAACTTAAATTAATTTGTAAGCCAGAAAAACTGACAATTCGAGGAAATTATTTGTGTTTAAAGTTTACAGCAGCAGCATGGCGGCGACGGTCTCTTTTATCTGTCGCTTTTTATTTAATATAAGCATTTTATTTATAATTCAGTACAGATATATTGCATTTGCCTATTTTCAAATACTTCTTATTTGGATACTGTCTGGTGCGGTATAAATACAGTGGATGGATGTTATTTCAATAATCATTAAAAAATAATATCTCGCCTGTTTCATATGTGCGATATTTGATTAATACATAAAATATATAAATAAGGGTAAATTAAATTTTGTTTCTTTCCTTATACGAGTATCCTTAACAATTCCAAAACGAAAGTACATTTTTTAACAATGATTATTCGAAAGAATGGAATTTTATCACAAAATGAAAACTTAACGACGAGGTTGAATGCAAAATCTGTAGACGAACGTTTAGAATTGCATATGGGGGACGGATCAGATGTTACACAACAAATTAACACTTAGAAAAACATTTAATTTCATGTAATTTAATCAAAATTGTTTTCAGGTTCGGAGTTGGCTTTTTTGAACACCCATGTCCCATATTTGATTTTCCAAAATTTATTAACCCTAGACTATGTATGTATGTATGTATATATATATACATATATATATATATATATAACAGGTAGGCTGAAAAATTCGTAGGCTTGCATAGAAAAAAAATTTTTTTTGATAGAATTTGATTTTATTATTCAATATAGTTCCCTTCGAGAGCGATACAACGATTATAGCGGTCATACAATTTTTCGATACCATTTTTATAATACGATTTGTCTTTAGCCTCAAAATAGGCTTCAGTTTCGGCGATTACCTCTTCATCGGAGCAAAATTTCCGTCCAGCGAGCATCCTCTTGAGGTCTGAGAACAGAAAAAAGTCGCTGGGGGCCAGATCTTCGGCCAAAAATTCGGATTTATTACGATTGAACAGCTCCAAACACTCCTTAGAATCATCGATTCGTTGTTGTTTTTGGTCGATTGTGAGCTCGCGCGGCACCCACTTTGAACAGAGCTTTCGCATATCCAAATATTCATGCACGATATGACCAACACGTTCCTTTGATATCTTTAGGGTCTCAGCTATCTCAATCAAATTCACTTTACAGTTATCAAAAATTATTTTGTGGACTTTTTTGATGTTTTCGTCGGTAACAGCCTCTTTGGGGCGTCCACTGCGTGCATCGTCCTCGGTGCTCATTTCGCCTCGTTTAAATTTAGCAAACCACTTCTCTACGGTTGATTTTCCTGGTGCAGAGTCCGAATAATGTTTATTAAGCCAAGCCTTGGTTTCAACAGTATTTTTTTTCGCCAAAAAGCAATGCTTTATTAACACACGAAATTCATTTTTATCCATTTTTTCAAGGTAACAAAAGTTCTTTCACTAAAAATGCTATAACTCAGATACTAATAGTGCAACAGCTGTCAAATTTATACACGCGTCTTTTGAAGGTTGGGGCTAACGAAAAATCATATGGATTTGATACTAGTAGCGCCATTTATGTGTCAGCCTACGGACTTTTCAGCTCACCTGTTATATATATATATATGCAGATGTATATATATATATATATGTGTGTGTGTGTGTGTGCGTACGTGCGTAACATAAAAAAAATTCAATATATTGTAATATTTATTTATCGTATCGAATTATTCGTGAAACGGTGCCATCACACGACGTCGAATCCAAATACCGGACTAATTAATCGAAATACCTTTTAACATATGTTACGCTTATTTGTCCACCGGAGCCAGTGGGTCACATCCTGTACGCGGGTTCACTGACACCCATCGATGATGGATTCATGTATACGTTTAGGTCAGAGGTACAGGTCGACGGTCGTTGATGCGATTCTGAATTTAATGGGATCCACATTTAATTGCCGACGCTCCGCTTTACCTATTACCTTTCGTACACTAGACACACACACACAACATACTACTTCCGGGAGTATGATCAAAGTATTTGTTGAATGCGATGTTTCCGGATTAGGGTGTGGACCTTTGTTCAATGCGATCAAAGTGATTGCATGTATATATATATATATATATATATATATATATATATATATATATATATATATATATATATACTACATCATACATATACATGCGTTTGCAGATAAGTGCTTATACATGCATGTGTAAAAATAATGTATTAGATTGGTGCAAAAATAATTGCTGTTTTTACGTATCGAATATAAAGAGGCATATATATATATATATATATATATATATATATATATATATATATATATATATATATATATATATATCAGTTAAAAATTATATTTATTAATCAAAATAAAGACCATTGGTCTGCACACATTTCCCACAACGGAAAACAAGTTTGTTTATTCCTACAAGATAGAATTCTGGAGTCCTGGAATTAACGAATTCATCGAAAGCACTTTAAGCTGGTGCTTGATCTTTGAAAACATTCTCGCATAGGAAATTACTCAAATGTTTAAAAAACGATAATCTGTCGGAGACAGGTCCGGAGAATAAGGCAGGTGAGGTAAGGTTTCATAACCCAGTTCATTTAATTTTTTTTGAAGTCGTTTGTGAGACATGTGGTCTGACGTCGTCATGAAGAAGAATTGGTCCTCTTCGATTGACTAATGCTGGTCGTAAACGATGCAACTTCTCATGCATTTTTTCAATTTTTTGACAATATTTTTCTGCTGTTACCAGGATTTAAGAAATTGTAGTGAATGATGCTACTTACCGACCTCCAAACAATGACCATAATCGTTTTTCATAAAGCTTCAGTTTAGGAAACTGTTTTGGTGCTTCTCCTCGGTCTAGCCACTGTGATCAACGTTTCCGATTGTTGTAAAGAATCCACTTTTCATCACTTGTGATCGATCAAAAAGGGATTATTTTTGTTACGCAAAGGAAGCGCAGAGCAGACTTCGTATCGACTTCGCCGAACTGCTTGATGTTCTTTTAGTTCATACGGCACCCATTTATCCAGCTTTTTTGTTTTTGCAATTAGACTCAAATGTCTAACTGTTGAATGGTCAACACTGAGCTCTTTTGTCGCCTTTCGAGTTGTTTTATGTCGGTCCGCTTCAATAGTGGTTCTTAAATTATTATTGTCTATAGCTGAAGGACGTCCACAACCCTTCTCATCATCAAGGCTTTCATTCCCTTTACGAAATTTTTGGAACTAATATTGGAACTAGTAGCTGTACGTTTAGTTGACTCTTCGGCAAAAACAAATTTGATATTTTGAGCAGTTTATGTTGCTTTACATCTCAATGTAAACTCATACAACAAAATCGCGCTATTTTCTTTTTTCCATGACTAATTTAATATGTTATAGTCAACAATACGAAAGAATGAAAACAATAGACATAAGCTGAATCAGTAGTGCTAATTTCATTGTTTACAATAATGTATCACGACTATAACAAAAGATAACTAAAAAAATCGGCGCCAAACTTAAAATGATAGAAACCGCAATTATTTTTGCAGCAACGTAAGACTTTTTCAAATGTGAACTTTTATGTTAATCCTTTCCACTCGACTGTCCCCCCTGAGAGGATATCGTAAATCTAACAAATAACAATATTTTTTTATAAAATTTGAATTAATATATTTTTGAAGTTTCATTGGAATAAAGAAATTATTTACAATGCTCATTTTGTTTGATGTTATTTTGTTAAAAAATATGTTTTAGTTGCTGGTAGATAAGATGAAAAAATCTCCAAGTGCAAAGGGTTAATAGATGTATGCCTGATTTGTTACATTTTTTATTTATTAAATATACACAGATACCACATTCACCTTTAAAATCGATCCAATCTTGAATGATAAACTGTTAAACTTGTTATATTATGTGTACTAATCTATTTGATTTTAAAAATCATGCCAAAAATAGTATATAATTAAGGGATATGCTTATAAAAAATCATCATTGGAAACAATGTAAACATCCTTCTCTTTTTTGTTATTAAAAATTGTAACAGTAATACTTCTTTCAAAAAACTCTATTCATCCAAACGCCTAAATTTATTTCAAAATTTTAATTACTAAAAAATTATTCTAATTATAAAAAATTAAAATCTCATAACGTTCTAGTGTTATTTAAAATGTTAATAAATGATGTTATATACTTACTGTACTTCATAAAAACAATATTGCTTTCTCAGTAACACGATGAGAAATAAGAAAATATATTTTTTTATATATGCTTACTTAAAATTTGAAAAAACTTTAATAGTTATTTCGAGCCTCATATTTTCAAATAACCAAAAACTAATTGCATGAATTCCGACAAAAACAACTTATAGATTCCAGATCAATATTTTAAATAAACTGACTTACTACAAAAAATTTCTCTGAAAAACTTCCTTAAAAAAATTGAATATTTGTTTATTGAAATAGTTTTCAAACTGTATAATTGTCATTATTAATTATTGTTATATTATTATTTACAGATTTTACAAGCAGTACTACTGAACCGTTTGTTTTTGAGATCAAACAAGAGTTTTAATGGTAAGTCCATTTTTTTCTTACCTTTTCTGATTTATCAATGGAGTTATACCTTTTTTAATAAAATTTATTATATTACTACAAAACTACCTTTCTATACAAATATTACTAAAATATTTTATATTTAAATGAAATACTATTTATGCCATTGTTTAAAACAATTTTTCTATAACACGACAATTCTTCTACTTTGATACCACCCTGAAATCAACTGTAAATGTATCACGCCAAAGTACCTAAATTTCTGAATCAATAACATAATAAATACTAATTCATAAAAATCACAAAATTTGGAAAATATATATTTACCATTTTACTGCCTTTCTAAAGAAAATATAGTACACGTATCCCAACCATATAATGCCAATATAAAAAATATGTAATACCAAGAAAAAATGTTCAAGTTCTTAATAATAAGAAAGTATATTATTTTTTATACTTTTTTATACATATATTTAAATTTTACTTGAAATATCTCTCATTTTGCATAATTTCTAATGAAAATGTTAACAAAATAATTTATTCATTTTACTGAATAAAAAATCGATGTATATGTACAAATTTTAAAAAAAACTTTTTTCTAATCTAATAAAAATTGGATTTGGTTGGAAAATATTCATTTTTAAATGAGTATACTGATTTTATGTAATCTACAAATGCTACTCACTTCTCAACTCATCCAGTATTATTTCTGTTAAGTAAACAATAGAAATATATTTTTACTTTGAATATTTCTATAATAAAAAAAATATTTTTCCATACTTTCTTACTATTCCCATGTTTATAAAACTATTTGAATTAGTCACATTTCTTTAAGATATAAACACAATATTTATTATGCTACATAATAATACAAATTAAAACTAAGTTATCAAAATTGTACATGACCCTTAAGAAATAAATTTTATATCTTTCTAATACTTGTATACTTTTAATCAGACAAAAAATTCATTTTTTAAATAAGATGAAAATATGTCAGCACGCATTAATATAAAACAACCCTGTATTTTTTGTCCCTTGAAATCTTCATAATTATCCTGTAAATGTAAATAAACTTTAAGTATAATTATACAGAAAAGTATTTATTCATCATTAATAATTAAACAAGAACATTCA
This sequence comes from Acanthacorydalis orientalis, assembly GCA_034766995.1. Classification (NCBI taxonomy): domain Eukaryota; kingdom Metazoa; phylum Arthropoda; class Insecta; order Megaloptera; family Corydalidae; genus Acanthacorydalis; species Acanthacorydalis orientalis. Next base: position 25,625,627 of record CM068317.1, read on the forward strand.
TATTTTACAGTCTTTTTTTTATAAAATATAGAAATATACTTTTTTGCAACTATAAATCTCTCTTATATTAAACAACTACATTTGAAGAATAATCCATACCTGTCAGTATAAATGATCTCTCAGTCCAGCCGGGTCAAAACACCAGCCTTTTATTGCATACTTATTATTTGAAAAAATCGATCACAACTGTATTAAAAATACATTAAATCATCAATTGAATTACATATACAAAGTATCATAGATCACAACCCAATATACATAAATATCTAGTATTAAAATCGAGTTCATCTATCTGAAGTTCCACGTGACCTCAACTGTGCATTAAGTATCATAATTTTCTCATTAAGACGTGCATTGTTCTCTCTCAAGTACTGAATTAAGTCAGCTTGTTTTTCAAGTAAGTCTTCAACATTGTTTCCACTGACACCGTAACCAATTTCACCTTGAATCGCATTCGATCTCACTGATCCGAAGGCCCATTCTTCACGTTGAACGTCTGGCAACGGCCGTACTTTATTAAACATATATACCTTTTTGACGTAGGAGACCGTTATTACAGCGAGAGTAATAAATTCAAACGTTATTATTAACGCTGTGTAATTCAACGGTGTAAAAAAATCAGAGCGTAAACAGTGATGCTCAAGATTATCAAAATAAAAATTCTGCATGAGTGTTTGTAAAATAAATAACGTCGCTGTCCATAAGCTTACGATATAAAAAGGTAGCCTATGATGAGTAATTGTGTCCTTGTAGAACTCAAGATATCCATTAATCCTTGCTTCGTTATGTTTATATTTAAGAATGTGGTCGATTATAACCGCAACGAACCAATGAGCTCCAACTAGATACAATACGATGAAATATGACTGGCATTTATCAGCATTAAACGGTTGCTGAAACACCAATACTATGGATGTAACCTCTAATGCAGTTGCTGTCAGAAGTTGAAAAAGTATTGGCACAATTGTCGTGACAGGTTTGAATATCGTCACTGGTGGATTCGTATGTACTAATGTTTCTTCATCACTCATTTTCAATAAAAAATATTACTGAATTTATTCAGAATATACGATTCAAATACGATACAACGTAATTTATGTGGTGACTCAACACATATTTGTTTGTCAGGTTATATCATCTCTTGTTATAGACATAGACGTTATAGATTTAGACTGTTTACCATTGGTAAACTGTCACTCGACTAAAGTCCCCAAATTTGAATCTCAATCTTAGTTGGAATTCTAACCATATGAAAACATTTAAATAATATTTAATTTTTTCATGCTTTCATAGAGTATTTTTTCTGTAAAATTCTCTAATAATTTTAATAAAAAAAATCTGTGAGTGTAATTATAAATAACTTCTCATATCAATACAATATTAATTAAAAATTATTTAATTTTCGAAAAAAAGTATATATTCTAATTACACAATAACTAAATTTATCTAGATTTGTTTTGAATGTACAATCTCTTTTCAATGTGCATTATTTATCCATAAAATATAATAAATGAAATCAGTAATTAATAATTTTTGAACAATATTTTTGTTATAGAAATTATTAACAAAACTTATCATGTTTATGAGCATATACAAAATAATTTTAATTATTTTAATATATAAAAATAACTTATCTAGTTATCTGAAAAAATATAAAACACCTAAGAAGAATATGAATATCAAATATTTATGCTCATGCCTTAAGAAAAAAAATTCAAAATATTACTTGCACACACACAAACTATATATTAGTGTAAATAGAATGAAATAACAGTCTTGTACAACCACAAGTTATATTTTGACAACTAAATTACAATTTATTACATTTAATTATTTTTAATTGATCATTTTTACTAATACACAATACTAATAAACAATTACTTAAACAATGTTTATAACTTCTATTTTAATGAGCCATTTGACGCATGAACGTGTAATAAGAAAACGAAGTTCTAAGTATCTATAAAAATATATATAAATATATATCAGAATTAAATAAGTATTTTAAATAAAACAGTATTTGAGTTAATACAATAAAGAGTTCGTACTAAATATTAAATTTGCAGATATCGTTCATTTATGGTTATTTTATTAAAAAAATATATAGTTCTAACACATATAAATATAAAATACAATTCAAAAAAATTATACTTTTTTAATAATTTTCAGACAGTCGTATTTTTTAACTCGTTTAATAATTTAAAAAAAAGGTATAATCAAAAATTTAATGGTATATATTAATTTATAGCGCAGTTAATATTATTTCAAGCAAGAGCACTTGTTTAAATTATTTATTAATTAAGAAGTGTATTTTGAATATTTTCTTTAAATATTCTGTAAAAATTTTATTTTAAATTTGCAGTAAATTCTATTTTACACTTTAATAAACTTTATCCTTATTTAACTTTCTTTTTAATAGATACCTAATGATGTCGAAAACCACTTACGTTTCGGCACGTTTCTAGAGACATTGTGAAAAATTTACCAGCCGTTATAACTACAGGGTGCTCCGTACGCATGACTATCAAAGACAACGATCGTTTAATCCTCGTACTACTGAAATACCATGGACATTCGTAGACAGCCTCCCTTACCAATTTACTCTGAAAATAACGAAATTCTAAAATAAAGATACTATTTGAGCACGAGTACTCTAAAAAAAATTGAATTCAGACATCCAAAATCAGCAAAATGTTTATTAACCCTATATTACCTCTTCAGTCAATTTCGTGCCGAGGTACGATAACAAAACTAATTCTATGAAGTCCAACGAAACATATTGTAATAAATGTAGAACTTTATTAAGATCAGTTGACTGGAAAGAAAGGTACATGATATATATATATATATATATATATATATATATATATATATATATATATATATATATCGATTAAAGTCTTAGTATTAGTCGATTAAAATTTCTAAAACTTGGTTTTTATTCCAAAAATAATGCACTTATATATTTATTAAATTAAATTTTCTTCAAATTCGTTTCCTCTAAATGTTAGCCTTGACAATGTTGATTACTTTTAAATTTTATTCCAAGATTGTTAACTGATTATCAAAAGTTTTACAACTGGGGAATGTCTGAGAATCTGAAAAGAAAACTAGAAATCGATCTTAACTTCATCAATTGCATTATTAATGATAATGATTAAGACTCTGAATCAAACTATAACCGTAGTAGTATATCACCATTATCGATGTGTTCGAAAAAGACATAATGATAACGCACAAATAAGAAGACAATTTTTATTGTTTGTTTTTTTTTTAATAAGAAGTATGTTTATCATAAATCTGTACCTGAGAATCGAACAATCAATCAGAGGTTTCATAAAGAGGTCTTAATTTGATATTTGAAGTACAAAACTAAAAGAAACCCTTGCAAAATGTGAAAAAATAGTCATTGACTTTTCCGTCCTGAAAACGCTTGTTTAAATAACATTGTTTCTATTCAATATTTTTCTAACAGAAAAGCACATTTTTGTGAAACTTCCCCTTCCATTTTTATCCAATTTCACTTTGAATGAAGTTTTTTTGATCCAAAAAATGAAAATGAAACTGAAAATAGATTCGATTACATTCCACCTATTCGAATTAATATGAAGGCATCATTTAATGGTATAACAGTTAGACTTTCATCATTACTTCTGAAAGTAGTAATACGAGGGTAGCGTCAAATATTCTGTTGTTTTCATTTTTTAGTATTGTTGGGTATAACCTCTTAAATTAGTCATGGAAACAAAAATGCCAATTTCAATTCATTGTTGTATGAGTAGTGAGAAGTAAAGCAGCAGAAACTGCTCGAAATATCAAATTGGTTTTTGGCGAAGAGTCAATTAGTAAACGTACAACTCAAAACTGGTTCCAAAAATTTCATAATGAAAACAAAAGCTTTGATGAGGAGTGGGGTCGTGGACATTATTCATATATAGACAATAATGATTTAAGAACCATTATCGAAGCGGACCGACTCGAGAGTTCCGCGACAGGTCGAGAACGAGTCGAGAGGTGGTAAAAGAAATCAATGTTGATCATTCAACAGTTTTTCGACATTTAAGCCTAATTAGAAAAACAAAAAAGCTGGATCAATTGGTGCCGAATAAACTAAACGAACATCAAGCAATTCGGCGACATGAAGTCTGCTATGCGTTTCTTTTGCTTAACAAAAATGATCCCTTGATTGATCGCATTGTCACATGTGATGAAAAGTGGATTCTCTACAACAATCGGAAACGTTCATCACAGTGACTAGACCGAGGAGATGCACCAAAACAGTTTCCTAAACTTAAGTTTCATGAAAAAAAAAGATTATGGTCACTGTTCGGCGGTCGGCAAGTGGCATCATTCGTCGCAATTTCTTAAATCCTGGTGAAACAATAACAGTAGAAAAATATTGTCCGGAAATTGAAAAAATGCATGAGAAGTAGCATCATTTACGGCCAGCATTAGCGAAGAGGACCAATTCTCCTTCCTGACAACGCCCAACCACACGTCTCACAAATGACTAAAAAAAATACTGAACTGGGCTATGAAACCTTACCTCACCCACCTTATTCTCCGGTCCTGTATCCGACAGATTATCATTTATTTAAACATTGAGTAATTTCCTACGAGAGAAAGTTTTCGAAGATAAAGCATCAGATCGAAGCGAATTTGATAAATTCGTTAATTTCAGGACTTTAAAATTCTATCTTGTAGAAATAAACAAACTCGTTTCCCATTGGCAGGAATGTGTGCAGGTCAATGGTCTTTATTTTGATTAATAAATATAATTTTTAACTGATATGCGTCTTTATACTCGATACGTAAAAACCGCAATTATTTTTGCACCAACCTAATATATAGTACTTATATAATAATAAAATGAAAATATATAAACTTTTCTATTAAGAAGATAGATGCGTCTAATTATCATATAAAAAATTACTAAAATACGTTTGAATAATGCAACAATCCTCCCTTTCTTTATTTTTTTAATAATCTTTCACATTTTAATTGTAAGCAGATTTAAAGATTTTCTCTTCATTTCTGCCAATTATAATAAATAAACGATTATTTTACTAAATGTCTTGTTCAAAATTGTTCTAAATATACTTAATGTAATCAACGCAAAAAGAGAATGTTTGATAAAAAAAACATGCTTCGAACCCAATTGTCAATAAAATACACGAAGAAGTTTAAACACAACACAACTAATTAATACAAAAAAGAGAATATTAAAATGAAAGAGACATTTTAATTTGAAATGAATATAAAAATTAATATTTCAAATGTAGAAGATAACTTGTATGACATAAAAAAAACATGCTTCGAACCCAGTTGTTAATAAAATACACGAAGAAGTTTAAACACAACACAACTATTAATACAAAAAAGGGAATATTAAAATGAAAGAGACATTTTAATTTAAAATGAATATAAAAATTAATATTTCAAATGTAGAAGATAACCTGCATGACATAAAAAAATATGTATCGAATGTTAATCGAATCACATAATGTACGATTATGAATATTTTTCGATGATGTTAACGATTAATTTCTAATTATCGATAAATACACTTACAATTGTCGCGATAAATGCAACGAAACACATGAAAAACGTCGTAAACATGATTTTTGGGAACAGAATTGGTGACATAATACGTTCCATCAATTCGCAACAGTGCAAGATATCCTGATGGTGAACCGCACATTCCCGTATTACTTTATGTAATTCTCGTTCGTAATGTCCATTCATCATTATATTCGATTCGTGTTGAATGTCTTGAAAAGTTTGTTCATCGATCAGAAACTTTTTCGAAATATTCGTTTCAGCAGTAACGACTTCTTTATTTTCAGTCACTGATTGTTGTTGACTAGAATTTTACAAAGAAATATTTGTTTAAATAGACATTAATCTAATAAAATGTAAAATCAACAATATTTTTTAAGACTAGAATCTTATACTAAAAATATATTCAAAGTAATAGATTTCACATTATTTTAGTTTTAAATCAACTCATTCTAAAATATTGAAAATTATGTATATCAAAAAGTGTAGGAAGCCCAATCAAGAGATTTACCAAGACGAATTCGTATATTTTAAATTAATATCTTTTTTTAAAAAAAACAAAATAGTTTTAGTCAATAAAAAACTGAAATTAATTGATATTCGATTCAAAACAATATTTTTAATAGAAGATCGTCTGCAAAAAAATTGTGTAAAATCTCTAAAATCAGTAAATTGAAACACACAAGTATGTTATTGTTTTCATTTACAATTAAATTTCTTAAAGTACAAATAATTCAATTTGCACTTTATAAATCTTCTTACAAATATAAAATATGAAGCATGTCCTTGTTTCAAGACCATTACCTATCTGATGTGTTTCTGTTGAAATTTTCAGCAAACTTATTAATATCGCCGGGATTCATTCCGGATTTATGTAGTCCAATGTATATAACACCCTTCAAATTCGAATTCAACACTCGAAACTGTGCGGTTATTAGTAATGATATTGACACAAACAACGATAGGATTCCCCAGCACTGACTGACGATCGAGTGGGAAATCCATTGAAGAAAGAAAATAATCTCGTAATAAGGACTCTCGTGGACATCTACCCATGGATACCATACAAAATCGAATAATAAATGTCGTGTCTGTGAATTTTTTTCAAATAATACTCGAATAGCGTCGTACTGCACCGCTGAAAACAGTATCCAGATTCGTTTCTGTCTGCTAAAACTCTCAATACTCGTTCTTACAAATCTTGTTACTTTCACTTATGCATATAAATTTACACAAACATACGAGGTCAGACAATTAAGTAATGCGACAAAATTCAAAAATCGAGTATATTTAAAAATTAAGGTACATCGCTGCGATCCCCTTCAAAGTAGTCCCCTCCCGCATCTATACACTTATTCCAGCGAGTTTTCCAGTTTTCGTAACAATTCTGGAACACTTCTTGTGGGACCTCTCCGAGTACCCTCGTCACAGATTCTTGGATATCTTCAACGGAGTCAAAATGTCGACCTTTGACGAATTTTTTCATATGGGGGAATAGGAAAAAGTCGCAGGGTGACATGTCCGGTGAATAGGGCGGTTGTGGTAACGTTGCGATGCCTTTAGACGCCAAAAACTGAGAGACACTGAACGCACTGTGACAGGGAGCATTGTCGTGATGCAGAACCCAAGTCTTCGCGATCTCTGGACGCACTCTGAGCACCCTTTTTCGTAATTTTTCGAGCACATTGCAACATTCGAATGGTTAGTCGCCGGTCTTGACGAACAAGGGCGCGCACGCGCTGCGCATTCGCGTCGGTTCGCACTTGAATTGGCCTTCCGCTCCGCGCCTCGTCTTTGACGCTCTCACGACCTTTTTTAAAATCGGCATGCCACCGAAGCACCTGACTACGACTCAGGGCATCACTACCATACACTTTAAGCACTTTTTCATAAGTTTCTGTCGCGGTTTCGCCGAGTTTTGCACAAAATTTTATCGCGCACCGTTGCTCTAAATTTCTCTGTTCCATTTTCGTGACATGCACTACTCGCGCGTTGTTACAAAACACTAAACAGCTGGCGAAGAAATGATCGTACGAGGGTGGTCAAGGTCTCAATCGAGAGAGTAGGGATCTGCTATTACGGTGGCGGAGTTACAGGTTCGCAGTGTTACCACAGGCCGAGAAAAAAAATCGGTCGCATTACTTAATTGTCTGACCTCGTATATATATATATATATATATATATATATATATATATATATATATATACATATATATGTGTGTGTGCGTTTACAAACATACATATATGTATATATATATACATATATATATATATATATATATATACATATATATATATATATATATATATAATAAAGAGAGAGAGAGATTCAACTTAGGTCTCCACAAGAAAATATTAAAAAAAAAATTAAAAATACATGTTATTCTCCATTTAATATTTTAGTTCAATTATATTTTAGTATTAAATTGAACAAAAATACTAAACAAAAATTAACATAATTTTCTTAACCCCTGCGCCTTTTAATACTTCACATATGGAAACCTAAATTGAAGCTTCCTATATATATATATATATAGATATATATATATAGATATATATATATATATATATATACATATTTATATATATATACATATATATATATATGTATATATATGTATATATATATATATATATATATATATGTATATAGAGAGAGAGAGTGATTCAACTTAAGTTTTCACAAGAAAATATTAAAAAAAAAACGAAAAAATTAAAAAAGAAACATTCTCCATTTAATATTTTAGTTCAATTGTATTTTATTATTAAATTGAACTAAAATACTAAATAAAAAATAACATAACTTTTCTTAACCCCTGCACCTTCTTTTAATACTTCACATATGGAAACCTAAACTGAACCTTCCTATATATATATATATATATATATATATATATATATATATATATATATATATATATATATATATATATATATACACGATTGTATATTAGAATGCTTAATCAAAAAATATCCACAATACTTTAAAAAAAAACATTATTAAAACAGTAATCCAATATTGGATCAAATTTAATATCTCCTTAGAATAAACATTTCAAGATGAGGGACGAGTCAGACGTACATTATCATCGTATTACTTAATATATGGCAAATCGATGATGCCTTAACCTGTTAGCTGTGTATGACGAGTACACTCATCATGAAGATGAATTTGAGCAATAAAATTATGGATTTTTCAAAAAAAATCAAATGCCATTTCATTTCAATTTAATTCAATGTTACAGCAGCTGCATATACTCTATGTTTGACGAGTATACTCGTCGTCCCTTCATTTTCGCGACACAATGTAGGTACACACTTTTAAAATATGGCGACACAGTTAACAGGTTAAGGTATTTCTAAATAAACCAAAAATATAATAGTCTAAAAGAGTGATGTAATCTATGACATAATTCTATCAACAGTATTCATTAGCATTGTGAACAAATTGTAAATTTCAGTTTGGTTCTGAACATTCGCAGTAATGAGCTTTGTTTACTATTGACCTTTGTCTAATAAGTTCAATACATTTAGAGAAAGTTCCAATGCTATCTATGTGAATCATAAAAAAATTGTAAGCATGACTTGTCCTGCTATTGTATGTATCATCAATTTCTTCTTTGGAGATGTTTCCATTCGAAACATTGGCATTTACTGTTTGACTCAAAATTAAAATCCTTAGTTTTTCTATTGGTTCTCAAGAAAAATAATCACTTTAGTCCCGTTAACAATTCTAAACACATTCACAGACATTGTATGTGTTATACTTGAAGCTATTTTGGAACCCAATGGATACTGATCATAAAAAGGCAGCATTATTTTAGACGATACAATGAATTAAATCATTGTTGATCTACAGAATGACCATATCATTAATGATCCCGCAATTATTCGTCAAAATCATGTAATTTTTGCGTTTAATACTGTCAGAAATAATACAGATACTAAATTGTTTCATTCAATATTTTTCATCAAGAACTTGTTCGATTTTAACATTTTTCTATTTAGTTGTAAATACTTCACTGAAACAAATATGTGTCCATATTATACCAATAATCGATCATGAATTTGTTCCCGTGATATAATTTTAACCTTCAAAATGGACATATTCGCAGTACACTACTCTTTTTTTAGAAAGTAAGAAAAATGGAACAGTCACATCAACCAACCGTATAAAAAGTCATCAACTAGTCAGATAAGTTTAAAAGACAATCAAAGGGTGCTGTACGTTCCTTAGAATTACTCTGGCCAAACTTACAAAACGATTTTATTTAAGGCAACAAAAAATACTCCTAATCTGTGCGAAAATCTTTGGCCAGTAAAACAACCGAACAATTTATGCTATATGGTCATAAACATTTATGCTCGGAATTAAAATACCAGATAATCTAAGAACCTTGGACCTCAGACATACACATAACAGTAGAAATGTTTAAACATGAATCACAAAAATTAGAGATACTCTTATACGAGTGCACCTATGCACACCTGACACTGAAATTAATAAAATACTTTTTTTAAAAAAAAAGTATTTAAATATTAAATATATTTTGACACAAAGTAAACGTTTTTACATTCATATATATATATGAAGAAACAATTATTAAAAAGTATCTTTATGTTGAAAATTCGTTTTTTTTCATAAAAAATGGCTAAATTTACAAATAATGTATACTTTTCAAATATTAAAATAGAACAAAGTTCGATTAAAATCTGGAATGTTTCACTTATAGTAATTGATTTGTAAAAAAAGGATCTTTCATTTACCAATAAAACATGACAAACTCCAACAGATCGTCCACAATCTTCCATTTCGAACTGCATCTTTCACGCTATTCGTTACCATTGTACGAAAATACGTTTTGTAATGCAAAGCGTTCAAACGCAGTTCGAGAAAGCAGACTTCGTCCAATTTCGACTGAAAGTAAGCTAACTGCAGAAGACCCGTTACAGCTATCATCATATGGATCATACTAAGAGCAAACTCATGCGTCGATTCATGTTCAGTCAACAGGAACCCCATTGTAATGAAGGCACTGTGCTGAATCAACAACAACAATATAACAAATGAATAGATTTTTGAAAGTATCTTACGGCACTCATTTGAATCCGAATTTGCTATCGGCCACATCGAAATCAGACGTAATATGTTCTTATTCACTTTTAAATAGTTATTCACTTTTTTAATATTGTGATCTTTGTTGATTTTCAACATATTTTTCTGGAACAAATGAAGTGTTATCGATGTTAACAATGCATATAAACAAATATCATTTAACCTTCACTGAACAAAACTGCTTAACATATTGGTTTTTATTATTTTAACCAACACATTTGATTTTCGTTCAGAACTTTTTTTTATTATTTCTCTGAATATTTCGATTCATTTTGAAATTAAAATTATCTATTTGGAATGATATTTTATAATTTACTAAAAATAGAATTCATAAATAAAAAAAAAGAATTTTTAAATTTTGCCATATTAAGACAAAGTTTGCACATTTCTTCGGGAAATGTTTTTTTCTTTTTAATACACAGGAAAATTCTTATATATATATATATAGACTTATTCTTTATTTTAAATTAAATTATAAAAAACTTTCTTTAAACTAAATATTGATTTTTCTTTAAATTTTTTCTGTTATCCGTACAAAATATATTGGGTTGGTAGGAAAATAATTGCGATTTTCATTTTCTGACTTTTAACCCTATTTTTTTCAATGAACGTGTTATTTCATCGTATTCATGTCAATATCATTTTAAAGTACATTTTCCGTCTGTATTTTATTAACATCGACTTTGGTTTTATTACTAATTTTGCTTCGAAACGGGATATTGAATTAAAGATGGAAAAGAAGCGAATAAGAGCAATTTTTTGAATAAGTTCAAAACGGGTGGTAAAGCAGCAGAAACTGCTCGTAAACTAAACGATTCTTTTGGTATGGGTACTGTTAAGAAACGTACGGTAAAATGATGGTTATAAAAATTTCGCCCTGTGGACGAAAGCCTTGAAAGTGAAGAAAGTGCATTCTTCTTTAGTTCATAACAACGAACAGAAGGCGTTAGTTGAATCAGAACCACGTACAACAATTCGAGAGCTTGCACAAAAGTTAGGGGTTAGTTAACCAACAATTCTGGATCACTTAAAACCACTTAATTTAAAAAATGTACAATGAATTTCAAGATCATAAACCGCAATTATTTTTCTACCAACGTAATAATTAGAATTTTTACACAAAGTTCTAAAAATTTATGAAGACAACTTGTTTCATAAAACTTATAATGTGATTCAAAATTTATAATTTAAACAGAGATTTGTAAAAAACAGATTAAAACAGTATCCAATGGAATAATTATTTTAGATATATTAATCTAAAATTGTATACTCTAACATCAAAGTTAACGAATTTAGAATTTACTCTATAATAATGCTTTCTCACAGATAACTCATATATTAATGAAAATAATCACCAAAAGGCTTTAACGTTTCTTGATAATGTTCCAATTTAAATAACTGATAGTAGATTTCTATTATTAAGATAGTAAGTCATTCATTTTTTTAATATATACTATCAAATTTTATTGTTTTACAAAAGTTAAATTTGTTTTATTGGCCACAAAATGTATTTATTTATTTTTATATTAAATTTGATTATTATTTTACTATTACTAAAATATACATTAATGTAACTTTATAAACTAGTATTTATTCAAAAAATATTTTATTAACTTTGTTGACCATAAATATTTTTATTATTGTGATCATCATTGGCCGTTTAAATTTTTCTAAATTTCATAAAATTTATACATTTGAAAACCTATAAATTAATTCGTTTTGTCCACCTATAGACAAAATCATTAAAAGTGATTTTATATTTCAATGAAGACATATGGAAAACGATATATTTTTTCTATATATATATACATATACCTCAACTCAGTATTAACACTATTACTTTAGTAAATTTAACGAATTTTGAATTCAAACTAAAGCTCTAAGGTTGATTCTTATTAATGATCACGTGGCATTAGTTTCTCATTCAAACGCGATTATGAAAATTGTCATTTAATTGATGCAAGAACTTTGTTAAATATGAATATGAAAATCGAGACTAATTACCAAACGATTCATTAATAAAACAGAAAAGTATCATCACTCTCTCAGTTTGTCGATCCCTCTCTCTCTCTCTATGTATATATATATATATATATATATATATATATATATATATATAAATGTATACATATATATATATATATATATATATATATATATATATATATATATATATATATATATATATAGATATATATATATATATATATAGTTGTATACATATATATATATATATATATATATATATAATTGTATACATACATACATATATATATATATATATATATATATATATATATTTATATAAATGTATACATATACACACACACACACACATATATATATATATATATATATATATATATATATATATATATATATATATGTATATAAATAAAAAATTATAGATTGTATAATCATATCAGATAATTGAACAATTAAAGTGAAAAAATTATACAAAATAATATTTCAAATTTTATATTATGTTAATTCTAATAGAATTTCAACCGATGAATATGCCATGATTTCGTTATCTTCTTTTATTAATGAACAAATACCTCTTCAAAATTTTCACAATTTAAACGATATTTTGTTTTCAAGCATTTTTAACAAACTGTCTTTTATCTTTACCTCACCTATTATTGAACCTTTTTTATTTCGTAACTTCCAATTAATAATTACTGTTAGCCATTTTTTTCTTCTTGCAAGACAAATTTTCAAATTTCTAGTTCAAACTATTCACACTTATTTATTATGTCTGCTGCTCCTCTTTGTTTTCCGTATCCATTCTATTTTCTTCTATCTCTTGTTATGTCTAACATACATTTATACTTCTCTTTGTTATATGTAATCTTTCAATTCTGTCGTTGAGGGCCATTTTTCACTTAATAACAAGTAAAAATACATTATAATACTTTTTTTCAATAAAACTAAATTTTCAATTTAAGTATTTAGGCGTTTTGTCTAAATAAACTCTTTCTTTTTAATCTCTCTCTCTCTCTCTCTCTCTCTCTCTCTATATATATATATATATATATATATATATACATACATGGGTTGTTTGAACAATAACTTGGTCGATATTAAAGACAAAAGCTTCAGTTTCAAAGTGTACTTTAGTTTTCAACATAATCCCTTTAAAGCTCAACGTAGTTGCTTCAATATTTCTCCACCTTCGCGATTCTCTCTCAGGAGTAGGTTTCTTCTAGGTCCTCAAAATAGCCGTTTGTGGCCACTATCGCCTCTTCATTCGACCCACGTCGCTTTCCATTCAGGAAAATTTTAAGTTTCGGGAACATATGGAATTCCGAAAGCGCCAAATCAAAAAAATACTGAATGATTTCAAACTTCAAATCAGCCAATTTTTGCTAAGCGACAACGCTTAAATGAGCCGATGCATTATTATAGTGAGAAAAAAAAAACACTTTTTTCTTCGCCATTCCGGGACGTTTTTCCACAATCGCTGCCTTCAACTTTCCCAAAAGTGCTGTGTAGTATTGGCTAGTAACTGTTTTATTCCGAGCCGATAGTCGATGAAGAGAATTCGTTTCGTATCCCAGAAAATCGACGCTATCACCTTTTCAGTCAAGGGAACTGTCTTTGCCTTCTTTGGAACCGTTTCACCGAGTTCAGTCCTTTGTTTTGTTTGCATTTTCGATTCAGATGCGTAATGGTATATCCAAGTTTCATTTATGGTCACAAATTGTTGCATGAAATCTGTTTGATTCTTCTCAAAAACAGTTTCAAGAAGTCTGCTGATGTTCGCATACGAATTCGTTTTTGCTCTTCAGTGGGCAAACGTGGTACCCATTTTTCGAAAAAAATGTAATACCCAATTCATTGTACAATCTGAAATGCATTCGCTCACTTAAGATGCCTACGACTTTTGCTATCTCGCTCACGTTCACTCACCGGTTGGTCAAAACCGTATAATATTTTGGCGCTTGGAGCATACATTTTTAAAAAGCGTCTTTATTCTATACTGAAGTGACTAATTACTTAAATTAAAAAACCTAATAATTCATTTTATGTATTTATTTAATTCCTTCAACATTTTTAACGCAAAAAGTAGACAGTTGCAATAATACACTATAAAATAGTTACATTTGTACAGAATAATTAACAGACAAAATAATTATATATATATTATTTGAATTTTACACATTTAGATTTCATATTCGTGAAATCGTGAATCAAGCCATCATAATTTAACGATTGCTTTCAATGGACATCATAGCCAAACCGACTAATCTTTCTTGTCCCATTGCTGACCTACGCACCAAGAGCTATCTACACGTGAACAACGGCTTTGAATGCAACCTCCTATTACTTAACATGTTCTTATACCATTTTCGGTACACATCTGGACCTCGTTTCTTGGCCTGGTCATATTTTTGTCATTGATAGATAAAGTACAAGAAAACAATTGTTGGTATCACTACTGCATTCTGTGAAATGATTGCAGCACTATTTAAGCCATCCACCGATAACGGTACACTCGGCTTAGTGAAAAGTCGTGCGTTACGCACTTTTCTTAGTTTTTTTTCTTTAATTTTTATATATTTACGAAACTGTATACCGTGTACCGTTACTGGTACACGTGGCCTGGTAATGACACTTGTTCAAAAACGGCTCGACGGGAAACGTGTTAAACGAATAAAAATATAAGAAATAAACATATAAGTTGTATATTTACCTGTTATGGACTTGCCCGTATCTGTTGATCCCTTTCTCAAATTTGGCAATACTGTACGCATCGAAGCCGCAATTGTACATAGCAATCGAATGCAGATTTCTTAAATTCTGATTGAGCATACTGAACTGATTGCATAGAAGAACGGCAAAGGAAAAAAAGAACGTATCGAGCACAGCGAACGATTGGGATGATACATTCAAAGATAACGTCTGCAAAAATATGATGATCTCGTAGACGGGACTATAATTGACATCGAAGAAGTACCACATCCTCAATGGTAAGTTCCATGTAGTATTACGTTCTATATTTGATGACCACTTCGTGAAGAAAATTTTCAGCGGTTGCACATTCGCCACTAAAAAAAATCGATAAAATTTACATTGTAAAGCGAATTAAGTAAAACGTTCAATAAACTCTATTTTAGATAAATATCTTTAACACGTTGATCATCCGCCATAGATCGGGTGTATTTCCTACGGGGCCTAAATAAATCACTAGCAATATATCTGCTTATAATTGATCCGTTTGCTTTTCCAACAAAATTCAAATTGTTTTAAATACAATTTCTTTTCTTGTTTTCAATATTAAGGAATGGTTATATCCTAAAAATATTAGGTCTAACAATATGCAAAAGAATAAATGAGAAACGACTCGCAATTCAAAAAATTCGCAAGACAAAACAATCAGAAGAATGCGCATCCTCTGTTTTAGAAAAGCAGGCAAACTTTAGAACTACAAGAAGCTAGGAAAAATGTAAAAAACACAGGAACATATTGTCCTAGTTTTCAAAAAATAAGCTCTGTTTGAATTGTTTCAGCGAATATCATACAAAAGTAAACTAATATTATATCTTTGTTAAAAAATATATGTTTTATCTATTTGTATATACGAGGGTCGTTTGATCAGTTTGATAAATTTCTATGAAGTGCCCTCGCCATTCATTTGGTAACATCACGGCTATCAAGTGTCACTTTTAAAACTAGCATAGGCGAAATTTCATCCAGAAGCGACTCGTTGTTCACGTTCTGCAGATGTTTGAAGCGAGCATTGTAGTAGTTCCCGCAAAAATTGAGAAAAACTAGTAGGCCTTTGTATCGATTCTTCACCGTGGATGCAACATGGATCCACCACTACACACCTGAGTCGAAGCAGCATTCAGAATAGTGGAATGCGACGGGTGAAAGTGCGCCGAAGAAGGCGAAGACCGTTTTGTAGGATGGGAAATTGATGGAATTTCTAGTTTTTTGGAATTTCTAAGAAATCATCCTGATCGACTTCTTAACAAAAGGAAAAACGATAACATGAGCCTATTACACAATATTATTGGACTGTTTGAAAGAAGAGATGAAACAAAAACGACCAAAATTGGCCCAAAAAAAGTACTCTTTCATCAGAACAACGCGCCGTCCCACAAATCGACCGTCATAATGACAAAATTGTACGAATTAGGCTTCTGATTAATTCATCATCCACCGTATCCTCCGAACATGATCCCGACCGACTTTTTCCTCTTTCCAAACTTGAAAATTTGACTCGATGGAAAGAAATTCTCATCAATTAAGGATGTCATCGCCACCATCAATGCGTATTTTTCAGACTCGCTTGATCAAGTGTACATCACTCAAAGAAATAAAATCGATTTTTTCCAAAAAAAACGGTGTTTAACTTGATTTTTTACCATACTTATCAAACGACCCACGTATACTTACGTGTTATTACTATTAAATATTTTTGTTACAAATGAACACTGTTGTAAATTATTTGTAAATGTCTGCATAATTTGTTGAAGAAAACCACCATCCACAATTGGGTAGTGCCCCTCCCCCCATGGAAACATAACTGTCACCCAGATTTGAGTGACGGGGAGATCAAAGTGTTAAGTTTGTATCATAATATTGAAATAATTTCACTGCATTTATTCTATTTTCTGTTCATTTTACTCTAGAATATAATAAGTAGACATTATACAGTAAATAGGAAAACAAAAATAGATGTGCTTGTATAATTTACTATTAAGCATTTTTATCCTATGTAATTTGTACTTTTATCGCCCTTAATCACAATATTTGTTTCGGTAACTTATTTTATAATTTTTAATATGAAATAATTGAAAACTACTTAAAATTAAGTAAAATTTATGTAATACTGATTAAAGATACTGAAAAAAAAAGCATTTACAAATACCTCAAAATTTACTACAATTTGAATTTTATACACATAAGTGTATTATTCTAATGAAAAGTGAAATATTGCTATCATGTTTTTTTTTCTAATTTAGAAAAGTTATCATAAATTTTACCCTTTTGATCATTTCTTTATTTAATAATTGTTTATAAAAATCAAAGAGAAAATATTTATAAAAAAATTATGCACCCCAAAACGAAATCGTTACGAACAATAGCAAGAACGTCACTGCACACTTATGGGTAGCATCAAGTGTTATCGGTCTAAATTGTTGGTGCGACGATGACCTTATCTTCTTCTGTGTATATCTAACAACACATTTCACTAGCGGTGCATTCATATGAAAATAAACAAGATGTACAATTGAGATTCCAAAGATGAACACATTGACGCCAATCTCAGAACTGTCGAAAAGGTCATAATTATTGAACACTAAGTTCAATAAATGGCCAAGGAAGGCTTGAACGAGCAAGAACATTGTAAATCGTGCATAAGCAAAGTCGATGATCTTTAGACAATGAGAGGAATCCGTCGAAGATAATGGCCACAGCGTAAAAATTTTCATCACCAAAATATTTGCGGAGAAAAATTGTATTTTTCCATCGTCCATAGGAATTAGCCGGTTTCGAAAATGGCGAAGGCACCTGAGTCTCTCGAGATTATATTTATACATTTATAATTTTATTTCGCAAAAATGAAGGAAGAGTTTACTAATATTTTTAAGCTAAATATATTTATTGGTCAAAGACTCGGATTAACCAAATTCTCGCAATTACTACTTAGACTTAAGAACGATTTCAGACTAAACGAATTATTTAAAACAACTATCCTCAATTATTTATATATATATATATATATATTAAAAATTATTATAACTATAAAAAAATTAAATATAAAAATATTATTTATTTAACAGACAATTTATTTAGTGTTACAAATTTTCAAGTTAAGCAACTTCTCTAAACTCAATGACAGCAAAATAAATTTATATATATGTATGTATATATATATAATTACACCGCTTTCAATATACAATTAAAGTAATATACACAAATCACCTTAGATTATGAAATAATGATATAAATACAGGGTTCTGATTATAGTGTAAAGGTTTTGTTTTATTTATATAATCTTCGTCTCTGCTCTCTCTATTAATTACAAAAAGAAATGGCACAAAAATCGATGATATGGTAAACAGAGAGTATACAAATATCTACGCCATATTATATTTTTTATTAATTTATTTGTGTTCTGTCTTTTGTTCAATAAATAATAACTAACTAATAGGTAACTCTCAGATATATATTATTACCTCTATTATTCTATACTGAAATACACATTTTTAAATACAAATAATGATTACTTTTCTTATTACTCTACAAACATTTATCAGTAAATTTAAATCTATTGTAAAAATAAAGAATTTTAAACACGAAAATGAATAACGTTGACATTTCACATATTAATTTTATGAATTTCTGAAAGGAGAAGCCTGCATTCAGGCCAGGACTACATCATTAAATACTCTTTAACATCATGTTTGTTAAAAAAAAATCGAAGTGGATTTTTAAGAAATACTTATTTTTTTAACTATTTTTAGTCTTTCAAATAAAAAACGTACTAAGTTAACGTTAGAAATCGATTAAAACATACTGAAGGACTTAGTAAATCCAAAAGTATCTGCTTGTCAGAAGAAGAAAGAGCAAATCAAATTACTAATTAGTTAAAATCAATTTTCTTCACAAAATCTTTAAATTAAACAGTTATTTTGGGATTGATCTATAAATAGATATAACAGATGAGTTCTTTATAATGACGTTAAATATAACAGCTAATAGACAGATCGAAGAATAAGACCACTTACACAAATCAGAAATTATTTTCAACTATAAAACTTAATTAAAGATGAAAGATTCAAATATTTTTTATAAAATATTTCAATTGTTCTTCTTAAAGTATTGACACCAAATATAAAACCGTTTAAAAACTTTTCTGAAATAAGATCATTAATCATCTGATTAATCATCAGAAGAAAAAGCAATGAAAGCAAAAAAACATGCTTCACCATTACTATGTTCACTCGAATACGCTAAGAATGACAATTCAAAAATAAATCATTTTAATAAGACATTTAAATAAATCACTAATCACTTTTACTGCATTTGTCGCACCTTACTTTATCTGTTGTTCATCTCTTTTATATTTTTATGCAACATCTGAACAATAAAAAATATATACCAACGATGAGTAAACTGAAGCTTGTGAGCCGCATGCGGATCCCAAAGCTGCTCTGTACGACTCCCGAGACAATAATCGTTGATATTTTTCATAAACTTTCATATTAATAATCTACAGTAGTATAATATTAGGTTGGTGCAAAAATAATTGCGGTTTGTACGTATCGAGTATAAAAACATACATACCACTTAAAAATTATATTTATTAATCAAAATGAAGGTTATCACACATTTCTTCTAACGGGAAATAAGTTTGTTTATTCATACAAGATAGAATTCTGGAATCCCGAAATCCTTTGAGCTGATGCTTGATCTTTGAAAACCTTCTCTCTTAAGAGATTACTCAAATATTTAAAAAATTGATAATCTGTCGGATACAGGTCCGAAGAATAAGGTGGGTGAGGTAAAGTTTCATAACCCAGTTCAATTAATTATTTTAGTCATTTGTGAGACGTATGATCGGGAGATGTCATGAAGAAAAATCTATCCTCTTCGATTACTCCTCTTATCTACTGTTATTGTTTCACCAGGATTTGAAAAATTGTAATGAATAACGTTACTTCCCGACCACCAAACAGTGGACATAATCTTTCCTTCATGAAACTTCGGTTTAGGAAACTGTTTTGATGCTTCTCCTCAGTCTAGCCACTGTGATAAACGTTTCCGATTGTTGTACAGAATCCACTTTTCATCACATGTGACAATTCAATCAAGAAAGGGATCATTTTTGTAACGCAAAAGAAGCGCAGAGAAGACTTCATATCGCCGAATTATTTGATCTTCGTTTTCATACGGCACCCATTTATCCAGGTTTTGTGTTTTTCCAATTAAACTCAAATGCCAAACAACTGTTGAATGATCGACATTGAGTTCTTCAGCCACCTCTCGTGTCGTTTTACGTGGGTCCGCTTCAATAATTGTTCTTAAATCATTATTGTCTATAGCTGAAGGACATCCACGACCCTCCTCATTATCAAAGCATTCGACTCAACTACGAAATTTTTGGAACCAGTGTTGGCTGTATGTTCACTAATTAGGTCTTCGCCAAAATCAAATTTGATATTTCGAACAATTTCTGTACCTTTAAGTCCCAATTTAAACACATACAACAATGAGTTTAAATTGTGAATTTACTTTTTTCTATGACTAATTTAAAAGGTTATATCCAACAATACTAAATAATGAAAACAATAGAGATAATCTGTAATCAGTAATACTAATTTCATTGTTTACAATGATGTATCACATGACTATAACAAAAGTTAATGGTAACTAGAAAAATCGTCGCCAAACTTAAAATGATAAAACCGCAATTATTTTTGTACCAACCTGATATGTACCAATATTAGAATATTTTATATATAAACTGCTTTGGTGAGAAGGACTACTATATAGTTGTATTTTTTATTATTTATAAATATAATTTTGAAGTAATATTTTCTGTGGCTCTCGAACATTCACAAATGTATAAAAAGTATTATATGTGGCTCTTATTATCGAAAGTATCGCCCACCCCTGATATATACTAATAAAAAAAATTATAAAATCCCCGTTTGTTTTTTAACTCCGACCTCAAAAACTTCTATTGAAATTGAATTGAAAAATTGTTACTTTTTTCGATTTTCTTTTGATAAATAGAGAACAAAGATATTAAATGGGGAATGGAGAATAATCGATAAATATAAAAAGTACCTTTCAAACATTTATCAACTATGGACTTAATAAAATTGCATGAGCATGAGTGATTGTAATTAAAGTGAGAATTATTGGCTAAATATAAAAAATAAAAAAATGCAGAAAGAGTAAGATATCTTTCTGAAAGTATGAGTTGAGTTATATATTTTTTATAAATATGTAACTACTTCAATGATTTTTAGTAAAGCTGCAAGAACGTATTAGAAAAACGAAATGAATGTAGGCTACAGAAAATTTTAAACATATCTATTAATAATTGTATCTATCATTATAACTTTCTTTATTCATTTATAACATACAGAACTCCAATGAAATAAACATTTGCTATTTTCAATTTTTGAAAGGTTGTTAAAATATTTCAAATTTGAATTACCTAATACCAATACTTGATAGTTATTAATAATAATTTTCTTTTTTCAGTTAAAATCATACCCAAAAAATATTAACTTTCTATCATTGGCTGTTATCATTATTTCATTTTCTTAAATATATAATCATATTATACTTTATTTCTTTTATTTTTTATTATAATTCATCATTACATTTCATAATAATTAAACCTATTTTAATTGTATTCATTACTGAATCAAAAGTATTCACATTTTTAGGGAAACTAAAATAGTTGTAAACGTATTGATCGAAATCGTTTACAGAAATGTACTTAAGTATTAAACAAGCGCCATTACGTTTTGATAATGACACAAATTATCGAGACGTATTCAAGTATTCGATAAGCAATTACTGAACCTTAAATAATATCGAGTCAAGGAAATTTTAGTCATAGAATTATTTATGAATTACACTCACAAATGATTATTTGTATCTGGTAATACGATTCGGTCATTAACAAAACGAAATGAGTCCTCAATTTCTATATATTTTAACCTTTTGGCGTCAAATTTATATATATATATATATATAATTAATCCAATGTCGAAAAAATAACAATTTATTATTTATGCAAAATAACAAATCTTAACGGCACTGATTTGGTTAATATTTTTCCATTCCTTCAACAAAATGTGTTTTAATTCTTCGACAGAATGTGTTTCGTTTCTGTGGCCTTCCCGATAATTCACCCCAAAAATATTCAATTAGATTTAAGTCTGAGGAATAAAGAGGTAAACAGAATTCTTTCTCACATTAATATAAAATTCACTCCTTCGTGAAGCCAGAAATATGCTTTGAACTTTGAACTGTCTTGTTGGAAAATATAATTAGGCAAGCTCGACTTCGTAACATAAAGAAAACTACTTTTCATATATCAATATACAATCGAGTATTTTTTATGTGTATCTGTTTAATGCGGTTTTGAAGATATGCGGTGTATATTTCATGCAAATTATATAGAGCCGAAGGCTCTCGATTTTAAAGTTCTGTTAATTGTTGACAATGCACCAGGTCATCCGCATTTAAAACATCCAAATGTGCAAGTAGTGTTTTTTTCCAGCTAATACAACAAGCATTATTCAACCATTAATCAAGGCATAATTGCTACTTTTAAAAAATATTACGTTAAGCGCATTTATCAATTTATATTGGATAAACTAGAAAATGCGTCATTGACAGGAACTGACATTTGGAAAAAAATCTATTTTGGACGGTTTAAATCATGTTGTATCTGCTATCACTGAAATAAGACCACAACCTTTAAATGCCTGCTGGAAAGCAGTTTGGCCTGGAGGTGTTGCAAACAGTGCAACCATTCAAACATCGATATTATCAGCTGAAATCATTACTTTGACACATGAAATTGGTAGAGAAGGTTTTGATACCTTTATCCAAAAGGATGTCGATGAATTGCTTGTGGATAATACCTTAAGTGTCGATGATATTATTGGTATAACTGTAGACATCGTCGAAGACCTAGAAAACGATAGTGAAGCGGAAGAAAAACCTGTCTCCCTCACTGGAAATATAATATAATAAGAAAGTCTTCTACTTTACAATAAATTTGAAAATCATATTCTTGTTAATGACACAAATTCTAAACGAGCCTTCAAATTCCAACATAAGCTGAAGAACGTATATCTGGATATCATTAACTGCATAAAAAATTAGTAAAATCATCATCGCAAAGTTTAATCACTGATTATATTGCCAGAGGAAAAAAATCAACACAGAACGAGGATGAAGTTGACGCTAATTCTGTTTCTGAAGAACCATTGTGTTTACCATGCAGATCTGATCCACTGACTATCTCTTCTAGTGATGAAATTGATTTATGAAATGGTGCCGAACATTGTCAGATAGCGATGATAATTCTGATGAAAGAATGTAAAAAGAATTGTTACTTTTCAATAAAATTAAATGAATAAAGTTTTAAAGCAGACTTATTTTAAGTTTTATATCAATTTCTTAAAAATTTGGAAGAAATTTTTGAGCATTCTTATTTTCATGAATTTTCTTATACTTATTTTACGATTGTTCATTTATTTTAATTCATTGCTTTTGTTTTATACAGTTTTGGAAAATTATGGAATGTATCCCTAATTTTTCAACGTAAGTTGTCTTTTTTTGTGCGATTTTTTTATATGCGGTTTTTTGTAGAACATATCTACTGCATAAAAAAGATTTAACTGTACACGTAATTATCCATTATACTATGTATAAAATGAAATATTTCGATTCCTCTTGCGGCTATGCATCCCCAAATCGTGATAGACATACCCCCATACTTTTCTTAAAAAAAAAATGAATTCTTCCCGCAATTCGCGTCACACTGTTAACCTTCCATCTTTCCTAAAAGTGTCAAACTTTCATTGCGTCTGTAAATGTATTTTAAAATACATTGTTTACAAGCACTGACCATTTTCTCGAAAAATTTTCGAATGTATTCATATATTTCTAAGACTTCATGTACAATTTTAAAATATATTCTAACCTCTGGCATATCTTCAGTCATTTTCTAATTTCCAGGCACTATTTTTTACAATAGAAGAAATTTTTCATAAAATGTTACTTTGTTGTTGCTTATTACGTTAGCAATCTCCCTGATCTCAATCTACTTTCATGATTTCTAATTTATCTATAATTTATGATTATTGTTTGATCTGTTCTTTTAATAATACAGTGTCTTTCGTATTTCTGATATTCACTTTCTTTGACTTCACAGTTTAATTATAAATTTTCAAATGTCTACAAACACTTCTTTTTTTTCTGTGCTCATATTTATCATGTTTTCTGATTTGCTTAGGCATTCAAATAAGTTTCAGAAAGAATATCAGTAAGATATCAACCAATGTAATACATACTTTCGTCGTAAGTCGATGATAGAAAAAATATTTTCATTGCTTGTATTCGAAAAATGTATTCTCGTTGGATTTTATTAAGGAGTTTTCCTTTTTGTGCCTTTTTATTATTAAAATAATATTTTAACATATTGGACCAATTATTAACTTTATTGTTTTTAGTATTGTGCTCGAGAATATGTAATTTTTATAATTGTATATTTATTTCACATTTTTGAATTGCGCATTTTTCTGTGTTAAATATTATATTTACAAATACGTTATTAAACTATTTAAGATTATAAATGTGTACAAAATTTATATCAAACAAAAAATACGAACGACAAAGAGTAACAGAATAGAATTATTCAAAATGTCAATGTTGTAACTTTCATAATCACTCGCAATCGAATATTTAATATTTTTGATTCATATTTATAAAAAATAATATTTAATAAAATAACATATAATTTTGAATGTTAATATACAAGGAAACTATACTTTATTTAAAATCAAATATCTGTGATGTAGAACATACATACTGGAAATGTATAACAAAATCGTTAGAAAATACATAAATGATAGACATACAGGATACAGGAATATTCTGATTTAAGACACTTCATTTGTTCGTTTCACACTTAAATCGTAAAAAAATTCACACCTCGACTCAATATTATTTTGCCTCGATATTTATTATCACCTACCACACACAATCACTTCAGACGAAAGCATGGATTAATTAAGAACAAATTAACAAATACATATATATATATATATATATATATATATATATATGCATATACATATGCATATATATATTATATATATACATATATATTATATATATATATATAGTATTCTTGAGAAATATATTTCTATACACATATGTACATACAAAAATGTCTATTAGTAAATAAATTTCCATAATATACACATATCCATATGTACATACATTATTTCAAATTATGTGACTTAAATTTTGCTTGGTATACTCGTATGTACAATTTAGCACGATTTAAGTCGTTTCAAGTTGAGTCGAAATTTTGCGGAACGTAAACCCGGCGTAAATCGGGGTATCCTGTATTTATTAACATTTTTAACCTGTAATATATTACATAACCGCTTAAATTAAGAATATTCTTCTAATACATGTTTACTAAATTGTTATAAAAATAGAATTATGGATGTTATATTTTTATTATTTAACAATGACAAATCTAAACTAAAATTTCTATAACTACCTCCTCAATCATATCATTTCACTTACAAATAATTCTTATCTTGAAAAAAAATAATTTTTAATGGAAAGAAGTAATACATTTTTTAATATAGTTTTGATGTTACAGCTAAAAAAATGAAAAAAAGTACATACTTTTATGCAACAAGTTTATTTTTATAATAACATACAACTTTATATAAAAATTTAAATTTAAACAATGACTAACAAAATGAAGAAATATTGAAAACATCAATTATAAAGCTCAATAAGGACACAAATCAAACCCTGTCTGAAGCATTCATCAACTATAAACTATTTACAAAATCACAACATACTTAAGTTTTTTCTCTCTCTCATTAAATTCAATATTTCAACACACCTGTAGACATTTGTCCAGCTGACTTGATGAATTTAACAAAAATAGATTGACCAACAACACAACTTTTAAAAGATTGAAATGAAAAAATTATTCAAACTATATATGTATATATACATATATATATATACACATACACGCACACACACATCCATATGTAAACTACAAGCTAGTGCCCCTTACCAATCATAAGAAAACTAACTTAAAAGCAAATACTTTCATCTAGTGTACACATCTGTTATAAATTACAGTTCGTGAAAATGCTCCAATAAATAACAATTACTTAAGCATTAATTACTTTAATTTAAATCATTTAAATATCATGATAAACCTTAAAGTAAAGGCATGTAATGTATTTATTGACTATCGACATATTAAATAACACTCTGCATTATTTGCTACTAGAACCAGATCATATTTACATTTATCTGTTGTTTTACCGCGATAAGAAAAATAAATACATCAAAAATTTTTCACATTGGAGGTGGTGGCGGTGGTGGAAAAGCGAGATCAGGTCTCGATGCACAAAACTCTGGACCTGGAAAGCGTTGCACTGGTGGCAAAACAGTTTGAGGATATGCGAATGATAAAGGTGGAGGAGGAATATTCATATTCTGGTACATTATATGTCTAAATACAGGTGGCCTTAGAAACCTTGAATCGTATGCATGGTAATTCGAACATGCTGTTCTATTTTCAACATATGATTGAAATGGTGTCCGTAATTGATTATGGCCATCAGGAGAATTAAACATGCCCGGACTATTTGCTACATTGAAAGTAAAATTATGCATTTCCTCAGGACGTCTTCTTATATTTCCACCAGAAGGCCATGGTGAAAACTGAAGTTCAAAATTATTTGAGCCACTGGGGAAATTGTTATCTGTATACTGTGCTGTCATCTGCAAATTCCTTCTATTCATTCGTCTTTCAAAATCTGATAAAGGTTTAGATTTGCCAGTTTGTTGTTCTTGTACAGACACTACAGTATTCTTATTTTGTTTTTTATTTTTAGCCCTCCGCTCTTCTTCATCATCAGAATACTCTATGCATCCTAGAGGTGGTTCATTATCTTCTCTCCATGATGCATCACTACCTTTTGACCTGCAAAATACACAAACATACATACTTGTACATAAATATATATATGCATGCACATACACATGCATATACAGACTGGTACAAAAAGAACGAAGAGGTTTGAAGAGTAAATAATTTTTTTGTTTAATGTTTTTTTCTTTTCCGATTTTTTTTATAAATAAAACTAGAGGAATTTATCATAAAAAGGTAAACAATGGAACAGCATACCAAAATAACTGAATTTTACTTTGAAAAACACCATTCAATTAATTTGACGCAGCGAGCATATCATCGTTATTTTAATGTTCGAACGGGATTATCAAAGTCAATGATTAATTGTTTGGTTGCACGTTTTCGATAACAAGATGCAGTTACTAACCATCCAGGATCTGGAAGACATTGTTCGACTTTGAGGTAAATATTCAATGTGTACAGGAGAGTATTGAGCAAAGTCCTGAAACGTCAACCAGAAAATGTTCAACCCAACTTGGAATATTTCAGAGGTTGCTGAAAAAGATTTCGGTCGCATTAAAAATGTTCCTTGTGCACAGCTTGTGCAAAAACTAAGGCCAACAGATTATCAACATCGCTTCGATTATGCAATTTGTTTTCACCAACAAGCAGAAGAAAGTAATGAATTTATTCACAATTTGATTATGAGTGATGAAGCTCATTTCCACTTAAATAGCTTCATAAACAGACAAAACTGTAGAATATGGTCTACAAAGAATCCAAGAGCACTTCATCAGCGACAGTTACACTCACTTAAGTGAACTTCAACAATGAAGACGGTAATGCTGTAACCATAAATGAGGCTCATACTGTATATGACAATATTTTTTGAGACCAGCTGTTAATAATAGTCCATAGATGTAGTTCCAACAAGATGAAACCACAGTGCAAGACCCATTACGGAACTTTTATGGGACATTTTTGATGAATGCATAATTTCAAAAAACAGTGATTTTATTTAGCCCGAGCTGATTTGAGTCATCTTGATTTTTTCGAGGCTACTTAAAAGAAAGTGTATATGTCAATAAACCAAAAACCATCTTACAACTAAAGAACAACATACAAGAAGAAATTCGACCATTATGTCCAGAAATCCTGAGAAGTGATGGAAAATGCCTTAGAAAGAGCTCAACTTTGGGAAACCATAAATGGGCACCACTTATATAATGTCATTTTTAATGTATAATCAGAAAAAATTCCCCTTCTTATATTTTGAGAAATGGATGAAAATATTAACGTTTTATATCCATCTTTCAATCTTTTTACACCACCCTGCAGTGTGTGTGTGTGTGTGTGTGTGTATACCTCTATATATACATATATATATATATATATATATATATATATATATATATATATATATATATAATGTGTGTGTATACATACACACACAAACACAACTGACTTTAAAATTATTAAAAATATATAGCATACTTTAACAGTTCAGAAATCATGACATAAGAGGTGTGTTCTGTCCTAGGAGCACAGTAAACTTTAGTTCCTTTTAATATTCCTCGATTTGAAATATCTTCATGTTTATTGAAACGCACTGCATAACATGGTTCATTAATTGGACCAATCACATCAAACACCTTACCAAGAGTTTCTTCGCCTTCCTTGAGAAATAGCACCGTATCAAGATCTAATGCTGGCAAACCTGGTAAAGCTTGGACAACAACTGTAAGGAAATAAAAACATGAATCTCTATTTTATGCATAATAATTGATGTATTGTTATCATCTTTCACTTTGTTACTTACAGTACTATATTTCATATTTCACAAAAACCAAATGGCAAAATGGACTATATCAAACTCATACTGACCTAATTCATCAACTACACTTGAAACAGATCCAAGTTCAATACATTCTTTGGATGGAACAGTTATATGCAAATCTTCAATCGGTGGCAAATCACACAACCTAAGCTCTCCTTTTGTTCTCGGAACTGCCTCTTTTTGTTTTTCTTTTTCACGTGATGGTTCGACAACTTCAACTATTGCAACATCACTGAAAGCATAGTATAAAACACAAATATTCTTGCAGTCAAACAATGTTCAAACGTATCTATCAATACGTACCTATCATCATCACTATCCCACACAGAACTTGTCGAGCCACTTGTTTCTGAATCAGAACTCGTTTCTGAAAATTCAACATCTCTAAATCGATCATTACGAAATGCTATGGGATCAGTCGGTATGATGTCACATTCTACATCGGAATCGCCTTCATCATTGGAACCAGAGAACTCGCTCGTTGCAGTCGTTTCATCAGTATCTGTATCACTATAATCGACTAACGAATTCAAAGTACGATCTAAATTCATCGAAATATTAGCTTCTATAGTTACAACATTCGAATTAAAATTTGACTGATTTTCCACTACAGAAGGAAGTATTTTATTTAAATTGTTGTCTGGTTGTGAGACGAAATCGTTCAAACCTTCACATGCGTCAACGTTTTCTACTGAAGGCTGAATTAACAAACAATCATTATCTTCAGACACCGAAGCCTCGAATATTTTTTGCAAATTGTTCATTCTCTTATCGTCTATCACAGATTGTTGTTCGACATTACTTGTTCTCTCATCAAATGAGCGGTCCATTTCTGTACAAAACGCGGTTATCTCACTTTTTATAACCAACACAGTAGTATCTTTTCCGTCAGAATTATCAGAAACAAGCTGATTCTCCATTATTTAGAGATTAATGTCTACTTGCAACTGTGAAAATGTTTAAAAAACCTATCAACATAAAAATTTAAATTTTCTGAACTTCTGCGTTATCTTTCCACACATGTTAAACTGTGTTAAACTATATAGTCTTGAATCGGTCTCTAAGCCTCCCCGTGACTTTGTTTCATCAATAAAAGATAAAGTATACTCGTTAAAAAAGCGATGAATGCTCTATCTTCTTTTAATGACGTCACTATTGCTCATTATTTCATTTCTAAATTGATGTTCCCTTAAAAAAATATTAATAAATGTTTAAACATCGAGTTTTATTTTTATAAACAAAAAAACGACTCTATACTTAATTATATATATATATATATATACATATATATATATTTATATATATATATATATATACATATATATATATACATATATATATATACATATATATATACATATATATATACATATATATATATACATATATATATATATATATATATATATACATATATATACATATATATATTCATATATATATATATATATATGTATATATATATATATATATATATGTATATATATATATTCATATATATATATATATATGTATATATATGTATATATATATACACACACACTCGCACACACACATATATATATATACAGTGGCGTACTCAGGATTTAATTGAGAGGGGTCGAGTTGAATGGATAAAAATTTTTTTAATGTGAATTCAATAAAATTCATTAGGTGATTGTAAAAATTTATTTAAAGAATAAAATCCAGTTTTCTTTTCTTTTTACAAAGCTGTTGAATTACTTCTGTTGTGATTACATTAACTTCTGTGTGTATCTTGTATATGTGGGGATAGTGATAGGGATTACATTAATCCATGTTTATATAGGAGCATTGTTGAGCGATGAATGTTTTGTTTTCGTGTTTTTTCCTTTGAGGGGTGCTAGTGCCCATTGCCCCCCTGGGTGTGCCACTCTGTGTATATATATATATATGTGTGTGTGTGTGTACGGTATGTACATACAAATGTAAAAAAGATTAAAAGTATTAGTTAATTGAATAAAATTTATAAATATTGCCTTCATTTTTCTATGTATAAATGTTATGATTTATATATTCTATATAAATAAACATACATTTTGATACTATTTTTAAAAAATAAACACTTATACAATGGCAATGAATACCTTTATTCCTATTAAAGATAAAAACAAATGCAATGTTTATTTTGATAATTTATTATACCCCATTAACAATGAGTTCATAATTACAAAATTAGTATTTTATAACAATATACACTTCAAAAGTAGCAGTTGATTTTTAACATAGTAAAAGATCAATGATCAAATATTAGAAGCATATTACATTTTGAATAAAACAGCAATTTCCCTTCTTACAAATATGCCGTCAGTTATAAATATAGTCATTTTATTAACAAATAATGTATGGTAAAATACACAATAACAAAATATATTTCTTTACATATAATCTCTCAATAAAGAATCAATAATTAGCTTTTTGTAATGTTTTTTCAAGTCTGATAACATTTTGATTTCCTTTTTAATTAATGAATAAAATTATCCAAGTTCATTTTTGTATAAAATTCATGCTAAACTTAATGATAATATTGCTACAAAGGACAACAATTTTTTTGTACATCACTTATAGATTTTGAACACTGTCAGAGCCGCATCTAAATCTAATTCATCAGGTTCAGCCACTATAGATTCCATTGTTGACGAACTCCCTGAACCATATCTAATGTCTTTTGTTTTTCTTTCCGTTGTTCTGTAACCTGGTTGCACTTTTGGAGGTTCTTCAATAACAGTACCTTTTTGTGGGATAAGTGGAACAGGTGACTGAACCTGATCTTGATTAGAAATACAATCAACTGTTAATCCATCTAAACTATTTACAGACTGTTCTTGATTTATTATATAAACTGGACCTTCCTGGGTATAAACAACTGTACTAGTATTTAAAGGATTAAGTATTTGTCCCGATACAGAATCTGCTGACATTAAGATCTGACCATTTGTGTCAAGTGATGTCGAAATAGCTCCTTGCGATTGTAATTGTGGTTGATTGTTAGTTTTTGGTGGTTTTCGACGTCGATTGTTACCAGTTGATTTTTTGCTTTGATGTGTATTAACTCTTAGTGTTTCTGTATTTGAATCTGCAACTGTCGGACGTCCAGCGACGGATACATTATCAACAACCGATAACACTTGTTTAGAATTTGTATCGGAAATTTCTGGATTAGCTGAAATCAATACAGGTCCGTTTGGAGTCATTACAGATATAAAATTGAGAGTAGGTGTCATTGAAGTTGCGTTCATTAGTTCAAAAGTTGACACTGATGTTTCATTTGTTGAAACATATCCCATATCTGGTAATATATGTTCATTCGCTGCAACTCCTGGAGTTCCTGTTTCAGCTGGTGCTGTCCATGTATACTTTGGAGGAGCTCGGGGAACAAATGAGGGATTTGGTGTTATCGTCAAAGTAGAATTGGAAATTGCGCTTGGAGATATCATATTGTCAGGTCTCACAAGACCATTTATCATTACTTGAGGCTCTTCCTGAAGAGATGGAGATGTAATATTATTACTCATCTGTACAGTATTAAGTTTAGGTTGATTATTATATATCGATTTTAATCTTAATTTAGGAGGTTTCGGTGATTCCGAAATAAAGTTATTGTTTGAAACGAGAAGATACTTTGCACTTGTATTAGTACTAGTTTTAGTTGGATAATGAGTGCCACTGCTTACGTTGTTTTGAGTATAGAAAATCTGTAAAAATAATAACATTACAAAACTACGGTAATTCAAAATCAAATTGATTTAATTTCATCTTATATTATGAACAGTAACTATTACTAAATATGCTATCAGAATTTATAATGTAGATCATACTGAAACTCTTAATTACATTTCAACCTTGTTACATGAATATACACATATACATATGTGTATGTATGTACGTACGTACATATACATATGTACGTACGTACGTATATATATATATAAATTTATATATACATATATATATATATATATATATATATATATATATATATATATATATAGCATTTAAAAGATACAAGACATATGAATGTTTACAAGAGTATATTTTTTGAAACATACTTGCATTTCGCTCATATAAACAGTACGTACATATATTCATACTTACATATAAGTATGTGTGTGTGTATATATATATATATGTATGTGTGTGTGTTTTCTATTTGTGTAACTATAATTATGCATATAGAAAAATACCTGTTCTTTATCTTGCACTAATGTAGAATTTCTGGGATCTGTATAGACAATTTCTTGTTTAACATATGAATCAGTTCTTGTTAAAGATTGCGGATCTACAGGCTCCAAACATATTAAATTTGGTTTTGTATCCATTTTACATAAATTTTAGGCATATATAAACATAATGCTCTTCTAAAACAGACTTCAACATTTCATTAATGAATCTGTCATCTGTATTTTCTTCGTGCGTACAGAAGATACACTAACCTAAGTTAATTACAATATAAATGCAGTAATTATATTTGCTAACGATTTAACCAAATTATAATGAGAACAAACATGTTTCTACAATAATTACATACATTATGAGAATTCTTTATTTATATTTACGTCAGTGCGTATTGCAACGACTACTATAGAATGGTAGAGTCTAGCTGATAACTGTTTTGTCAGTTAAGAGAGAATGCAATAGGGCACCTCGCAATAAAAAAACAAAGATAAAATATTTATAATATCTATTAATTCTCCATGTTATATTGTAAAGTTAACAAGCGGAACTTTTTAACGAAGTTTTATAATTTAAAAAATATTTTTTTCATATTTCATTTTCCGAAACATATAAGAAAATATTAAATATAACCCACTTAAACAAAAAACTAAATTATATATATATATATATATATATATATATATATATATGTATATGTATATGTATATATATATATGTATATATATATATATGTATATATTATGTATGCATACATATGTATACTATCTAAAAATATACGTTAGAGTCTTGTAGTATATTCACAAATATCAATTCAAAAAAAATTGACATGGGTACTTTCAAATAACCATTGTGATACTTTTCTTAACACAGTAATGTCAATGACATGGCCAGACATGGCACTATTATTAATACACTCAATCCTTCTATAGGACGGTACTCTGAAAACACAGTTTCGACATAATACGGTGCAAAAAATGCGACAGACCTCTCGTAACACGATGTTTTTATAACACAGGTTCCATATAGCACGATATAATAAACTTGGACAACCCTCATATTATACGAACGTTTCCATTACACTATTTTGGTCCACATAAACAGGGAATTCCCCTTGTATAGATAATAAATAATGTGGTCTGTGCGTCGCTGTTCTTACTGAAAACTAATTCAGTAGTTTTCTTGTTCATAAATTCAGACACACTCCGAGAACACGGTTTCAATATAACATGGAATACATTCCCCTAATTTGTAATACTTCTAGGTTTCGTTTAACAGTTTTGATACAACACGGACAAACTAACCGTGTACAGGAGGGTTGACTGTATAACATTGTTCTGAAATTCAGCAATTTCAGCTTTATTATCAAAAACTTTTTGCATTATCTCTATAAAAAAAATACGGTGTAAATTTTTGATCTAATCTTATTTTATGAAATTTGATATTTAAAATCTACTTTTGTATTCACAATTACAGAGATTTACCACAAAAAAGTATTGTTATAAAAACACATTTCATTATTTCAAATCAATTTATTTAAAAATATAAAAATACATTGCAATATATAAAATGGTTGTATTATAATTATACTAATTACATAGTTCTGACACACTTGCAAGATTTACATTACCAAACAAATTATTTTTTCACCATATAAACCACAAATATTTTCTCACAAAAAATTTCAATACAATATCATTTTGTCAAGATTTTTCTGTGCCTTAGCACTTTAAAGATGACTACATTATTACCAAAATGCATATAAGCAACAATCATTAATGATAAATAACAATTTATTGAATATTTTTGACCAGTTCTT
Source organism: Acanthacorydalis orientalis (assembly GCA_034766995.1). NCBI lineage: Eukaryota > Metazoa > Arthropoda > Insecta > Megaloptera > Corydalidae > Acanthacorydalis > Acanthacorydalis orientalis. The sequence goes on from CM068317.1 coordinate 25,660,821, forward strand.
TTTGTTAATTCACTAGGGTGAAAAATAATTAATTTGTAATTATATATTTACAAAAAAATATTGGAAAATATATAACTAAATATTTATTTAAACTGATTTTCTTCATACATACAAGAAATTAATAAATAACATACTCAGGGTAAAATTCACAATCTCTTTCGCATCTAATACTATAATCAACATCTTCTGATAAAACTCTAAAAACTATTATAGCATCGGAATCCAGTTTTTCATTCGGCTGTTTGGTGTTGAAATCTAATTCAGATCCAGCTTTATTAAATATTCTACGAATGTCATAGTTGTATTCACATAACACATCAACTTTATTTTTTGGGATAACTTTAAAACATTGAACCTTAAAAAAAGTTAGTATTAACTATTTTTTATCGTAATGTAGTTGGCTGAATTCACTTTCACAAATGAATTTTTGTGACATTTACACACATACAAAAACATGTAACTAAGGACTCATAATAGTACTTTAAAAATCTAGTAAGTTATTCAAATTATCTTTAAATACCTCGTTTACTACAATTCCATCGATGGAAAACTGAGCTTTAGTTATTATAAACCTTCCATATTGATAAGGATTCTGTATTCGTTCAATATCTGGATCATCATCAACGGAATGTTTCACCAGTTCATACACTGAATTATATTCTTTACTTCCAGGATTCAGGTGAAACCTGAAAAATGTTTTAATTATATTACTTAAAAGGAAAATCTATGCTTTCGGAAATTGAGTCTGAGGCCAGACTTTGTGTAGAGGTAGGCTACCCCAAAGGTATTAATATAATAACGTACTAGCTCGCACCATCAAGCCATTTTCGAGAAAAAAGGCTTGAAAGTTTTTGTAGTGGCTTAAGAGGGAAAGATTTTCTTCCATGGTCAATTAGCCTGATAGCTAGTCAGTAGCATTCCTGTTTCACATGTCCAAGGTGTCAGGTTCGATTCTCAGTCCGTGCACTTTTTTTTCTTCACCTTTAATGTATTTGATTAAAAAAAAAAATATGTAAGTAAAAATGAAATAACATTTTCTTGCATTTTTTTTTTAGAAAAATGCTTTCTTCACGAAATTTTTAAACTTTGTATTATTTCACAAATATATTAAAATATTTGTATATTCCACAGAATATTGTGTATAAAGGTAAAAAATTCTTTCATGAATATACTATGAATCACTACTATGAATCGCTTGAACAGGATCATATACCACACGCTAATACTTGAATATATGAATGTGTGTGAAATAATGCAAAAAAATTAAAAATAATTCCTGAAAAAATCATTTTCTAAAATAAAATTGAAAAAATTATAAAACAAGAATTTTCGAAAAAAATGTCAAGAAAATGTTATTTAAACTTTATTTAAATACTTTTTTTTAATAAAATGCATTAAATAATTAGTCACGTGAAGAAACAGAAATTGCACGGACCGGGAATCGAACCTAAAACCTGAGCTAAGTGAAGCCTGTACACTACCGCTTAGCAATCGGGCCATCTGTGGGAAAAAATCATTCATAAGCTGCGGAAACTTTGAAGCCTTTTTTCTCGAAAATAGCTGAATAGTGTGAGCTATTAGATTACTATATTAATACCTTTGGATTACGGCGCTACTACACGAAGTCTAATCTCAACTCGACCCAAATTAAATATTCAAATTAATTTATTTTCTTTAATATATCACTACACTACCTTCTAAATCTATTATTTGAGTAATCACACCTTTCCCAGTTTTCTGGAACATTTGATAATACAGTCGCCAATAAAGACATTTTATCTAAAATAAAAGTGATATAAAAATTGTGTGCACAACTTGTTTGTTGGAATTTTTAAACCAGTTAAATGCTCTTAGCAATCAATATCGAAAAATACAATTGAAATAATAACAAACCTCTATAAAATTATAAGTTTTTGTTTAATATAAACAAAATACTTTTTCACCGCAAAATAAACTTCTAAAACCTGACGCGCGTACTGCACAAGTAAATTTTATTTTCTTTTTGAAATTAGAGCGGACACAACACTTCAAAACTTCCCCACGACTTCACAACGAATAACTCTGACAATGTTCAATCATAACAAGACACTACGACAAAGTGTTTTGGATAAATGCTAATATGTGACTTTGTGCCGTATGAGTACTTTACGAATGTCGCTCGTAGAGATACATAAATATACATGTATTTTGTGCTATATTCGAATGTGATATTCTGATTGGTCAGAAAATCAGGACGTTATCTATAGCACATACAATGTGCATTACAGACGACTGTAATACTAAATCATGAAAATAGGGAATTACCACATAAAACGTCCGCTCTTCTTCGATTTTTAAACAGTGGTACTTAAAATGTTTTGTTCTTATCGAAATAAATTAAAAGTGAGCAATATCAATAAATTCTTTTAAATTGACATTTAGTCACAGTATTTTTTATTTCTATATTGTTACATTTAGTTACGAAAAATACAAATATTTTCTATTGGTTTAAAGATCTATCTCATAAAATAGTGATATTTTAGAATGGAATAAAAAATAGTTTATATTTTTATAAGATAGTATAAATACTTTATATATATATATATATATATATATATATATATATATATATATATTATGTATGTGTGTATTAATGGATGGATATATACAGTCGTCCCAAAAAAATGTATACATCCCTTGAATAATTATAAATTTAGTGTTTATTAAGGTATAAAATTAAGGTGAAAACTCTAAATGAAAGAAGACACACAAATTTTCTGTAGTTATCGCAAGTGCTCCAATTAATGACCGTTCTGGTCCAGTCACTGCTGATAATGTGAACCAATGGAATCGCAAACAGAATGAATGGTTAGGTTTGGTATTTGGGAGCATTTTCTTTCAGTGACCGCTCTCAATTCATTAACTATTGCCGGTTTTGTACCATAAACTCTATCTTTGTTAAATCCCCATAAGAAAGTATATTGGTGCGTGCTATGGGGAGCGTGAGGGGTATTCAATGCTACCTCTACGTCCAGTCCATCTGTTCGACAAATTTTCATTAAGATAGGTCCTCACATAACGATGATAGTGTGAAGGTGCACCATCTCGTTGGAAATAAAAGTTCTCCTCATCCCTAAACATCTCACGAATGCGTGGTATGACAAATGGTCCCCCCTTGCTAACAATTCACATCACATTGTAACTCCTAATAAATTAACATGATGTTCCTCCGTAACATAAGGATTCTCAGATGCCCAATAGCTGCAATTGTGGCGATTAATTAATCCGTTTAATATAAATAACGCTTTCTAAACTGTCTTTGCACTTTAATTACGTTCTCACGTTTCTAGTAGCACTTTACGACAAATTTGCTTTTTTCGAAGTTTAGTCTAAGATCAGACATTATTTTAAATAATTTTTACCTTAAAAAGAAAGAAAATTAAGAGGGTTATGGACTTAAAATTTGTAAACATATTTTGGGACATGTGTATATATAACATGAATATGTATTAACCATATAAATTTATTCTTAAATAGTTTGAAATTCATATACAGCACAGTTCTTTTTATGATCTCTCTTAGTATTTCATATCTATACGCCTGGTGTTATTTTCAATTGTTGTCTGCTATCCCTGTTTTAAATATTTATGTAACGTGTACAAATAATTTTGTATTTAAATGAAATTCATCAGTTTTCTAAATTATTCCACATTTTTTGACACTAGTTTTCTTGTATTATTTTTTGCTAATTTTTTTTATGTTTATAATTTTGTTTGTTTCCTTAATTTGAGTATTTTCTATCGGGTCAATTTTTCTTAAGTTCTGTTTCCTCACTTTCCACCCTAAACAAACAAACTTATAGCTATTCGGGGAAAGCTGAAGAAAATAAAAACTAATTTAATTAAGATAATTATTTTTTTATTAATAACAAAACACTCAATCTACACTGCTACACTACTCACTAATTGCAAAACAATATATTTTTTTATTATAGTGCATTAATGTACATCCATTTATTCATTTTTCAATATATAAAAATAATGAGTTCTACTACTCGATACTGAAATATGTTTCCCTAAAGCCATTTCTGCACATTCATCGTTAATTTTTTTTTTCAAAAATATTTAACTTGCATCTTTTCACTACGCATTGTAGATTTATATTCATTTATATCAGTGTGGTGTCATACTCATATATGAACATGGCTACCAAATTCAGTTTAAAAAAAAATTTAGAGAGCGAAAAACGTCTTTCATTTATATTCGAACATAACTCATTTAAATTTTACTTTTATTTTTTTAATGAATTTATAAAAAATAAAAAAAATACATTAATTTTAGGTGTTATTATCAAATGTTACAACAAAATTTTAAATTAGAGAAATTAATATATATATATATATACTAGAAACGAGATCTTTTGGCAGAAACTGTTTTATCAATATCGGATGTTTTTTTTGTGATAATGATATTTTATTATAGATGTTAAATGTTCATTATTCAATCTTAACCTATGTGAATTCTTATTGGTCTTTAACCTTTTGCAGTTGAATTTCGCCATACGAGTGGTATTACACTTTTACTTACTAGGTTGAATGTCGCCGTTAAAGTGGCAAAAAATAATTTCGTTATCTGTACTATACAAAAACTAAACCACGTGTTTATTCTCAAATAATAATTACTATTCTCCAATAAAATCTAAAATTTTATTAAAAATATTTTTTTTTCATTCAACATCTTATATTTAACTCTTCAGCACATAATTTCACTTTACACAAAAAATATATTCGATCCAGTGAGAAATACAGTTGAAAAGTTCTCGTCCGCAAACGGGTTAAAAAGGAAAATAATTGTTCACATAGGTATGTACTGCCAAACATTGACAAGTTTCTTGCTATAAAACATACACATATCAATAAAAAAATTCTATGAATAAAATGTTAACATTAATTCATAAACATATCAAACCGGTCATCATTTATCCACATTTTATTTAAAATCGTATCAATTGTCAAGAATCGAAAGATCTAATTATAATCATTAAATTAGTTCTCGATAACTTGCATTTTTCGAATTTCTTGAGACAAGTTGAAATACTGGAAGTATTTGCACCAATATCAGTGGCTTCACGAATTATTTCACTTGACCATGTGTTTTGATTTTTCCAAAACCTTAAAGAAAATATTTAAATATATACAATGTAATTATATATATATATATATATATATATATATATATATATATATATATATATATATATATATATAGTCTACCAACGTTATAGTAAGTATAGATATATGAATTCTAACAATGACCAAGTTCAAATGTATTTTGGTTCATGCATATCTCATACAAAGACCTTTATAATAGTCTTGTTTCACGAATATTAGGAACAAATTTAGTCTGCTCTAATAATATTATTCTTTTTTTAATTGACGATAACTCATATTAAAAAAAAATAATAATATAAAAATGACTTGTTGATCTCCAAATACTAAATGGAACGCAACTTTAATTTGTAATTTAAAGTTAACCAATACCAAAAAATACAAGAACTAAAACAAGATTGATTTTCCCTTTATCGGTTTCTTAGCGCTCGCTATAACCGATTTGATCTGTGTTTATAATTATACATGAATGAATACATGTGTATATATATATATATATATATATATAATATATATATATATATATATATATATATATATATATATATATATATATATATATATATAGTAGACTTGCGAAATAATAACCTCTAGATAGAGTGAACAAATCGAAATAATGACTTTTATCGAATCAAAAACACACTGCTCTCATAGTGACCTAAAATAAATGTTTATATCAAAATAATCACCTTGTAAAATTCTGTCAAAATTTTGTGCCACATTTTTTCGGGATTCTCAGAATAGAAGATTATTCTCTTGAATGATATACAAGAAATTTCCACAGATAAAAATCAATTTATATTTATTTTCAAATTGTAAAACGTGGTGAAAACATCACTCATTCAAAATAAAAGAAGAATTTTTGAACATTAGATAAAGAGTCTGACATTGTTAAACAGTAAGTTTTTGTTATTAATAAATGAAATACTTCCCATTAAATAAAATATATAAAATGGAGTTTAACTATTTTTTAAGCTTGAAAATTTGATAATTATGTGTTTAAAAGTTAACATTTGAAATAGTGAAACTTTTCAAATAGTGATCAACCATGTGCAAACATTGAACATTTTTTTCGTGAGTGTAGTGTGCGACTAAATATAAATATATATATATATATATGTATGTATGTATGTACAAGGGTGTTTCACCAACTGCTCGCTTCGCTTACCAACCCCTTGACCCGCTGCGCTCGCCCACTTCTCAATTATAAGCCTGTACGTGCAACTGAATGAAATAATATACATATTTTTTTAAACTAATTATATCTATATAATTATCGTCAAATATATAGCAACGTCTTATATATATGTATATGTATATATATATATATATATATATATGTATATATATATATATACATATAAATATATGTATATATATATATATATATATATATAAATATATGTATATATATATATAAATATATGTATATATATATATATATACATGTTTATGTGTTTTATGTCTATATAAACATGACAGTGATTTTTTTTGCAACTTTTATTTTTTCGTGACTAAATACTATTATATATATATATACATATATATATATATATATATATATATACTACAACAAAGGTATAGAATAAAATAAAAAAATAATTTGTGTGATTATTTTAAAAAGAGAATTTTTATTGGTATTAAAGTGAGTTCACTTAAATGAATATATCATTTTAAGTGAATATATTTATATTTGATTGAAATTGGACATTTTTTAAATATATATATATATATATATATATATATATATATATATATATACATATTCATAAAAATATACTTACTCAATAAAATTCATAATTTTCGCTTCATCTGGTGCATATTTCTCTTCTGACATAGTTGATAATTGACATGCTAAACTACGAACACATTCTTTAGGATCTTGTTTTAATATATTATTCCAATTAAGGTTCTAAAAATATGTTATCATATATCCATTAAATTTTATCTCTAAATATCACAGACACATGACACACATGCATACACGTGTATATGTGTGTGTGTGTATATATATATATATATATACATATGATGTGTGTATGTGCCTGTTTGTATAAATAATAGAAAAATCTTTATATAAGTATTGAAATTTTGTTTTTCTAATCTTGTCTTTTATATGTACAGACAAGATTTAAGAGAATAAAAATGAATAACGAAATGATAATGGTTAATTAACAATATTATTTTCCGAGATAATAATGTTAATGAGAACAAAGGATATTAATTATAATTTATACACTATTTTGCTTATATTTATTTTCAATGCTAATTGATGATTCATTAAAAATGTATCATCTAGAAAAAGTGTCGTATCATAATCAGTTGTAAATTAAATCTGATAAAAAATTCAAATAATTCTTCATGAACTTCTAACTATATCTTTTTCAATCCTTTTATATTCCTGACATCTAAACAATACCACCATCGTGATTGACACGTGCGCGGATATTAACAAGGTCATATTTGTATATGATTTGTAAAAAACCCGTCATTACTAAATACAAACGAAGGCTTGTTCATATGTTTACAAACATTTAAAATATTGCACTTTTGCTAGCTTCAATTTTTGATATATAATATATTACAGTCGATATACGAAAATAAATTTAAGTAATCATCAGAAGTATTTTTCAACAATGTTTTGTGTTTGATTCAAGATTTATGTATATCAAAAAATATTTATTTAATTTCACTCATCATTGCATAAATATAGTACTGCTCTATATTACGAGTGCAGTTTTAAGAGCAACTTGATTCGATAATAGAGACAAAAACTTCAGTTTCAAAGTGTACTTTATTTTTCGACATAATCCCATCGAACTCAACGCACTTACTCCAACGTCTCTCCAGCTTCGCGATTGCCACCCGGAAGTGGGTTTTTCATGATGCTCAAAATAGCCGTTTACGGCCTCTATCACCTCTTCATTCGACCCAAATCACTTTTCAGCTAGAAAAAAGATGAACAGTTCGAAGCGAGCCAAATCAGTCAAATACGGTGGATGCGGAAGGATTTCAAACTTCAATTCGGCCGATGTTTGCTGAACGACAATCCTTGAATGAACCGGCGCATTGTCATAGAGAAAAAACATTTTTTTCTTAGCCATTCCGGGACTTTTTTCTGCGATCACTACTTCAATTTATCCAAAAGTACTGCATAGTATTTGCCAGTAACTGCTTTCTCCATCTGAAGGTATTCGAACAAGAAAATCCCTTTCGCATCCCAGAAAACTGATAAACATCACCATTCCAGTCGAGTGAGCCGTCTTTACCTTCTTCGGAGTCGTTTTATCGTCGTTCAGTCCACTATTTGGATTGCGTTTTCAATCTCGTGTGTAATGTTGAATTCAAATTTCATCTATGATAACGCCGCATAAAATCCATTAGATTCTTTTTAAACAGTTCCAAGAAGTAGGTTAATCTTCACGTACGAACTCATTTTTGTTCTTCGGTGAACAAACGGAGCACCCATCGCATAAAGTTTTTTCACATCCAATTCATTGTGCAAAATAAATAGCGTTCGCTCAGTTGAAACACGTATGACCTCTGCTATCTCGCTCACTTTCACTCGCCGTTTGGTCAAAACCATATCGTGGACTTTATCGATGATTTCTGGCGTGACCGCTGTACTTGGACCTCCTGAGCGTGGTGCATTTTCGATGCTTTTTCTGCATTTACTAAATGCCGAGTGGTTTCATAAGCAGGACAATATTCACTCAAGGATTTCCTTCGCTGTTTTCTCTTCCAAAAAAAGAACTCAATCGTACCTCAAATGCTGATTTTAACCATTTTGCACTTTAGCACGAAACGCTTGCGTTGAAACAAGTATCAAACGAAGAATTACTTGCTGAATAACTTGCAATTTCATATGTGCTAACATGAAGACTTCCCTCCCCCTCCCTCAGCGAGTACACAAACCAAGTTATTCTTTAAACCATACTCGTATTGCATAAATATGCAATTAAACATTTCTTAAGGAGCTCAACTAAATTCAAGGTGAATTAAAAATTTTCGAGGAATGTATTTTTTTAAGTAAACAATATTTGAAATTATAATATTAATTTAAGAAAACGGGCTGATGTTTTCAATCTGAGAGATTTTCTCTAACTTAACAACACTAATGACAGATTACTTTCAGAAGTTAATCGATGAACTGTTTCTTTTACCACAAATTCAATAAAAATAATTTATATGGAGTATGTTCATATCTATTAAACTTTATTCAAAATCGAATGTCATTGTATCGTTCAATTTTGTTATCAACGAAGCAATTAAATAGGCGAGGATATTAAGAATTTAATAACAAAGACCATCGTGTGTCGATAAATCACAAACAAAAACTGAAATAAACAAAATTTAGTCTAACTGAATTTTAATTTGTGTCTCTGATTCTACGAGCTAGTGACAAAAATGTATGCATCGAAGGTATTAAAACTATTGTTTGTGTTTAAGCACTTATGATCTTCGTTATCAACGCGCCATAAAATAAAATGTGAAACAATCAATCAGTTATCATTAATAAGAGGTAAGGTAAATATCCATTGAAAAGATATTTTTGGTAGAACTAAACATTCACTAATATATATATATATATATATATATATATATATATATATATATATATATATATATATATATATATATATATATACTTAATGGTAAATGTGATTTTTATATAAAATGAAAAAGATAAGTAAATATTCTCTACATGCATCCACTCTTCATAAAAACTTGTGTTTTAGTTGTTACCTTGGTCATGTTATCATGTATTATTGAATAATCGTCTGAGATTGAACGTTTTGAAAAAAAACTTCGTACAGTCATTACACTTTTTCTAATTTTATTATAGTCTTCTGCAAGTTTATGAATCATCCAAAGTCCAGCTAATCCCAAAAGAGCTAATGTTACTACTCTTACGAAATGAACAGAAGCACGTATAATTCCTATAACGATGATCAGTGCTATTAATCTAAACCAATCGCCTTTTCCATTTGGAGTCATTCTAAAAAGAAAAATAAAATTTTATACATGTGTGAACTAGTAAAAGCATTCGTGAAAAATAATAGATTAAAAAAAAACTCTGAAATTAATCTACAAATTTAAATATATATTTATCAAGGAATCGATTCATACATTTTGACGTTGATTCCATATCATTCTCAAAGGATTGAAGTACAGAAAAATTAAAAACTTTGAAGATTTTTCTTTACTTCAGTGCTTTAAAGATGAGAATATCGATATAAATTGGTTATAAGCAAGGATAAAAAATGGTTGATAATCATTTATTTAACATTGTTGATCAGACAAAAAATATTGATTTGTGGAGTGAGAGAAAAATGCATTTGTGTATTTTAATCATAGTTTAAGAACTTAATCATACTTAATTATTATTACATTAAGCAGATTTCAATTAAAATCTGTTAAGTTGTTCAATGACCGTAGAAAAAACTGTTTACAGGGTTTTCCAATAAGGACGCCATTTTTAATTTTCAATAAAACACCGAATTTGCGCTGAAATTTCAAATTTATTTATTGTTAATAATAGTTGAGGATGTGCGATTTATAAATGAAAAATAATATCTTAAATCGCTGTATTTTTGGTTCGAATGTATTTATTTCCTTTGCAATGGCTGTCTTGTCAAAAAAAAACATTCATATATTTTTTATTTTCACCTGTTGTGAACGAAACGCACAAATGAAAAATCATAAAAAACTAAAAAATGGATAAAGTTGAATTTTTATTTTATGATTATTATTTTATTTCATTCAAATTCTCGGTTCAAGATGCATATTTTACATTATGAACTTGATTTTATGACACATACACACATGAAAAGTAAAGAATAAAAAATGAAATCAATCAAATATTAATATATGGAACATTTTATATAAGGACAAATATTTGTTTGTGTAACCCTCCTCCCCCATTAAGAGTTTAGATATACATAAATATCAAAATTAATTCAATGTAATACATTAGCAAGCTGATATTACATTTTTTTATACTCAGTTTTATTAATCAGATCTACATGATTGCTACACATGATGTTTTAATAAACACTTAATGTTTTTGAAAAGTAAATCGAAGAAGTAATTCTTTTTTTAAACAATGCACTCTACTTGCTTGTAAGCTGATCTATTTTTAGATCAGTAGTGAACTGAATTCAATAATTTTAGTGAGGACAGACAAAATAAACAGAAAATTATGAATAAAAATAAATATTCATTCTCATTTATTTATACATATTTTAATTTATTAAAACAGTAATTGATTATAATTGACTTCCTGATTATCATTTAAAGAAATCATTAATAAATGAATCAGGCTTTAAAATTATGTGCATATTTGACTCAATTTAAAAAAAAAAAACGAATAGAAAAACTGTAATTCCATGACCTCGAACAAAGTAAATAAAATTGCATATAAAAATATGAATATATATAATGACTAATGTTCTCGTTGTTTAACAAACACTTTGGAATAATTTGACTGATGCAAGAGTTGTCATTTGAAGAATCATCAAGCTGTTGCTTGATAACATTTCGTCATTCAATTAACATGACTCACGTGTTGCTTCCCAAGCATATTTTTATAGAAGTACATTATGACATATTCATTAAGAGCTGAATTTTAATTTGTGTAAAAATTTAATTTATATAAATAGGTATTTTGCATACTATCATTGAAATTTAGATTTAAAATAATTTGGATAGTAAAAAGAAAATTTTATATATAAACTAGTATATAACCAGTCAAAACTGACAGGAAAATAGAAAAAAAACAGAAAGAAAAAACTGTTTATTGGTTTTTACAACATAATAGAATTAAATATAAAAAAATGTTCTAACAGTAAGAACGAAACTTAATAAATTAAACTTGAAACATATGAGGTGACAAAGCAAACATCTCACCATAGATAAACAATACTCGTCCCCATGGACTTTGTGACGAGAAATGTGGGTTTATATATATATATATATATATATATATATATATATATATATATATATATATATATATGTACTAAATTAACATTGAATTATTAGATTTTTAGGTTTTAAAATGACTACCATTTATAAATATAAATTTGATAATGGTATCACAAATGACTAATTTATTTTAAAATAATAATACTGTTGACAGATATTTTCAAGTAGTAAGTACTGAAAGTTGAAACATGAGAGCACATTTATTTGACCTTATATATATAGTTGATCTCAAAAATTTTCGGATATAGTTGAGATACGTGTTTAATAAACTGTTGCCAAAAAATAGAGAAGGAATTTATCTTTTAAGAACCAATATATATATATATATATATATATATATATATATATATATATATACATATATATATATATATATATATATATATATATATATATAAAGTATCTACTTTTAAAAGGAACAAAGTATATATATTTTCTCACAATTTAAAAATAAAAAAATATTAAAGATCTTAAACAAAACAAATCAAATTCAAAAAAGTATCTTGATAGATTGGTTTCTATCACTTAAAACTAATAGTTTAATTTTCACAAATGAATTGTTCTCTTATCATAAACTAATTTTTTTTACGATTGAAAGTGTTTAAGAATTAATTATTGATCATGTAGACATTATACAGAAAAAAATCTGAAAAATTTTTTGTGTCACAGAGCTCTGAGGATGGTGGCATCGTTAACGAAATGTTCATAACTAGCAAATAAAAATGATAAATAATCATTTATTCAACATTTATAAATATTAATTTATAAATACTTATTCAATCATTTATCAAATGATAAATAATCGTTTATTATTACAAAAAAATCATTTCGTTAGGTGAGTGAAAAATTCATTTATGAAAGTGAATTTAATCACCATACGAGAAAAATATTGTAATATTATAATATTCTTTACATTTGCTTGGATAACGTTTCGATTTAATTAAGCTCTATCTCATATTTGGGATTAATTCTTAAGAGTTCTTAATGTAGATGAGCTAATTTTGTCCTATTCAATTTTCAAATAATAATTTCTACTAATTTTAAATATTATACTTTCTTACTCTAGACTTCAATTTATTTCACAGATGCTCAATAGGATTTATATTCGATTTATATTCATAAAGGTAGAGACATACTAATTTATTACGGAGTGTTTCATAAATGCCACTCTTTAATAATTAATACTGAAATATTTCGAGTAATAATCATGTTATAAAAAATTACTTTCAATTCCTAATTTTCTGACAATTTCATAGATATTACTTTTCATAATATTCGTCGATGCGGTTAATTTTAAATAAAATAATAATGTCATTTGTAACTGTCTACTCTTATAATATCATTGGATCGCCATTATGCTTTACAGTCGAACATAGGTCCTATTTGTTCGAAATTGTCACCGGTTTTCATGATGTGAATTCAAAGATATTAATTTCGTTCTCATCTGAATAAATTACAAGATTCCAGAGCACATCTGAACTTTTTAAAAATCGCTCATTTACTCTCATTCACTTCATTTTAATATAGCTTCGTAGATTCTATTCTATCATTCAGACTTGGATTTTTTTATTTTCTTTTATAAAATTAAGTAAGTGACCGCCTTTTTAAATTCCGTTTGGAAATTAGAAACGAAACCTAACTATAAGACCCATCAAAACATTTTATTGCTAAACATTTCGCTGTTTTATAGACAATTTTCGCGTCCATCTAGATTTTTATTTTCTTAATGAGATTTCTGTCTGTACTTTTTTTTATACATTATATAGTGAAATAACTTCTCATCATTTCTCGAAATTTCCTCTCATTTTAAATACATTTATTAAAACTTCACTTTCAGCTTCAGTTTTTTTGCCTTTCATATTATAATTCAGCCAAATGTTTTGAAATCATAAAATATTCGCTTACAGTATCGTTAAACAGCAGATAACAGATAATGCAAATATTACGACTGACTCATAATTGGAGTCAACTTTTGATTAAATGCTTCATTTAGCACTTATGCAAATACTTTTATATACTTGATTTATGCTAGCTGATAATGTAATATATTTTTTTCTAAAGTTCTCTTTCTTACTTTGTTTTGTTATATTATCTAAAAGTAGATATTATAAGCTATAAATATTAAAAATTAATTAAACAATTATTTCATTTCTGTACAAATTCATTGTAAAGTAACTATATATATATATATATATATATATATATATATATATATATATATATATATATATATATATATAGTTATATGTGTGTGTCTTATAAAAGTGTTTCATGAAATTGGATATAGATTCACCGGGATCTCCGCAACCCTACAATCGATAAGTTTGTCCGCCGACAGGCTCGTCGATTGTATGGGCGTGCGAGGTCCAGTGACAACGTCCTGGTCCGTCGACTAGGACTAAACGACCTCGTTGCTGAATACTGCTCCTATGGGAGGCCCAGCCTCCTATTGGAGTAGGGTGAGGGGGCTGATGGTCTCCGACCCGGCACTCGCCATTCAAAAAAGTCGGTAAGAGGCCTGCCTTCATTGGGAGGCCTGCGCTGACTTCCACCAAGAGGTGACCCCCTGGAAAATGCTCCTTCATTCGCGAGAGTCAACCATTCCAAGCAACATTCAAGTGATATGAGCTTCCCGAGTCGGAACTCAAGGAAAGCAAGGGCTGTATATAGATTCTGACACGAACAAAGTAGTATGATGTATGATCTTAAATGTTTCATTAAAGAGATACATAATATTTTATTTTTTTTTAAACAGGAAAATGTTTTTTTGTACTTAATTATATATATATATATATATATATATATATATATATATATATATATATATATTAAGTAACCCTTGTGATTTTGGTAACCAATCCTTAAAGAACGTGAGAGTATTAAAATAGGTTTATAGTAAATGATCAAATTGTCCTTCTAAATAACAAAATTCAACACCCTGTTAACAAGTATTGACGATCTCTCAAAAGTTGTATTCAATTCATACCTTTAATTTTGTATACAAATTAACCAGTATCGAGAGTCAGTCTGTATAAAAATAAATTAATTTCGTTATTTTTATTAATTAATATTTTCAAACAATACATTTCAGTACATTTTTTTTATTTAAGTACCGGGGGGTTCTGTACCCTACTCGCTACACTCTTCGGGAGCTTCGTCCTCCACTCTCTGACGTAAGCTCTCTCTAACAAATAACAAAAATTAACAAATTATGTGCACAAGTAATCAGCGTAAAATGTAAGCCGTAAAATTTTCATTGGAAAAGTGTATGAAAATTAACAACAAAATACAATATTAAAATGTGTAACAATTTTTTACTCAAGCTTCAGTGAAAATACGATATTTTGAATGAATTTCTTGCGGTTATAATCGGTATTGATTCGTGAAACATCGGAAATGATCGAGAATGGAAATGGTGCTAACGTGCTACTTGTTGAGAGTGGCGGGGGGAGTAGCATTGCAAGGAGGAGATCTATACGAAAAAAACTTTGTTTCATGGAAAACAGAAAGATTGGAAAAGTTTATAAAAGTGAACAGAAAAGTACAATGTTAGAATATGTAACAATTTTTTTATTCTAAAGCTTCAGCGAATACAATAAATTGAATAAATTTTTTATCGGTCTTACACCGAAATCATATACCCTCTTTCGTTGTACACCGTGAGAGAGCTACATACATGTGACTGATATCAACCAATCAGAACATAGACTACGTGATATCCATTAACCAATCATTGATGATCGGAACTAAAAATGGTTAACGTGGTACTTATAGAGTGTCGCGGAGGGAGCGACGTTGTGAGGAGGTGATCTGCACGAAAAAAATTTGCTTTATGGAAATTTTACGATGGCATTATTTTTTTATATAAAGAAAGGTATGTTTTTGAGATAGAAATAGACTATTATACAAAAGTAACTGTGATTCCATGTATTAATAAGACTTATACCAAAAATTACAGCAGCATATTACCGATATAATGTCTTACAGTTAGTAATGTACATATTTTTAAAACATTTTTTTTATTATTTTTTTACATGCGTCATATATGAATAATGTATATAAATATAATCTTTTATGATAACAGTATTATCATTCAATTAATATAGGATCGTTCATGAACAATTTCAAAATTTTAATCTATGACTGCTAAAAATATAATAGTGATACACATACACGCATATATATATATATATATATATATATATATATATATATATATATGTACAGTGACCAGCAAAAGTATTCAAACAGATGGCAATTTTAAACAAAATACTAATTTTCTTTTTGAATTAAAGTCGTTATTTTAGAATTTCACTATTTTGTTTTACTTAAACCTATTATGCTTTACTTTTAATAATAAATTTAATTTTCATTAATACACTTTACAGGAAACTGAAAAATATGCATCGCAAAAGTATTCAAACAAATGATAAATAACTATCAAAATGTAATGTAATTTTTAAATTTATATTTTGTACAGTTTGTATTAGCTTTAACTACAGCTAGAAGTCGTTTTGGTATAGATTTAACTAAATTTTGTGTTCTTTCAAGTGTTATTTTGCTCCATTCTTTTAAAAGTATTCTTTTTGGCTGTTCTCTATTGGAGGATTCATTATAAAACATCACGAAGTTAATAAAACACTAATTGTAGGTGAAATCGGGGAAATTGTGGGAAGAAGTCGTCATACTGTTTGTAGCATAATGAAGTGTTATAAGATAGGAAAAAAAAACTAGAAAATAAAATTCGTATCTGTCGACCAAGAAAAACAACACTCAAACAAAAAAGAAAAATTCTATATGAAATGAACCAAAATCCCAGAATCAGTGCTACAAGGTTAGCTGCAGTTATCAATAGCACTAGTAACAATTGTGTAAGTATCGATACAATAAGAAGAACGATTCACTGAGCCGGATATCAAGCTCGAGTTGCTAGAAGACAACCTGCATTAATCCTAAAAATCTTTAAAGAATTGTTAAATTCGGTGGCGGAGGAATAATGGTATGGGGCTGCATGTCGGCCAAAGGTCCAGGTAACTTAGTAATAATTGATGGGATAATGGACTCGATGTATTTAAATATATTAAAAAAATAATTTGAAAGAAAGTGCAATTAAATAGGGGAAAAGATCGGAGTTTTCATTTCCAACAAGGTAACGATCCGAAGTACATCGCTTACAATGTACGTCAGTGGATTATTTATAATTGCCCACATGTACTGCAAACTTCTCCTGAATCGCCAGACATAAACCCAATAGAAAATCATTGGGCTCTTATGGAAAAGTGTATCAGAAAACATGACATTTCCAATAAAGAACAGCTATAAAAGTACTTTTGCAAGAATGGAGCAAAATAACACATGAACAAATACAACATTTAGTCAAATTTATCTCAAAACGACTTCTAGCTGTAACTAATTCTAATGGAAACCTTACAAAATATTAATTTAAAAATTACATTATATTTTGATGATTATTTATGAACTGTTTGAATACTTCTGCGTTGCATATTTTTTTAATTTCATGGAAAAGTGTATTAACGAAAATTAAATTTATAATTATAAGTGAAGTATAATAGGTTTAAGTAAAACAAAATAGTGAAAACTCTAAAACAACGCCTGTAATTTAAACAGAAAATTAGTATTTTATTTAAAATTGCCAACTGTTTGAATACTTTTGCTGATCACTGTACATATAAAATAACTCACTGCATATCTGTTTAATGAATATATTTTTATTTATTTATTTTTATAATGAATTATTTTAATGCATATATTTTTATTTAAAAATAGATAATTAGTTTCAGTGTAATTTTAAATTTATTACTGAGTAACAATAGATATTACAATTATAAAAAGAACGAATTATTAACTAAACTGTTGATTTTTTAAATAAAGGTACTCAGAAAGTTATAAAGATTAAGATTATTTTTTTATATTTTTTTATTTGTAATAAATAAGAACAATGTACAGAAAATGATATCTTTTATGATAATATTATCATTTAAATAATATGAGAACAAATTCAATATAATCAAATTCTTAACAACTGTAAAAATATGACATGTTAAAAACATACACGCATATATATGTATATATAAAAAGATAGAGAGATAATAAAAATTTACTTATATTTTTATTATAGAACTATTTCAAAGCATTTTTTTATTTAAAAAAATGAATAATTACTTTCAATCCAATTATTCATCCTTATTATTCTTTGAAATTATAAAGTCTATTATAATATATATATATAAAATAATTATTGCAACTTTTTAAAAAATACATTATTGAATAATTAATTAAATCATTTATTTTTAAAATAAAAATATTGACAAAAATGGTTGCACCTTAGAGCTTTGATGATGGCATTGCCATCAAAATGCGCTTAAACAATAATCGTTATTAATCAGTGACAGTTAATAGACATTTTTGATCAGAAAAAATATATGGTGTGTGAAGTGAATAAAAAATTAATCTATGAAACAAAAAACTAGTTCAGTAATATTTCAAATCAAAAAATATATATGTTCTAATAGAAACTTCTACAATAGAATTTTTTGTTTACCTGAATTAAATTAACTGGAATTTCTGTTATATAAACATAACGTTTCTTTGGAATTGGTTTGATTTTATTAAAATATACTTTGTTATATTATTAGTTTAATTATACAACGGAGCTGTAATTAATCTAAATTGCTTATTTAACATTTATATTAGTTTTAATAAATCACACAATTAAAAAAAGAATCAGAGACTTACTTTGAAAATCAACTCAGTAACAACACAACTATTTATTTTGTTACAAAACTCATGCTGACAATCAAATACTCAATGAAAGTTTTAATGGAATTTCTACAGAAATTTATATATGTGAATAAGACCAGATTTTTATAGTAACAGAGATATTTTCAAAATGTGTGTTTTCACAGTATGCAATTATTGTTATGAAAAAGGCAATAGGTATATCTTGGCGATGAAAAGAAATGCCAGTATTAATGTGTGCATTATTTATTTGTGTGAAATAAATTAGGAAGAGCATGAAGAAGGGATTCTTATTGCTGCACATCCAGTTTTTACGATGAAAGCGAATCTTACGATAAATGGTCATTGAACAGATCTGTACTAGGCAAGATTTTTTTTCTTTAATTCCAATAGTATGATCGTAAGTCGTGCTGAAAAGAAATACATGCACTAAATAACAAATAAACGCAAAATTTAAATGTGTTTAAATTTTGCATAGATATGCTTAGAAATAACAACAAAATAAAATATAATCATCACTCTGTTTAACAAATAAATACATTTTACAATACATTAAATTAATAATATAGACAGACAAATAAACAATTTGTATTTAAGGATGCGCAGTTTAATTTTAATTGACTTTTATCTTCTTAAAAAATTATTTTTCTACCAAGTACTCAAAGAATAAAATTCTCAGAAAACATAAAATTTGTTTGTTTTATCAGCGAATCGATCTCGTTCTAAAAGACGGAGATATGCATGAACTAAAATCTGGACCCGCTGTAATCGTAAACATGTTATACATTTGTTTGTTTTAATTATGAAGAATGTTTTCTTAAATATTACAAAGAATGTTGTTGCATGTTTTATAGAATATTATAACATATGTTGGAAATCGATTTTTTTTAATATATAATGTAGAAATTTGTCCCCCATCTAAAAATAAAATAAAAAAATATCATAAATAAATTCAAAAAAAGAATGATATTAGTCAGCATTAATATTTTATTTTAAATTTATTTCTTCAGTTTGAAAGACGACCATTGCTGATAAAAATATCAATGCATACAAAGCATGACAACAATTTTAATTCAATGCCATTTTTCTAATTATTTTTTGTATAATTGACAATTATTATTCTATATAGCATATCACTACTATCAATTTAAAGAAAATTTAATGCATATCTTCAAACGAAACAAGGGCGTAAAATATAGACAATAAATTGAATTAGAATTATTTTTAGTCATCTAGGGTTCATAAATAATGTATTTTTATGCTCAATCGTTTGTTGCATTTATTACATTTTCTTTAGTATGTACAATATTATCATATATCACATTTTTTTTCAGTCTAGTAACAATACATGTGGTCATTCTATTGATTTTAAATGATATATGTATATATATATATATATATATATATATATATATATATATATATATATATTGATTCAACTTAGGCTTCCACACAAAAGTATTAAAAAAACACAATAATATATATATATATATATGGCTCTGACCACACTACTCATTGTGTACCCCCCTCCGAGAACGTCTTTGTTCATCGCTCACTAACGCTCGCTCTTCCTTAACAAATAAAATGTGTCATAAAATTTTTTTGAAAAAAATTATAAAGTTAACAACAAACGCCAGCATTAAAATGTGTTATATTTTTTTACTGTAAAGCTTCAGTGAATACAATATATTGAATAAATTTCTTATCAGTTGTACACTGAAATCGTATACCCTCTTTCGTTGTACATCGTGAAAGAGTTACATACATGTGACTGATGTCAGCCAATCAGAATAGAGACCACGCGAATATCCATCAACTAATCAAAACACGAATAAAATTTCCAAAAAGTTTGCACGTGCTGATTTTTAATTATAGCGAGAAAAAAATTGTATATATTTATGTAATATATATATATATTGATTCAACTTAGGCTTCCACACAAAAGTATTAAAAAAACACAAATTAAAAAAAACATGTAATCCTCCATTTAATATTTTAGTTCAATTGCATTTTAGTATTGAACTCAAATACTAAATGAAAAATAACGTGACTTTTCCGGACCCCTGCGCCGCCTTTTAATATTTCCATGTGGAAGCCTTAATTGAATCACGTTAGTTATGTATATGTATATATTAAAGTTGTCTATGAAGGTTGGATGCTATTTTGAGCAGACATGAACGTTACAAATAGGGGATTACCAAATGAATTCGTGTATGTATGTGCTGTGCATGTATTTTATTTTCGTAACCAGTGAATCCAAACAATCTCACATGCATTTATGTTTCAGTAGGATATCAAGGCCACGATTTATTAGATATATATATATATATATATATATATATATATATATATATATATATATATACATATATATAGAGCTCTGACCACACTGTTCACTGCGTAACCCCCTCTGAGAACGGCTTTGTTCCCCGTTCTCTAACGCTCGCTCTTCCTAAACAAATAACAAATTAACAAATTGTACGCATAAATAATCTGCGTAAAATGTAAGTCATAAAATTTTCTTTGAAAAAACTTATAAAAATTAACAACAAAACGCAATGTTAAAATGTGTAACAACTTTTTTTACTATTTTTTACAGTATTTTCGTAACCAGTGAATCCAAACAATCTCACATATATTTGTTTCAGAAGAATATCAAGGCCTCGATTTAGTAACCTTCTAACAATACATATATATATATATATATATATATATATATATATATATATATATATATATATATATTGTACATGATTTAGAGATCTGATAATTTCTAGCATATTTAAAAATAATGAATTTACTATTTTATAACTGGAAGGTAAAAAGCACTTGCGGCGTGTATGCAGTGCGCAAACTACTTTTTATATCTTTCATATTGATCCAAATTAAGCATATTGTATATGTATATATTTAAAATTGAAAAACAAACAAAAATTATATTTGAAGCTCGATAGTTGAAGTAGAAAAACATACTTATACTTGTAAGGTTTCAATTACATTTTACTTGACTATCCATTTAATTCTAATCATTGTTTATAATCACAATATGGCAAGGTATGAAGATCAAGGTCACATATATTTTCCTTGCGGCATAAAGATATATTAATTAAAAAAGATACCGGACATGGACTTTCATCTTGAAAGAGTATTCATTCGCTAAATACGAATATTTAGCAGCTTTATATATATATATATATATATATATATATATATATGTATATATATATATATATGTATACATACATACACGTATGTGTATATATATATATATTATAGGGCTTCGCCCTTTGCTCGCAGTGCTTACTAACCCCCAGGCTCGTTGCACTCGCCCACTTATCAATTATAAGCATGTCATGTAAAAGAATGAAACAATAAACATGGGTATCATAGAACTCACCACAAATAAATAAGTCGAGGTCATGGATATATATATATATATATATATATACATGTAGTGTATTTATATAAACATTCTGGTAGTTATTTTTTGCAATGTGTTGTTTTATAAAGTTTTTTGTGGATAATTTTTAATTTATATATTTAGATATATATATATATATATATATATATATATGCCAATATTTTGTGTTTTAATAATTTTGAACTTAAAGCTAATACATTTTTTATTACATGGAACAATTTAGATAATTTGGTGTTTTTGACTCACCCCTATATAAATAATAAACAAAATATAGAGATTTTTATCTATGATAATGTATAATATTTATTTTTTTGGTATAAATTTTGCTACCAATGACTTCATGTGTTTACATTAGTTATGCACAAAGGAAATTATTATAATTCGTATCATTCTTGCATACGTCACGCATTGCAACGCCAAACAAACATTGGTATCCACAACTAATATCAATGATAAATATATTATTTTAACAAAATATCATATTGTTTTTAAAAAATATTGTTGATATATCATACGAATTGTATTATTAACTGCAGTGAATTGTAATTAAAGTTCATACCACAACGAATTACATTTCAATTTTAAAAATAAAATAGTCGATATTTAATTGTAATAAATATGATTTTATTCATGTATTGCTATTTATTTTATAACATAAGGAAATAGTACCATTTAAGTGAAAATGAAAACAAATATAATATATAACAAAAGGGTAACAGTTCCGTTTGAAAGCTTTTGTTGAAATGCACTTTAATTAATCTATTTTTTTACTAAATTGGTTGATTCTAATGTAAAAAGTGATTTTGAAGTCAGAGGAGCAAGGATTTTGTAATAAACAATATGAAAAAACAATAAAAAAGTCCCCAACTAACGTACGTTGAGAAGTGAAAAAATGGCCTTTATCTCAAAAACCCCCTTTAAATTGAACAGTTACTAGTAAAATAAGTTTTTTCACTATTAAATCGAGCAAAACGTGTTGTGCAAGTAACTATTTTGTATTTTTACCGGTAATTGTTTAAATTAAAGGTGGTTTTTGAGATTTTCTAGACCATTTTTTCACACTCCAACATACGTCAGTCGGGTATTTTTTTTATTGTTTTTTCATATTGTTTATTGTAAAATCCTTACTCTCCCGCCTTAAAATCACTTTTTACATTGAAATCAATCAATTTAGCAAAAAACTAGATTATTTAAAGTGCATTTTCACAAAAAACGTTAAACTAAACTATTGTCCTTTTGTTATACATTATATTTGTTTTTAATTTTACTTGAATAATACTATTTTGTTACGTTATAAAATAAATAGCAATATGTGAAAAAAAGTATAAAAATGTATAACATTAAACGGTCAATAAATGTAATATAGAAAATTTGGTTGTGAAACATTTTCAGTACTAACGAAAGAAAATTTCACAGCGCTCACAAGTAAAGGGAATCCCATGTAGAATTGTGAAATACATGAAACGTATAATATACATGCGTTACAATGCACGAATAGATCTGCGAAATATTTATTTTTACGTTCATTTACTTTTCACTTGATAATGGATTTAAAGCACATGTGCTCTATTATAGATTCGACTGAATCATTCAGAAGCTTGTGAGTGGCATGAGGTACATACATCTATTTTTAATTTACTACAATGTGTTTTCCCGCCAATTACTAATGAAAAATTTTAATATCAAAAAAATTTCGCAAACACTTAACGTGAATCGATGGTACGATCAAAATGAGTCGTTTTTTTCACTGATACAATATTTAATTAATTGAAATTAATTTTGTCTAGATATAAACTTGGGGTTAACCAGGGATTAACAGTGAATAATATTGTGCGAATCACGGAGACTACGTACATGCTTGATCTCCAGAATTTCCACAGAATAATAAAGAAACTAAAATTATATAAGCAAACAACACTATAATGTTTTCAGTAAATGTTCTCAATTCAATTTTTAAACCTTTTTTCCATTTCCTGTAATTAGATTTCACAATTACGGATATAAAAAAAATTATAAAAAATGTATACATTATACATCTGTAAATACGCTATATACAGAAATATGTAACTTTATTTATGTATGGATGTCTATAAATATATAGGGAGGCGCGAAAAGAACGAAGGGGTTTAAAACATTAATATCTTTTTTTATTTCGTAACATTTTCATCTTTTTTTATTTCCCAAAATATAGTATAAAGATGGGGATTTTTTGCCGATTACACATGAGAAATGACATCACATAAGTGATTCTCATTTTCGGTTTCACGTACTCGAGCTCTTTCTAAGGCATTTTCCGTAACTTATTTCAGGATTTCCGGACATAACGCTCGAATTTCTTTTCGTATGTTATTCTTTAGCTGCAGAATGTTTTTTTTTGCTTATTGACGTATACACGTTCTTTTAAGCAGCACCAAAGAAAAAAATTCTTCGTTATTTCTTAAAATTATGCATTCGCCAAAAATGTCCTGTAAAAGTTCCATAACGGGTCTAGATGTGTACATTGTGGCTCCATTTTGTTGGAACCACATCTGTGGATGATTATCAACAGCTGGCCTGAAAAATGTTTCTATCATCGTACGGTATTGAGTACCATTTATGGTTACAGCAGGACCGTCTTCATTTTCGAAGAAATAAGGGGCTATGATCCTTTCGGACGTTACACTCCACACCAAACAGTACACTTAAATGGGTGTAATTGTCGCTGGTGAGGTGTTCTTATATTCTCTGTAGCCTATATGCTACAGTATTATCTGTTTACGAAGCCATTTAAGTGAAAATGAGCTTCATCACTCATAATCAAATTGTGAATAAATTCATTATTTGTTGGCGAAAACGAATTGTATAATCAGGGTAATGCTGATAATATGTTGGTTTTAGTTCTTGAATTAGCTGCACTTTGTATGGGAACATTTTTAATGTAAATCTTTGTAGTGATATCAGAGATATTACAAGTTGGGTTGAACGTCTTCTGGCTGACGTTTCAGGACTACGCTCAATATTCTCTTGTATACGTTGAATATTTTCCTCAGTTAGAGGCAAACGATGTCTTCCAGATCCTGGACGGTTAGTAACTGCACCGTATTTTCGAAAACGTGCAACCAAACGATTAATCATTGACTCCGATGGTCACGTCGTACATTAAAATAACGACGATAGCTCGCTGCATCAAAATAATGGAGCACTGATTTTCAAAATAAAATTCAATTATTTTGGTACGTCGTTTCGTCGTGTACCTTTCCATGATAAATTCCTGAAGTTTTATTTATAAAATTCTGAAAAGAAGAAAAAAGAAACACTAAACAAAAAAATTATTAACTATTCAAACCCCTTCGTTCTTTTTGTGCCATCCTGTAATATATATATATATATATATATATATATATATATATATATATATATATATATATATATAAACAAAGTTGTAACTCCATAAAGTAAGTTAATATTGTTGTCTCGTATGCTATCTACAAACGAGTTATTTTACCTACACGCATTACGGTAAAATGTGCATTGAGAAAGTAGTCATATTATTTATTCTGTTTGTTTACCTTATGTAAATTAATTTCTTGTTTATATATATATATATTATGTTGTAAAAACCAATAAACATTTTTTCTTTCTGTTTCTTTCTATTTTCCCGTTAATTTTCACGAGCTAATACTAGTATGTATGTATATATATATATACATATATATATATATATATATATATATATATATATATATATATATATATGTATATATATATACACTCGTATATATATATATATATATATATATATATATATATATATATATATATATATATATATATATATATATATATATATATATATATATATATATAAAGAATATATTATTAACTATAATCAAACGATTAAACATAAATCATATATTGTGCTAATTACTTATAAATCACATATATTTGAATATTGAACAAAATTTTTTCGTTTTATTTTGGTTTTTAAAGCACTTCGTTGTACATACACAAGGCCATTTGTAAACACTTACTGAAAAATCGATTCAATTATATTATCTTGAATATAGTTTGTGTAAAACTCATGTTAATATTGACTATAGGCGAAAAGTAACTGAAAAAAGTATTTTTTCGTTTTAAAAATGCAAATTGTAATTGTAATAACAATAAAATGAATATAGATAGTTTTAGGGTCATAAAAATAAAATTAAAATATTTTGTTTCAAAAATATTATGGATCAAAAATGTTTAATAAATTATCATTGATTATTTTTGATAGAAAAAAATTGTGCGGTTTGCGGAGTGAAAAAAGAATTGTGAAAGTAAATATTCTGTTTTAGAAACGTGAGATCATGGAATTAATTAGAATCTGTTCATTTCTCTTCACCCATATTTATTTATAAGTTATAGCGGAGATTTTTCTATAATTACCAGTTTAGTTTTGAAGAGAGCATTTGTCACCGGATCATATTTATTATAATCAGACTTATTATTATTAATTATTTGTAAATTTTAATGAAATTTACTGCATTTTTTTTTAAAAAACTATACTTTTTCCGTTGTATTCATATCAAAATGAGTGTAATTTAAATTCAAAAAAGGAAATACTACATATTTTACTAATTATAACTTTTATTACTTTTCAAGTTATAATTTTAAAAATTATTATATAGTTTATACTTTAAATTTTCTCTATTTCTCTCTCTCTCTCTCTCTCTATATATATATATATATATATATATATATATATATATATATATATATATATATATATATATATATATATATATATATATATGTATATATATATATATATATATATATATATATATATATATATATATATATCTGTATATATTTCTAATGTTATTTATAAGAAAGTTGAAAAGTAAATATTAAAATGCGAAACTACTGATTTGTTGTTAATACAGGTTTTGGAATGATTTAAACATTTACAATAATGTAGAATCATATATTTCCTTCTTTAGCAGAAGATTTCTCTTTCTTTATTATAAAATTTACATTTTTAGTAGTTTTTATTAAAATGACAGTTCTTTGAGTATTCATTAACTTATATATTGCAAATATTGTATCTATAAGTATATATATGTATATATATATATATATATATATATATATATATATATATATATATTAAATATGTATATATATCCAATAACATATATTTGGAACACATCCATTTTTATCTTATTGTAAATGAGAACATTTAAAAAATGTTTTTAAACTATCCTAAAAAAATATTTTTTATAACTTTTATACCTTCTTTATTCTTGCATATTTTTAGGTTGCAAATAAAAAGTTTTAAATTCGTTTTAGAAAACATTGAATGATCCAATATATGTTAATTTTTATATAAATCAGAGTAAAATTAAGTTGTATAAGTAATTTTATTTGTAAAAATTTGATAATTGCGATCAATGCAAATTTTATAGTCCAACATTAAGTATTTTAAATGAAGTCTAATTATTTATTGTAATAACTCCTATTTTAACCATAACTGTTGTATAATCAATGCTTATGTATTTTTTTTGTAATAAATGATTATATATATATATATATATATATATATATATATATATATGTATATGTATATATATATATAAAATGTTCTGTAAAATTTCGAAAAATGTACAAAAAAGTTTGAAAAAAACGTGGAGATTCTGTATTAAATTGTTATTAACAATGACACCCGAAATCACACGATCAGTTATGATGTTGGTATGATAACAACTAAAATGAAATGTGCGCCTTTATAAAACAACACGCGAGGGTGGAGCCTCCGGGGTTCGGCGAGAGTAGCGAGTGAAGGGCAGAACCCCCTTAATAAATTAAAAATATAAAATGAATGAAAATATTGACTTTATGTAATAGTTATTTGTTTTAAATATTTTTTTAAAAATAAGTTTTCAAAAATACATAGAATTTATATATAGAACTAAATTATATCAACTAACGAATTAAACAAAAATAATACTTTATACAAATAATTTCAAATTTAAGAATTTATTTGAAAATAAATATTAATATTTTGTATTTGAGACTTTTTGAATAATAATGTAAAATATATTGAAAATAAGTCCTTAATTACTGTAACAACTAATGCGATGAAAATACATTGTTTGAAGACGACTGGATATTAGTACATACTTTTTAAATGTCAATTAAGGTTTGAGATAATTTAATTTTCGCTTGTTGATAAATTATAACAACTGGTAATGAGATGATAGTTAATATTAATTGTTAAAAATGTCTGTTGAACAAGATACAACGTTGCAAAGTGTTTGGAAACCAGAATGTAAGTTTTTTTAACCCTATCGAGTTTATATATTTAAGTTAAAGAGAATATATTTTAAACTTTACATTATCATAACTTTTTAATATATAATATATGTATATATACATATATATATATATATATATATATATATATATATATATATATATATATATATATATATATATATGTATGTATGTGTATATATATATATATATATATATATATATTATATATATATATAATTTATTATTCTTATATAATAATTTGTAGTGTATCGAATGCAATTAGAAGCTCCTACACCAAAACCTGTGTATTGTATAGCAGTCTCACATAATACACCACCGTATTTTGGATCAGAATACCATGGTTCAATTACTCATGTACAGGCAGCTATTTTATTGGAGACAGAACCAGAAGGATCATATTTGGTTAGAAGCAGTGCATCTGCAAATGGGCAATTTTACACATTAACATTAAAGTAAGTTATGTATTTTATTCTCTATTATTATTTTAAAGTTGCTTTGTATGATTTAGTTTTTTTTTTAACTAAAATTTTATGATTTAAAATTGTCATAAGATTAGTGCTTAAAAGTGAGATATTTATACCGTTTTGAATGTTTTATAGTTGATTTATGATCTTTTTCAGATTTAATAATAAAATACATCATTATAAATTATATTATGATCCCCAGAGTGGTTTGTACGTTAGAGAGAAACGTTACGATACAGTGAAATCTCTGGTGGCTGATGGCCTTGTAACTATGTATTTGGAATTAAAAGTTCCACTTGTCTTACAACGTCTAGATTCTTGTGTAAGTTATCAAGAAAGTCCGTATATGACATTGAATAAACGAAAACTGAAAGCTTTAAGTCGACATTCCAATACTGATAAAGTTGATAGGTGAGTTTATACATACACACATTTGTGTCAATCTAATGTATACTATTTTTGATTATTATATATCTTACTGGCTCTTTAATCTTTTTAAGCAAAAAAAGTTCATCAAACAGCACAAGCATTCCAAGTAAAACATCACCAATAACAAAAAAACCAGCATCATTTCCTATACCACAAATAAGTTCGCCAACATTAGCACCTACTATTGGTGGTTTCCCATATGGTAGTCATGGTGAAATTACTCCAACTGAACCTATTTCCACATATGAGAAACCACATGCGTTCAAAGTTAATACATTTAAAGGTTTAAACTGGTGTGAATTATGTGGAAACTTTTTGTGGGGGTTTACACAACAAGGAGTCAAATGTGAAGGTTTATAATTAATTAATTTTACAATTAATGGTGTGTGTGTGTGCATGCATGCATTTTTGCTTAGTGAATGCTTCTTTAGCACACAATTGTTTCCATATCTAATAAAGTATTTCGTATCATAATAGATTGTGGCTTCATAACGCATATTAAATGCTCAAGGTCTGTGCCTGCTGATTGTGTGCCAGATTTAAAAAAAGTTAGAGGTGTATTTGGAATAGATTTAACAAATCTTCTGGCATCGAGGAAAGCCACACTTCCATTTGTAATTGTGCGTTGTGTTGCTGAAATAGAAGCAAGAGGACTTACTTGTGAAGGAATATATAGATTGTCTGGATTTGCAGATGAAATTGATGCTTTAAAAATGGCTTTAGATACAGGTTTGACTGTGTATAAATGCATACACATGTTTGTGTTTATAATGTCCTAATTTTTTGAAAATTTCAGATGGGGAAAGTGCAGATTTGAGTGAAAAGGCATATAGTAATATAAACGTTGTAGCAGGAGCATTAAAACTATATTTACGATTACTTCCTGTTCCGTTAATTACCTTTTCTGCCCATCCAGTATTACTGAATGCAATTCGTATGTGAAATAAACCACTGTAGATGGTTACAATGCTAATTTTTTACTTTATATTTTATTTGTATGAACTAAAATTTAATTATTTTTAGATCGTAAGGCTTTACCTGAACAATTAAATGGCATAACAGAAGGATTAGAAGTATTACCCACTGCTCATTATCATACTCTACAGTATTTATTAGAACATTTACAAAGGTATGTGAAATTGAACAAGTAAAGCGTAATTACACTTTTTATTTATAAGATAAAAAATGTAAATTTCAGTACCAACACACATTTCTTACAGGTTCATCGTAAAAAAATAATTACTTATAGATAAGAGCATGAACTATTGTAATTACAGTTTGTTGTACAGAATATTAATATTTTAAAATGAATTTATATGTTATTCATTTTAGGGTTTCAAAACATCAAGCCATCAATAAAATGACTGCTCACAATTTGGCTACTGTATTTGCCCCAACATTAATTGGTCCATCATCAAGGGATAATACTGGACCTCCTGATATCACAAGTGATATTTTATTAATAGAGTTGATGATAAGTCATTGTGAAAAAATCTTTTTATAATTTTACATAGTTTTCATGATATTGAATTGAAGTTTAAATATTATATAGTTCTTTTTAATGGAGTAGTTGATATTCATTTGAAGTAGTAGTAATGTTATATAGTAGACATTCATTTAGGTTTATTGTTGCTGTGAATTATGAAGTTCATAAAAAGTATGGCAAATAATTCATTTTGGTATGTTATATATTTATCTCATTATTACATTTAGTTTTAATTTTTTTTTTTGAAGTAATTGATATATTTCTAGGTAAGTCAATAGTTACCTTCTACATTTTCATACTCATTTTATATACATGTATATATAAAATATTATATATGATATCTGTTTGCTGCAATAAATAAAACATAATAATATGGTCACTATAAGTGATAAATATAATATTTGTATATAGTATTTGTGATAAATATAATTTAATATAATAAAAAGTGTTTTTGCAATAAATAGGTTAAAGTATTAGTAAAAATATTACTGTATGTTATGTGTATGCACATATGAATGATTATATATATATATATATATATATATGTATGTTTGTATGTGTACGTATATATATATAGCTCTACATGTGTAATAATAGGTTTAAAATGTAACCAACAGTATTAATTTTTTTGTATGAAAGCAAATTTAGTTTATAATTATTATTTATCAGTTAATATTATGACTAATAATTAACATGTATTTACTTTTAAATAGTAGTTTTGTAAAGATAAAAAGTTTAAAAATGTAATTGGAATGTATTTTGAATTTTTTGTTAATATTTATATTTCAGTTCAGGGAAATAATATAGCGGTTAGTGAGCCATAATTATAATTGCTTGTCAAATTTATTGAAAACTGATATTTTTACTATTAAAAATTATTTAATTTTTATTTTATAGCTGGTTTTAATTTTTAAATAATAATTATTTTGAATATCATTTATTTAATATTTGATTTTATAAAATGTTAAACTGAATGCAATTACAGAAAGTATGTATTGATTTCGCATAAAAAATAATACTTTAATTTATTAGAATTACTTATATTATCTCTATTATCATTTGATTTTGAATGTTTATTATTTTTAAAGAAATGTATTTCAGTGTTCTTTAACAAACAATTGTTTTCAATACGAATTTGAATTTCTGCAAACTTCTAAAATGTTATAAAATTTGTAGTTTCATTAAAGATTAAGTTTTCGTTTCATTAAGATTTGTAGTTTCATTAAGACATGATTAACAGTTGTATTGTTTGTTTTTCTTATATCATTTTTTAAGGAAAATAAATACCTTTAAATTTTCACATTTGTAAAAGTATATATTCATTTGTGTGAAATGTTAAATTTTTCACCGAAATACTTATATGAATAATTTTTATAATAATTATAAAGTTTTCAGCTAATCTCATAAAAAATACAATTTTTATGAACTACTTATTAATACTTGATCGAAGAATATATTTTTATACATTCCGGATGATATAATAAAATTCTTTTGTTTAATCAAACAATATGCATGTAAATTACAGATTTTTTTATAATTGTATTTTACAGTGTAAATATATTTGTACATTTTTTAAAGGCAAATAAACATTAACAGATATTTTTAAGAATATTTACTTTATTTTTACATGTATATATGAATGTGATTTTATGTATATATATATATATATATATATATATATATATATATATAAATAAAATACATACACATCTTTATATACATAGGTTAATGTATAACTTGGATACGTTTGGATATCTGAGTGAAATAAATTACCAATTGGTATATTAAGTATTTTTTGTATACTTCTTGTGATTTCTTTTTATTTTACTTATTGCATGATTTCTATTCATAAGTACTGGTAGTTATATAGCAAAAATTATTAAACGTATAAATATTAACACTGAAATTACAGAGTACCTTGACTGCTTTATTTGTACTAATACTAGCTGTTAATTATTTCAGTTACAACACAAGTTAATAAAAACATATCTATTTGAATTTTACAAAAATTGCAATAATCAAGAATTATAATATATATACATATATATATATATATATATATATATATATATATATATATATATATATATATATTCATAAATTAATTATTGTTTCTTGTTGAAATACAATAATGGAAATTATATGTTTCAAATTGTATGTAAAATACTAAACAAATTACTACAAAATCTATTTTCTAAAAAAAAAGTTATATGAAGAATATTAATTAATAAGAAAGAACATTTTATTTAATAAAAATGATACAAAATTATTTATTTTTTTACTGGAAGTCAAATGTATTCCATATTTATTTTCAGTTATCTTATTTATTTTCTTAAATGTACATTATATATATATATATATATATATTTATATTTGTGTGTGTGTATTACAATTTATTTAGTATATAATACCCAAAATTAAGATATTTAAATAAAATCCGTTGTTTGAATCATAAGTTTTCAGCATTTAGTGTTGATGTTTCTAAATGAAAAAGATCAATATAAAATTAGTTTTTTTGCATATAATAATCTTAACAGTTAATAACACATTATTACTTTTGTGTATATATATATATATATATATATATGTATATGTATATATATACATATATATATATATATATATATATATATATATATATATATATATATATATATATATATATATATACATACATACATACATACATACATACATACATACATACATACATACATACATACATACATACATACATACATACATACATACATACATACATACATACATACATACATACATACATACATACATACATACATACATACATACATACATACATACATACATACATACATACATACATACATACATACATACATACATACATACATACATACATACATACATACATACATACATACATACATACATACATACATACATACATACATACATACATACATACATACATACATACATACATACATACATACATACATACATACATACATACATACATACATACATACATACATACATACATACATACATACATACATACATACATACATACATACATACATACATACATACATACATACATACATACATACATACATACATACATACATACATACATACATACATACATACATACATACATACATACATACATACATACATACATACATACATACATACATACATACATACATACATACATACATACATACATACATACATACATACATACATACATACATACATACATACATACATACATACATACATACATACATACATACATACATACATACATACATACATACATACATACATACATACATACATACATACATACATACATACATACATACATACATACATACATACATACATACATACATACATACATACATACATACATACATACATACATACATACATACATACATACATACATACATACATACATACATACATACATACATACATACATACATACATACATACATACATACATACATACATACATACATACATACATACATACATACATACATACATACATACATACATACATACATACATACATACATACATACATACATACATACATACATACATACATACATACATACATACATACATACATACATACATGCATACATACATACATACATACATACATACATACATACATACATACATACATACATACATACATACATACATACATACATACATACATACATACATACATACATACATACATACATACATACATACATACATACATACATACATACATACATACATACATACATACATACATACATACATACATACATACATACATACATACATACATACATACATACATACATACATACATACATACATACATACATACATACATACATACATACATACATACATACATACATACATACATACATACATACATACATACATACATACATACATACATACATACATACATACATACATACATACATACATACATACATACATACATACATACATACATACATACATACATACATACATACATATATATATATATATATATATATATATATATATATATATATATATATATATATATATATATATATATATATATATATATATATATACTCGTATAATGTAGTAAGAAAATAATAATTCTATATTTTCAAATACATATTTATGATT
Source organism: Acanthacorydalis orientalis (assembly GCA_034766995.1). Classification (NCBI taxonomy): domain Eukaryota; kingdom Metazoa; phylum Arthropoda; class Insecta; order Megaloptera; family Corydalidae; genus Acanthacorydalis; species Acanthacorydalis orientalis. The sequence goes on from CM068317.1 coordinate 25,696,013, forward strand.
TTATTATTTAACAAATACATATTTATGGTTTAATTTAATAATCTTTATATGTATGCCTTTTTTGTATTTTGTATTAATCATTGAAAATATTTCTTAAGAATATTAATTCTAAAATCTCCCTTTCTGTGACGGAGGGGCGGGAGGTGTTATAAATATTTTCGTTTTTATTTAAAAAAAATACATAATACTTTAATGAATTTGAATACATTTGTATTATTTAAAATTTACATTAAATTATTAGTTTATTACATGCTAACACAGGAAGAGTTTAAGGAAATACACAGCAGAAATTTTTATTTTACTAATTATTGAAAAGTAATATATGAGAATGGTGAATTGTAGAAATATACCACAGAGTTTCTGATCATATCAGCAAAGTATCTATCATGCCCAGAAAAAAACTATACTAAAGATTAATATTAATATTTTCTTAATTAATTTATTTTTTTATTAACATTTAATACATACTGAATAACTTTTATTATTTAGTAACATATTTTGTATTACTTTTGATAAAACTATTATTAAAACTACCTCACCCAATAATATTACGAAAAAAAGACCAAACATTCAAAAAAAACACATAATTATAGTATATTTTGGAAATCTGCCTTAATATGTTCTATTTTTCTCTATTTAAAATGTGTTGTTATTTATAATAATCTTTTGTAGTTTATTTAAAACTATTAAATACACAAATTATTGCACATACACTCATCTCTCTCTTCCCAACCACCCTCCCACCCTCTCTCTCTCTCTCTATATATATGTACAAATATAGTGGCGCAATCAGAGGGGGGGGGACACACCGGTCAATGGCATCCCCCAAAGTAAAAGGGAAAAACACTAGAAAACAAAAAATTATCACGCGAAAATGCTCCTGTATACACAGAGATATTAATGTAATCCCCTATCACTATCCTTTGTATGTACACAGAGATTAATGTAACCACGATTAAAGTAATCAAGAGCTTTATAAAAAGAAAAGAAAACTGGATTTTATTCTTTAAATAAATTTTTATAATCAACTAATGAATTTTATTGAATTTACATTAAAATTGTTTTATCCATTCAACTCGCTCCCTCCCCCCATATTAAATCCTGAGTGCACCACTATATATATATATATATATATATATATATATATATATATATATATATATATATATATATAAATATATATATATAAATATATATATATTAATGTACAAATGTACATATAGTTTAAAACAGAAATACTTACTCTTCTTGATTTTTAAACAAATATAGTCATAAATATATTCTTTCAATAATTTTAAAATATTAATCCAACGTCATTGGTGAAAAAGTTACAATGAGAAGTATCATGATTCAGACATTGAACGTATTTGTTATCATTCGGAATTGGAATATGGTTTCCATTTTCTATAGCTGGATAATATGTTACATGTGCGTAATTATTTGTTCCGTATTTCAACCCACACTTATTTTTAAGTTGATTTTGTTTGTATAGGATTCCATTCTCACAAGCTGCATCTTTAATGAAATAATATATAGTTATTTACAGAATTTCACATCAATAATATTTAAGCATTTTCAATAAATTTATAAAAACAATTACTTTTGATTGATTACTTTTTATTCATAATTTTAATTCTATCATTTTTTTTTTATTTTTGAATATATATATATATATATATATATATATATATATATATATATATATATATATATAAATGGAAAATATTCATTTTAACATTCTTTATTTTTATAAAAGAAACGCTTAGTATAGAATGCAGTTCTAAATTTATGAATCTTTAAACAAATATATTTTTATGTTGTTTACTGATTTTTTATCATTAAAAATATAACATTTTATATAAAAGCTCTAAAACAGTATTATATGTTGTTTAATAAATATTTTAGGATGATTTTAGGTATGAAATATAAAATGCCGGAAAATATGTAATTTCTTGATAATACAAATTTTTCATGAAATGTTCATCTCGCTTCACCAAATAGGATTCTCAGTCCTTTAGTAGAATCTGTTCGATTCTAAATACTGATACTATCCGGCAGACTGTGTTCTATTCTTATAATTATTGTTTATTATATTTAGTTATTATTATAACCGTTTGTTTTAATGATTATGGAAGAAATCAATGACGAGGAATTGTTTTATAGTTACTACACTAAGTTGTATAAATTAAAATCAAATAATAAGGCCAGGTCATGATAAAAGGGTTTAATTATATATTGAAAACATATAAAAATAAAATAAAACAAATAAAATGAAAGATATCTTTGGTATAACGAAATATCAAACAAAAAGTTACACAATAGAAATTAGAAACAAAGTAATCTAGAAAAAATATTTATTTTGATTGTTGCCATTTGATCGAATTTAATCAGATCATATCATGTTTTAGTGTTTACTAATTTGAGTAATAATCACGAAATAATTGTCGTCACTTATTTATTCCATTATTATTAAAATAAGTGATTATAATAACTTCCGAGCGCAATAATAAATAATAATAACAATGGAACATAATCTTCCGGCTAGCAATGATTATTTCATGGACAGTTATAGTATTTAAAGTTTAGCAGCCGCTTGTAACTTTAAATGATATAGCGTGATGAGTATTTTATTGTAATATCAAGGAATTATATGATCTGTCGACATTTTATGTATTGTTTAGGATCTTCATGGAGGAGATGTATTTTACTATGCGTCTACAATAATTACGTTCAGAGTGCAAAATAAACATGATGTTTATTTTATTGATTATTTGTATGATATGACTTTTATTGCTATTTTGTGTATTTTTTTTTGATATCGAAATGGGTTGAAACTATCATCAATATGATCACTAATCAATGATTGAACATTATGGTCAGAAAAAAATGTGATTTGTGGAAAGTGAAAATTCATTTGTGAAAGTGATTTTAGCCATAGCGTCAAAACTTACAGCTGTAGTATTTTATGTATTGACTGTAAATTTATTTAATAGTCTGTATTTCTTGAATAAATAATCGTGTTTTTAGTAAGACAATAATTCATGTTTAACAAAAATTAAGTAAAGAAAAACATTATAATATAAAAGGAAAGTGAAACATTTTATACCTTTTCAAGGAAGAGCCTAAAACAACAGGTTTATATAAAAATATTTTCACCATTTTGTACCCCTGAAAATGTACATAAATATATGAAACACTTTTCTTAGTTACTCTGTTTAAGGAAATAATTTTTGAATATTGAGCAGAAAAGAGAAATGGATGTTTTAGAGTCAATGTTTTGAATTTAATTTGTTTCTGAGAGACCAAGTCAATATTGATGATATATTAAACGAATTGTCTAAAATAACATTTATTAGTATTCAAATAATTATTTTTAGTATTCTTTACGTTGTTCGAAAATTAATACCCAATTGTTGATTTATTCGCATGAGTAGTCTTTTGAGTGCTAAGGGTTTCTTACATTTATAATTATACATATTTTATAAATACATCCGTATAGTACACAGTATTAGTCATCAGAATTAAGATATGAAAATATGCATATAGGTTTTTGAAATTGTTGATTGGTATATTATATTTATATAAGATTCTTGTTGGAAAATTAATTAATTTTTAATTCAGCATATAATTAATAGTCCTTGAGTAACGTAATAATTCAAATGAATTTAATTTTGGTATATTACAAATTGACACATGATCGACGATAAAAATATACATAAAATACAATGACTTCAGTAGGTTTAATCAATTAAATATTTTCAAATAGGCTTGACAATCGTTAATGAATGATTCATTTAATGTAACACTATGATTTGAATCGTAAACCTATAATAATTCCACAATAACAATAAAGTGATAAGCAATACAATTGTTTTTGACTTAATGCAAAATGATTTATGTTGATTATTGTGCGTATACTTTTTTAATATGCTAAAATAAGCACATGGAAAGAAATGAAAACATATTTATTCATTTTACAAAATACCATTGGAAATTTTAAAGTTAACAGAGAAAATCAACATGTTAATAAGTACTTACTATTATTGACTACTAATAGACTTGCATGTTCCCCAATACACAAAATGTCATTAATTTGCATTTTCATTATTCCAGGAATACACGGATCATTTTTATCAACAGGCACAAAATTTCCATTACATGATATATACGAATTTCCTCTACTAGGTAATACGATTGATCCAAAACATTTGTAGTTATTATTATTTATCGCTACAATTACGTTGTTGTCTGAAATAAAAAAGAATGAGTTAACAGTGAATAAAATTAAACAGTGTGTTTGAAAAAATAATATAATAATAATAATAGAAAGTAACATGAATAATATCTTAATGTTATGATAAAATATAAAAGATACTTGTGAAAAAATAAGTATATTTTAGAAAGTTTTTAATTTATATGTCGTTCTGGTGGTCGTCCTTTTGGATCGTCTGAATATCTGTTCTCCATTATTAGTTTCAGCGCGTATTCCATCTTGAGATAGATTTTAGAGATTCGATCACTGAATCTCTAATTCTATCTGAAAATGGCGTATGAGCTGAAACTAGTAGTAGAGAATACTGAGATGATCCAAAAGAACGAAGATCATCAAGGCAATGCATCAACGCGATTATAGGTATAAAAATATACAACTATAATTACAATGAAAATATTTTGTGAAAAAGTATTCTCGTTTATTTCTTCATTATTTTTAACTCTTTGGTACTATTTAAATATTTTTTTTTATGATACAAGTTTATATAAAAGTTTAAATAACATTGTGAAATAAAGTAATAGTACTTTAGACATATAAAAGTAAGTTTATAAGGATAATATATTAATTTTTGAAGTTTAATTAATGCAAAAATATTGAAAAAAATAAATTTAAAAAAACTTGTAAACAATTTTTTTTACAATATTTACACATACATTACAAATATTTAGGACAACAAGGAAATTATATTTCTGGTTTTACATTTGGAAATCTTGATTTTTCTGTTTTAAAAATATACTTCATTAACTTTTGTCCTTTTATTTTTTATCTATTACATTGACATCTAACATCAATTAAGAGGTTCTCGTAATATTGGATAATAAATATTTCTAATATCGGGTATTTGATGTAAGAAAATATTTACAGTGCGTTAAAATAATAAATTTCTAACCATTGAATTAGTTTTATATAGTAAATACCAAATCAATATTAAATAATTTAAAAATATGTCAATAAAATAGGTTTTAGAAAATGTTGAGTTGAATTTATGAATTTAATTACATATTAAAATTATAAATATCTTAGGATTAGTATAAAAAAATCCTATTTTTCTTTTAATATATTTCATTAAGAAAATGAAAAAATTAAATATTTTTTCAATCGATATCTTCTAGGATAGAGCGATTCGATATTATAATTCCATTTCTTATGAGGAAAAATAAAGAGAATTATTTATTTTTGAAAATAATAATTTAAATAGAATTCTTGCTACTAAATTCAAAAAAGGATTTCTGAAATAAAATTTAATAATAATAAATATTAGAAATTAGTACAGCTGGGGTAAACGATTTTTTTATAACAGCTTAAAAACAAAACACAATATTATATATATATATATATATATATATATATATATATATATATTAAAAATGGTATTATACATACTTCCATATTCCACAATTGACGAACCACCGGTTCCTTTCAACATAGCCAATTTAACTTGTGGCGCACTCAATTTTAGTTGTAAATCGTGCATTTGTGCTTGTAATTTATTATTAAATTTTTTCATATTTTGCTCAAAGATATTATTTTGTTCCTTGAGCTCAGCATGTAAAGATTTCTGACGATTTTGTACATTGTTCATATATAAAGTCCTATCATATTCATTTCGATTTCGATAAATCCCAGCTTGTGCCAGATTTTCATTAATCATGTTTGTGATAGAATTGCCAAGATTACCTAAAATATACGTTTACATCATAAATATATACTTGATATGTTATATATTAGTGTAAAAAAGTTTTTTTTTTTTTTAAAAAAAATAGTATAATTTATTAAAAATGCCGGGTCCATGTCAATACGAATATTATTGTGTTTGTTAATAAAATTGTTTGTTAAAGCTATTAATAAAATTTGTTATAGAACAACATAATGGAATGTTAAGAGTCTATATAAAAATCGTTTTAATCCTATATAAATTTTATCTATATAGTATTAAAATTTTATTACTGTTGTACACCGATTATTTTTGAATATGAATTACTAATAAAAATGTTATTATCTTTTATATATCAAGTATGTTCAACAATGAAAAAAAAATTGCAAAAATATGGATTATAATTATATTTAAAAAGATTTCCGGTCTAAATCAATTTATATTTGTATTGTGGGTTGCTATTTTTGACGAAAATGTGTACGTTTGTGTTGAAATTTATGTTATTGTGAATACAGAAAAAGTAAATGAAATATTTTTGCCATTAACATAACATGAAATCCATTGTTATAGTTTGAATATCTAAAGTAAAAGGTTTCACTTTATCCGGATTCATTTCTCATTTCTTTTGAAATAAATTTGAAGTAGTTTTTTTATAAAAAAAATGTAATAATCGTTTAATAAGCATGTCATATTATTATCAAAAAAGAAATGTTCATCGATATCATAATTTATTGTTCGTTATGGATGGAAGTATTTTGCCTGTTGGAAAATTGTAAGTACATAAAAATGTATGCAAGAGCATATATATTGATCATGAATAGACAGTGCACAAAACAAAAATTGTTTGTGAAAAAAATGATAGTTACTATGCAAATTTGTGTGTTAAAATGCAAAATCTAATGAATAAAAAATTATTAGTTTGGATGTGCCTTGTAAACACTCGTATTTCTTTTATTGAACTTTTATTTTTTCGCTCAACAATATTCAACGATATTATTTCGCTAAATAATATTGTACAAGTGTGAGTTGGTGCAGCAGACATATGCAGACCTTCTGTAATGTCAAACTGCACGCACTTATTAATTTAATAATAAGTGTATTTTATTTTAAGTAATGAATCAATGCAGATCCGGTTGTGAATTGTGCTGTGTTCTATTGTGGACTCACGCAAATTTCTAATTCAACTGCTCTTGTTGATACCACGAAAAAGACTCTGGCGCCGTGTGTATCAACACTAGCCAGCTATAACAATGCAATATGCCTTCGTAGGCACCGGCCAGGCTGTCTACTGCTTTTAATTGTTGAATACAAACTTCTGACGCCGATCACACACACTCGGATCATAACAAATATAAAAAGTAATTAGTTGAGGTAAAGTCAATTTAAGCCATTAAAATTGAAAAAGAAGTTATTGAGTATCAAAGAAGTGTACGAGAAAGTTACCAAAGATATAATACGACATCAGCTCTAATAACATGTTATTTAGTTAGGTTTCTATCGATCGCCAATAGATAAATAGTTTTTGTTAAGTAAATTTGTTATAAATCAATATATTATTTTACAAAATTCGAGATTGAAAACTTCAGTAACATTCAGTTGTCTTAGAATAACGTATGGAACCGGCATAAAATGGTAATTTTGTTCAAACTGTAAAGCTTTTGGTCTAATATTTTAAATCGTTATTAAATTATTTGACAGTATGGTTTTTTATTATAAACTGTAATTATAAAAAAATTGAATATATATATATATATAATATATATATATATAATATTATATATATATATATATATAAATAATACCTTAAACCTTAAAACATATATATATATATATATACAATACCTTATTTATTAATGTAAGTAAACTTACCAAAATCAAGATTGTTTCCAAAGAATTGATTCGATGCTTTTGGCTAGAAAAAGAAATTAATACTTTTTAGGAGGAACTACTTCTATTTACTTTCACGTATATATATATATATATATATATATATATATATATATATAAATTAAATGTGATTGAAGTTAAAAATAAATATCTAATACAATTCGATAATTTAATTGACAAACAATTTATGTTTGTATCTTTAATTGTAATGGATTTCTATTTTTTCTTATATTTAGAATAAACAAATTCGTTATTTAATTATATTGTGATATGTTATATATTTATTATTATATTTATAATAGATTTATAATTTCTATTAAAATTTCGAAACTCAATTTAAAGGACCCACTTCAATATACTGCGTACTTACAATAAACTACGTCAGTTTTTTTTCTGAGAACAATTCAGATATTAGCTAATAAGTCAATAAAACATGTGATTAAAAAAGAATAACATGGTGGTAAGTGAGACCATATCAGAAATAAATTAAACACGACGTTTTTTTTTTATTTAGTATACAATAAAAATGTAAACAATAGCACAGAAACTGCAATAGTTCTGTAATGCTGCATTTTATTTGAAGGTTATATATCATCGTAAAATAAATCTCATTGATTACTTGAAAACAAGTCATGTTATTTAAGTTTCTAAAAATGTAAATATTAAAGAACATGTTTTTTTTTTAAGTATATCATGAATTTAAGCACTTGTAACATATATATGTCATCTCCGGTTTAGGAAAAGTTTACTTCATATATTTAATTGTAAACACTTCTTGTTTCTGTATGGACCGGTCTTAAATAAATTACTATTTAATATTGCAGAAATCGCTCATGTTATATGTTTATGTTTTTTTATACCATAATATTATTTTAAAATTGTTATTAAATTCAATTAGAAATTATAAATATTGTCTTCAATAGTAATTAAAAAAAGACAAAACTCAATTACTAACATTTCATAATTATACTTGTATGTTTTTATATTTGTTATTTGTTTTATTGTTGTTATCTCATTGTTACGTTATCTTCTTTATCTTCGTCCTTTTGGATTAGCTAAGTGAAGAACATACACTTGACTGATAGAAAAGGACGAAGAACAAGATTTAATTTTCAATTAAGTGGGGATGTCTAAATATTTTTTTAATAATTCCGAGCAAATAGTAATTGTTGTT
>CM068317.1:25710000-25775000 GCA_034766995.1 Acanthacorydalis orientalis
TTTTCGGTTTTAAAATATTTCGATTTATGTAAATCAATCAATTATTATTTAGAAAAAAATGAATACTTTCTTTATTTATTTATCTTGTTCAGTTACGTTAAACTTTACGTTCAAATGACTACATTTCAATAAAATTGTGTTGAAGTCGCACGACATAATTAAACTTTTTTTTTTAAATATTAAACAAGAACCTGGAGAAATAATTGGAATTTAATCGGTACTTAAAATGAAAATGTTCTTTTTTCTAAGTACCACAAATAATATTTGGGCATGGCACGAAGTTATTTTAGTAGTTAGCATGTAATGTAATGCGTCAAATAATAACAATATTTTTATTGAGAAATAAATAAATATTTCAAAGGACTTGTTAAATTCCAAACAAATTTATTAGTTTTATGGCATAAACTCGGATGATATGATTGAATGTATTAAGCTTATCCAAACTAGCTAAATTATTCAAGTTTATGAACAAAATGTGAACAAAAATCAAATATAGTAAAAATAAATAAACATACTAAACGTTGAAAGCACATTTTTAATTTCTGTTAAAATTCTAATGTCAAGATCATATGTATTTTTTTAAAAAAATATATTATATACATGTACATATATATATATATATATATATATATATATATATATATATATGTATATATATTATACTAAGGGGTTTCGCCCGCTGCTCGCTCACTCAACAACCCCCGGGCTCGCTGCGCTCGCCCACTTTTCAATTATAAGCCAGTACCTCTGCAACCGAATGAAACAACAAACGTATTTTTTAAAACTCATTATGTCTATATAATTATTATCAGATATATAGTAACGTAATTGTTATATATATATATATATATATATATATATATATATATATATATATATATATATATATATGTGTGTGTGTGTGTTAGTATGTCTATATAAATATTCCAGTAGATTATTTTTTGCAATCGTTTAGTGTTTTGCGGCCAAATACTATTTTATATATATATAGAGAGAGAGAGATATGTATATATATATATATATATAATAATGATAATTAATGAATGATACATAATGAATGATGATGAATACATAATGAATGATTTATTACGAACCGATTCGATGAGTGAAAGAAGTAAATAAATAGTTTGCAATTATGAGTGAATTTTTGATATCTTTTAATTATTACAGTTAAAAATAATTCTTCTTTTACTCGACTCATCCAAATCAATAAAAAAAATAAACATTTAGCAGAATTATTGTCATCTTTATGAAAGTAAAACGCAAAATTTATAACATTAGTTTTGTTTTAAGTGATATAAATATTATATTTTCTAATGATCTGTTTCAGTGCCAGGTTATTATATGATGAAACAATAAAGAATTTAAAATTTACAAAATGGTATAAATGAAATGTTGTTTTTATCTTATTTATTTCAATGATTATTCATTCTTTAAGAGGATATATTTCATTGTATATTTTGTAGTTATTATGTAACTTGTAATAAAAAATATTTTTTGCATAGTTTAATGATTGTGTAGTGATTGTATTTTTATTCTTTTGTATATTTCCAAGAAAACCCAAGTGAATCATTATGCATATATATATATATATATATATATAAACTTACATCACCTATTTCAAAGATTAAAACACGTTCTATTTTTAAGTAGCATACTAATTTTTGAACAAAAACAAATTTTCAGATTATTCGGAATATATATATATATATATATATATATATATATATATATATATATATATATATGTATATATATATATATATATTCTGAGTAATCTGAATATTACAACGTGTATCCTTTGTTTTGAAAATTTGCATACAAGTTAAAAATAGAATTAGGTTTTGTCATTTCAAATTGGTGATATATGTTAACATTGTAATTCTAATGCATCTAAGATAAAAAAAATTTTATTCGTAACAAGTATTCTTCAAGGTTATCTGCATCAAACATGAACTGTCTGTTTAGAAGAGTCAGTATTTTTTAAAGAGTTTAATACATAAATTCCCCAGTATCCGTTTACAAGATCAGTTACTGTTATATAAAAAACAAATAATTTTAGAATTTTAGTCACGATAATGATGTTTAAATTATTATCTTTTCCTTCAAATATCATCTTCTTTCGTGACCTCGCATACATGGCGGTAAATATATACATACTAAGTACAGCGATAATTTTGAAGTATTGAAAAACCTTTTCGTGCTGGAAAAAATCTATATAAATGTCAGTCACATTTGAACAGAAAAATGTCAATACCGTCATTGATAAAAGCCATAATCTTCTTTTAGAATTTGTTCAATTTTGACATTGCATTCTTTTATTTTAACTTTCTTGTGACATTTTTATATTTATGCAAAAATTACTTTAAAGAAATGTTTATTTAGAATTTAAAATATTGCAATTAATGTTTTTTTTGGCTATGAAGAAATTAATATTAGTAAAAAAATATTTATTTTCAATTTTTAATGTTTTTTTACTATCGGAGATTATTTGTGAGTGTTTTTTTTTAATTTTTGGTGTATAATAAATACTTATTCGTTTAATAAACATGGGTTCTTCTGGTATCCCGGACTTTTCAGCTCTGACACACTATTAGACTGCGGGATACCGGAACAATTCATATTTCTGAAAAATCCTAGATGTATCATGGGTTGTAGATTTTCTCAGTTGTGTATCGTGTGAACCCTCGACGTTTTTCGTAGTTCGTCTATCAAAACTCCAACAGAACATCCGAGATATCAACGACCTCATTATTCTTCATCACCTGATGTAAACAATTTGAATCGCTTGCGTTGATAGTACTCAGCAATGATGTTCTTCTCAAATATAGGGATAAGTGTGATCTTCGGGTATCCCTCACAGCAATAGAACCGGATATATAAAAGCTTGTTTCTGGTCATCAAGCACAAGTGTCACATTGATCGAGAAATACTTAAAGTATAAATTTTTATTTAATTATTACATTTTGTATAAATTGTAAAAAGTATAATAATTATATTCTATTTACAAACAAAACATTTAAATAGCTACCTTTCAATCAGTAGGACAGGGTGGGGGGCACAGGAAGGAAACAAAATCGGAAGAGGGCCATGCTCGGAAAAAGGTTTGAATTATACGTTTGGAATTATAATACAAAGTAATACAAATATAATTATAAAGTGAAATGTAACATAAAAATATATTTAATTAAATGTATGACTCGATTTTATAAAACCCTTTCTTGAACTATTTGTTATAAAATGCGTGGTTCTTATCAATTATTACATTATTAAAAAACATATAAACACAGTCAATATCATTGTATTTATTGAAATGGCTAATTCAAAATAATAGGTTTCATATAAGTATCGACTCAAACTAATAGACGGCACTGAAAATATATCGCCTTTAATTTTTATTGTAAATATCAAAAGTTTCCCAGTATTGTAATATATAGTATTTGTTTTAGGAAGTTAATTAATAAATGTTCATATCCAATCCATATTTTTAAGAACACAATTATTGACATGCATAAAACAGTTCTGACAATGTGGCTAAATTCACATTCACGAATGAATCACACCTCACAATTTGATTCGATTCCGTAAATATTTCTTCAAAATTATTAAAATTTTAGAAACCTTGCACACTTGTACTAATAAAAATTAAAAAATACACAACAATAATTAATGGAAGTGAGATTGAAAATTAATGGACCATATTTGCTCCTGAAGATTTCTGGTCGGTTGATGATATTATCAAAGCCCTAGTTATCAAAAAAATAATATTTTGTCCTATATGAATGATTGATTTCGTGTTCAACAATTATATATAAACATAACATTATAAGATCTAACCAGTAAGAAATATTCATTAAAACAAAAATATGTTTATATTCATCAAGCTGTTTATTTTATTGTAGAAGTCTATTTAATGTTAAAAAATTATAATAAAATACCATGTGGTTTTGATCAATACAATTTATTAAAATTTCGATTTTTTTACATTGATTACTTAATTATTTAAGGATATAAATCTCAACATAAAATCTCTGATTCAATACTTATTCTTTTTTTAAAAAAAATAGTCAATAGCTTACATTTATTGCGGAAAATAATATTTATTTCCCTGAAATGAGTAATTAAAAGAAAAGACCCAACTGTAGCGAGTTTTTGGAATAGGTTTTAAGAAAGAGAGTGTGTCTAATTTGAAATTGGATATTTTTGTCGAATATTATCCAAATATATTGACGATATTGGAATCTTCATTGATTTAATTGGTCGATTCTTGTATAAATTAAACATGTCGTGGGATTTTTTCAAAAGATTCCACTTTTTTTCTGACGGATTTGTAATTTCAGCTGGATATTGTATGTTATTATATCGATTTTGAATTATTTGAGTCGGTTTAAAATCAGACAATAGTGGACTTCGCCTTATAGTTTTTCTAGTATCAAATGGCCATTTTCTTTTTGAATAAAATTCGTTTCCTGGAATACATATAAAGATTATATATATATATATATATATATATATATATATAAATATATTATTATAAAATTATTTCCATATTAAGTTGAATTTATATGTCTAGACTACATTACATTAATCGTTCGCTTGAAACATTTATCAAACAAAATACAACAATATAAAAACTATTTAATGTTTATGTAAATAAAATAAATTATTCATTACGTGTCAGTAGCGATTCCAAATAGTTTTTATTCATAAATTGTTTACAGGATTGTAATAAAGTATCTTGTTTGTCATTTAGTAATTTTTCTAACAAATTATATAAATTCAAATATTCCTGTTCTTCATTTTCACATGAAGTCGGCATCATATCACATATATTAATTTTAGGGTCAATTTGGGATTGCATCTGTTGATCTTTTTCCATACAATTTGATTTCAGATCAAATATTGGAAACGTTTTTCCAGTGCCTTTGTTTAAATATTCATCGCAATTATTTGTCAAACTATTCTCGTTTAACCCTTTTTCATAACCCTCTTCAAGAATTCTTAATTTTTCCGATAAAGGTGATTGATGATTCAGTTCACTGTTATGGAATATACTGCGTGGTTGAACGGTTTCAGGAAATGAAGATTCCCGTTCTGTATCAAATCTGTTGTATCCGTTATTCAAATATTTCAATATATTTTCATATTTGATGTTTTGTTCGGGAATAATGCATTTCGACTGAATCAATGATTGTAATGATTGTTTATCATTATCTAAAACTGGTAGATTTTGTTGTGTTGTTTGTTGATTATTAAACTTTGGTTTTACTGCTTGATTTATATACAATAATCTAACAAAACCAAAATGTTTATACATGTGTGTATATATATATATATATATATATATATATATATATATATATATATATATATTCAAACTGAAACGTTAAAAAATCTGTAACTAAAATTCATGTTGTTTCTTAGAACTGTTCTTTTAATCTAGAATAACAGTTTGATGCCAAGCTTTATGCTTTCAGAACATTTCATTATCATGAAGACATATAATACTTATAAATTTATATGCATGCACTTATAAATGGTCCAACTGAAGATGAATAAATAGAAATAGTGATAAAATATCGAGAATACTCTAAAGAAGTATCATGACGCCTGCATATTAAAATTTAACTCATCGATTTTTATCTGCTAAATTCGGTTTAATTTTCAAATAAATGTTAAATTACTGTCATTCTTTAACTTGTGCTAGAAAAGTTTAAAAAATTCTGATATAATTTAAAAATGATCTAAAAAAGCATATATATTTGGTATGAATATAAAAAATAGAAAATTGTTACTTTAATTTTAATGTATTTCTTAATTTTACCAAAAAAAATTCTTAATTTTAACAAAATTTAATATTCATTCCAATTTCAACAATTTTAATAAAATTAACAATAGATAAAAATAAATTCACCGTTTTTATTACAAAAGTGTGTATATACATAAATGGAGTGTTTATTTAAAGATTAAGTTACGATATTATTAGTATAACTAATTTATTCATCTTGATTTATTCATTCTCCATTTTATTCATTCTCTCATCGGATGAAATAATTACTGTTCATTGCAATGATTGATAGATGTAGATGGTTCAAGTATTGATTTATCGTTTTTGGGACATAAATATCATGTTGTCTATATATTATTTATTATAAAAATTAACATTTAGTTTGAGTATTCAGGGAATATTGTAATTATTAATTTCAATTGTATAGAAAATCCTTGCAATGAATTTTAAAAAAAAAACAGTAAAAGATGAAGTAATATAAATTAAAGTTCGAAATATTATTCTGGCAATACTGTTCATAATACATTACTTGTGATGTGACTTAGTTTATTTTCACAAATGAATTATTTCATCTTCTTACAAATAACAAAAAAATATCTGATCAAAAATGTTTAATAGATGATTATTGACCATTTTTGATTTTTTCTTAAGTGTATTGCAGATTATTGTTCTCAGAGTGACAGGGTGCAGACAAATTTGATTTTTCTGAGATTCTGAATTTAAAGTCTAAAATTTTTCTGTACCTTAGCGCTCTGAAGATGATGGCATTATCATTGAAATGTGCATCAGCAGCAATCAAAAATGATCAATAATTTAACATTTTTGATTATACTTTTTTGTTATTTATGAAGCGTTTAGAAAAATGGAAATACTGTTTTAATTCATTACTGTGGTTATTCCGAAAGATATAACAAAGATAATGTAAATGAAGGGATTACTGTACTTCGTACATTGTATATAATGTGCACAATACAACGGTACAATACTTGTTTGAAAATCAGACGAGTTAGTGCGGTTCCAGTATGCATGAAACTCGAATCATATGACAATTTTAAGTAGTATATTGCAATAACAGGTTTTTAAGTACATAGTATAATCATAGATAAAATATTCTCTGGTATAATAAACCATTCATCGTAAAATTCAAACTCAATTCTTTATGCTTGGTATTTTTTCTTGGATCTGAAAAGATAACTACTAGGGAATGTTCACTAATAATAAGTTAATAAGGAGTACATCGAAATAAAAATAAAACAATAATGTTTTAATTTTTTATTCTTAGCGCCATTCAAAAGTTTTCAGTTAAATCTAAAACAAACAAATAAAATTTTGAAAAAATGTAAAATTTATATATTTATTTTGTTAACTTTTAATTAAATTTTAAATTGAATATATACTATTTTGAAACTATTACATTTTAATAAACCTTTCTGATTATATTGTTATTTATACATATTTTCTGTTTTGAAATACGAAAGATTTATGTAAGTTAAATTAAATATATGTTTGATGTCCAAAATTAATAACAATTAATATTTTATTATGATATATTAAATTAATAGTAGGTATGTTGTTATGTATCATTAATTAATACTACAATTGGTGTTAAATTAGATATTTAATTACTCATGAAATGATTTATAGCTTCAAAGTAACACTGATTCAAATTTTAATTAATTGTAATTACTACCATGCAACAATGGAATGCAAGTTTGAAATTTCTTAACAATTGTGTACGTAATAAAAGATTAATTAAATATAAATGTGTAAATCAGTATTAAATATTTTATGTTACTTTCGATTTATATCGATACTTTAAATAAATATTAAATATATTATGTCACATATTATAGCACTTAAACCGAAAATAAAATTATTATTGATAAAAACTATAATCAGAAACCAGCATATCAGTGTCTACGAAAAAAGTTGATTATTATTTGTCAGTATATTTTTACTAGTCGTGTCTGTGGCTAAATGCTTGTATTTTTGTGTTATTTACTTAGATATAATCATTAGTAATCAATAATTTTAGTTGTTTTGCACAGTATAATTCTTATTAGTTTCAGACTATACAATCAATTGTTATTTACTATTGTAAAATAATCACGGTTATTTACAATCTGGTCAGTATATTATTGGTGATAACATGCTTGAATTACTATCGTTTAGAGGTTAGGTATATATTAAGTGTCAAATAACATATAAATTATGTCATTTGAATCAATGTTTGTAATTTACCTATCACACTAATATTACAGATATCATGAATAATTTATAAATAGGTAGTTGTGTTTGTTAAACGATTAGTCGGTAGTATAGAAAGAAAATTAGTCTCCTTTTGAGCTTGCTATTTTGATTTTATGTATTAAGATACGAGGAAAAGATGTATCGTTTGTATTATAATCGTAGATAAAGTCTTAGATATTGTATGAAATTCCGTACCATAGATAAAGTAAATTCGTTTTGATAAAATTATTCTGTATTTTTATTTCTGTATATTCTACAGATTGTAAAAAAAGTATTTCTATAATTTCACTTTTTTATCTAGATTCATTTCAAACAGTATCATACTTGAAAAAATTCTCATTCTTTATATTTTTTAATCATCGGTAGTGCCGTTATACAATAAAAACCGAATTATATACTATTTATATTTTACTTAAATATTTCAAAAATATATATTAGTTCATGAGCTTATGAACAATATGTCACTATGAATATTCTTTCCATACACTAATTTATATAATACATTGTTTTAACGAACGTATAAAATAAAAATCAAATATAAATAAAAATTATCTTTTATTATTTATTTATATATGTTATCTTTCATGGTTACGTAGGTTCTTGCTTTGTAACTACACACATACATACATTTATGTATTGATAATGTATTATGAAATGACCGAAGATATTTTTAATTTGTACTGAAAGATAAGCATAAATAATTATCGAAATATGTATAACTACATACTTTTGCACAAATAATTTACAGATTACTGATACATCTTTTTATATACATACATACATACATAAATAAATATATATATATATATATATATATATATATATATATATATATATATATATATATATATATATTTGTATGTGTTGCATGTGTGTATTGATCACAAAATTAGTATAAATATTTTTTTTTTATTTTAATTCCAAATTACGTTATTCGAAGGAAAATAACATTTCGTTTACCTCAAAGGATTTGCATTATTTAGATTTATGTAAAATAGAATTTTCTGTAAAATTAATTGGAATGATTTTTTTTCGACTTTGCAAATTTGTTTTCAGTTATTTCATATTTTCAGGAAATTAAAATTATAATAACATTATAGTCATTTGAATTAACAAAATGACATTACACATTACATTCTAATTAATATAATGATCAATGATTCATATTTAATTTTCCTTTTTAGCCAGTTACATATAATTTCATGCAATGAAAATTTTTGAACTGATTTATATTAACTTATGATATGTATTTCTAAATAGCTTTTGCCAGTGTAAAGAGTTGTATATTAACTAATTTTGTTTAATCGAAGTAACGTTAAAAAAATATCAAAGCTTATATGCAAAAAAAATCATTTAATGAGATTGTCTATGAAAGAAACAAATGAAACTATCAATTTTTTGTAATAATTTTTTGAAGATTTATTTATTCAGATGTCAATTTGTAAAACTATTTATAAAGGAATGGATTATAAAATAGGATTTTAAACAACTTACTAATATTATGTTTCTGAAAAAAATATTTAATAAAAATGTATTTTAGTATTAAATAAAAATTTAGTTGTGTATAAAAGTTGTTTTGTGTTGAAAAGAAGATCAATATTATACAAAAAATGAACGTTTATTTACAGATTTTCTGTTTAGTTTCGACAATTATTTATATTTAGGTTTTCTGTACTAAGAATTTCCTTATTAACGGAATTTCAATAAACTATTAGACATATAATTTATTCATTACATATTATTTATATTATTTATATATATACGAGTATATCTAAAAGATTTCTTAAATTTGTTTTTTACACAAGACAGTTTTTGTAAATTTATTTTAACAAAATGTTTGCATATTGCTTATTAATTGCTTTTGATTGTTGTTTAATTATTGTTTATACTCGTTTCAATAGTGACGCTATTATATTAGAACATTGAAATACAGAGTAAAATATGCAGTGATCAAATGTGAAGTGATCAATAATTAATTGTTGAACATTTTTGTTAAAAAAAGTGTTTTTAGTTTCTGAGGGAGTTAAAAAATTATTTATGAAAATAGTTTCATTTAATTATTTAATTTGATCAACATTTTTTCACATTTCACTCATTTATGTATCATAACGTATAAAAAATGTATTTTGTGAAACATCTGATGCAAATATCAAATTCAATAACATATCAAACATATGAATATCTTTATATTTTCATTCGATAAAGTTGACGGTTAAAAAAGGTCCAATAAAGTTAAAGGTATGCCACATAGAGTCTTTTATCTATGGTATACCAGAAGATTTTAAATTAATAATTGCGACAGAAACGTGTCACAGCTTGTCACTGTGAATTCATTTTGCAAATTAATTAACATTTCTGTCAGATTTTCTTTATTAAAATTTTCAATAATTTGTCTTTAAAATTAAAACATTTACGTTATTAGTGACTCTTATGATTTTTGCTGAGAAATTTCTTGATGTTGTCTCTAATGGACTAAATTGTAATCACTGATAAGTAAGCAAAAAATAAATAGGTTAGAGAGCCAATTAAGAATGGATCGGCAGCATATATTTCCAGTTTTTGGATATTTGAAGGAAATTTAAGAATTTATTTGTTTCGATACAAAAGGTTTGAATTTTTAATATCATTTTTTAATATCTCATTCACAGATTTTCTATGTCTACGCTTTGAAAATGATGTATTGCCATAAAAATTCTTATTAGTATATCAAAAGAAACAATAATTAATTATTGGATATTTTAATGCAGAAACGTTTGTGATATTAAAGTTTAAGATGTTAATTCATTTGAAGAAAAAACATGTAATGTAAAGCTTTATAATATTAATTAGGTTCTATATTAAAAATATACATATATAGCGTAAAAAATAAAATTATATTTTCTATATAATACTTTTATATTATTTTTTATTTATAATAGTTTAATCGATTGGCGTTTTATTGATTAAATATAAAATATTCCTTCCTTCATTTATTTTGTTGAAAATTTCGTTACAAAATTTTAAATCCTACACTACGAGGGCGGTTTGAAGAGTAACATGGTTTGTGTAGTTGCTGTGGAAGAAGGAGACAGCAGTATATGTTTTAATATAGTTCCATCCTTTTTAGTAACCCATGTGAAGTTGGAAGTCATTAAGCCATAAGTTCTGCGTTTGACAATTGATTCAACACAAGCATTTTGCGCGAATGTGCAAATTTGATAATATCGGAATTCGAGGTGTGATTCCGTTTTTTTTTTTTTTTTGGAAGGGAAAACTGCGAAGGAAATCCATGAGAAGATATTTTCTACATTGGGTGAATCTTGTCCTTCCAACGAAACCGTTCGATTTTTGATGAACGAATTTAAAAGTGGAAGAACGAGCATCAAAGATGCATCATGCTCAGGAGGCCCGAGAACAGCGGTCACACCAGAAATCATTGATAAAATCCTCGATATGGTTTTGTTAGACCGGTCAGTGAAAATGAGCGAGGCAGTAGAGGTCACAGGCAACTCAAGTGAGCGAACGTATTTTATTTCGCATAATGAATTGCGTATGGAAAAAAATCCGAAATATGGGTGCACCGTTTGCTCACTGCATAGCAAAAACGAGTTCGAATGCGAAAATCAGCCGACTTCTTGGAACTGTTTAGAAAATGCCAATGGAGTTTATGCTTTGTTTTGTAACCATGGATGAAACTCGGCACGGCTCCGAAGAGTGGAAAGACGGTTCATTCGACTGGAAAGGTGATGATGTCATTTTTTCTGGGATGCGAAGGGAATTCTCTCAATCGACTATCTTCAGAAGGGGAAAACAGTTACTGACCAATACATCACTTTTGGAGAGGTTGAAGACAGCGTTTGCAGAAAAACATCCCGAAATGACCAAGAAAAACGTTGGTTCACCATGACAACACACCGGCTCATTCAAGCGTTGCCGTTCAGTAAACATTAGCCGAATTAAAGTTTAAAATCCGTCTGCATCTACCGTATTCGACTGATTTGTCTCCCTCGGATTTCCATCTATTCAAGAAACTCAAATTTTTCCTGGATGGCAAGCGATTTGGGTCGAATGAAGAGGTGATAGAGGTCGCAAACGGCTATTTTGGGAACCTCGAAGAAATCCACACCTGGGAGCGAATCGCGAAGCTGGAGAAACGTTGAGGCAATTGCGTTGAATTCCGAGAAAATTGTATCAAAAATAAAGTACATTTTGAAACTGATGCTGTTGTCTCTAATATCGAACCAAGTTAGTATTCAAATTGCCCTCGTAATTGTATAAATTTCCATGTAATTCTTTGAATCGGAATTGCTTTTCGAATGATCACCACTTGTATAGCAAACTTGAATTGAATCAAATAAAAGTTATTTGAATTAATATGTTCCGGTTTTAATTAAAATATTTTCTTCGGATATTTTAATATAGCGTGGAAAAAAATCCTTAATAATCGAATTTGAAATCCTGAATATAAATCATATATAAATATCTTTATGTTTAAACATAAAATAATTGAAAATAATATAATCTTCGACTTTCTTATCTTCAAACATTTTTTCATTCGTTATCATTATGTTAAATTATGTCGTATTCCATAAATATAAATGTTTTATTAGTTATCCTCTGATAATTATGCAATCAAATTCAATTACGATTAGTAACTTAATACTGACTGACATTATTTGTTACAGGAAGAATTTATGAATACAGTAATTTACAGTATATTTAAAATAAATACTGTCCCAAAATTGTGCGTAATAAATTTAATTATTTAAAATGACAGTCGATAAATTAATTTTTCAAGGTTGTATTATACACTGTTGTGAACCTTTTAAATTAGAAATATTTGATAATGGATATCTAGCAGTTGATGGTAGCAAGGTGAGTCACGATTTTAATTAGCGACTGAAATCAGTACAAATTAAATTTTGTTTGTGTTTCGATACATTTATTCTATTTTATCCATATTAATGCAGTATATTTAGTAATGATTGAATGTTATATGCTATATGTAAACTTAATTGTTTGGTAGTATACTTAAGATAAGTATTTTTTTTTCTAATTTAATAATGAAGCACGATTTGTTACCAAAATAATATTTTTCTTTGTATGGTAATATTTATTTGTAAATACCTATTGTGATCTAGCTATTGATGCATGGCGCACTGAAGAAATTAAATTTAAAGTTCACTTTTCAAAATTGGTTAACAATTGATATTTTTTTAAACATTTGATATAATCTTGTATTATTTCATAATGTTGGTGTTATACTACTAATACATTTTTAATACTGTCTTTTCATCTGGGTTACTAATAAACATGCTTTTCATTTCCAACCAAATGTCCCTTAATATAATTATAATAAATTCCCAAAAACTCTTGAATACAACATTTAAAGAGTTATTAAAAATTAAAAGAGAAAAAAAAGTAATGTTTATTTGAAAAATATTTTGTTTGTGTTTGAAAGTTTGAAACGTGGCTGAATAATATTACATATTATATATATATATATATATATATATATATATATATATATATATATATATATATATATATATATATATCAAAAATATTTACAAACACAACCAAGATCATAAAACATTTTTATTTATATCCAGTATAATATTTGTTTATTTTTATTATTCACATTGAAAATCGTTATATTAATCAATACTTAATCGAAAACATTTATGTTTGTTTATATTTGATAGATAACTTTCTTTATTTGATTACGAGTATTAAGATCATCATATTTTCAATAATTTATATTGTTGTTATCAGTATTAGACTCAATCAATTATATGTATTTCAGGAAGTGTAACACACATTCTATTAACATAAATAAAATGTAAGAATTTATATTAACACATTCACTGCGGGTTATTTTAGGTATAGGTCTGCGCGATATTCATTGAACGCGCTAGGTGCGGGCTCAGGAGTTAACGTATTAAGTAATTAAATTATTATTGTTTATTAAACAAAAAACATATATATATATATATATGTATAAAATATTATGTGAACAAATTAATTCGATGCCTTTTTAATAGAAAATTCATGTTTATTTAATAGAAAACATTTTAATCGTCAAAATATCCGCCATTCTTTCATGTAACTTTGCTCCATCTGTCGGGTAACTGATAAATCCCTTATCGACAAAAGATGTCAGCTTTGGTAGATGAAGTCGTCAATGTATTTTCAGACTTCTTCCGCCATTTTAAATTGAGTATCAGCCAGGTGATGCTGGAGCGACCGGAACAGGTGATAATCTGACGGGGCTAGGTTCGGCATGAGGGAGAACTTCCCAGCCGAACGAACAAGTAACGTCTTTCTTCCCTTTCGCGACGTGCGGCCGAGCGTTACTGTGCTGCAAAATGACTGCCTCGTTCCCTAGCCAGTGAACGCTCTTTTTCTCTTTAATTTGCCACTCAAACGGATAAGCTGTGTTTGTAATGCTCTGAATTTTCAGTCTGACTTGATCGAGCTACTTATAATACATCATATCCTTGGCGTGAATGTTTGGTTTGGGAGTCGATGTCGATCAAGTCTGTGACCGAGGGTATAGCCTTAACGCATCTTCTTTTTTTGTTTTCCGGGTTGAGCCATATGGAATCCATCGGTCTAGCTTTTGAGTTTCTTCCAGCCAATGTAGACGATAAGAAATTGATTGTTGGGTAACTCCGAGTTGTTGAGCGAGTTCCTGTTCTGTCTGAGCGGAGTTTTTACTTAACAGCTACTCAAGCTTCTCGTCGTCAATTTTTTTCGGTTGCTCAGGACATTTTCAATTGGAAAGATTGAAATCACCACTCCGAAATCTTTGAAACCATTGTTTGCATGTTTTATGCGTTTTATGTTTTTTCCGCCAAAGCTGATTTTTTTCAATTGGAATGAGAAAACTATGCAATGCCTAATTTGCTCCTTTTCGGACGACATCGTGTGCTCTACTGTTTTGTGAGGTTATGACAACTGCATGGCCAAGATATATAGTGTTTTTAAATGTTAAGGCTGGCACTTAAAAAATCCTTAAACGATGAAAAAATATTTTAATTGGAAACATATTTATAATTGATTCTATTTCAAGGCACATAATTATTTTTTACAGCAAATACATTATACACATTTGCGTCAGATATAAATACACACACACACACACACACATACACACACACACACACACACACATATATATATATATATAACAATATAATGAATGTTATTTATAATTTTTCAAATTTTTTTAATTTTTTTTTATAGATAGTTTATGTTGGATCAAAACCACCTCAAGATAATCAGTATGATGATTACAAACATATTGAATTGAAAAAAACTCAGTTTTTAGCTCCTGGTTTAATAGACACTCATGCTCATGCTCCTCAATATCCAAATATAGGTCTTGGGTATGATAAACCATTATTAGAATGGCTCCAGACATACACTTTTCCATTAGAATCTCATTACAAAGATGTAAATTTTGCAAAAAATGTGTATGAATCTGTTGTGGTAAGAAAATGAAATGTAATTAATTTTTTAATTAATATTTCAAACTTATTAATATTAGTTATTTAAACATGTAATCCATGATAGAAAACAACTTTAGCACATGGAACAACCACTGTATCATATTTTGCAACAATGCATTTAGAAAGTTCATTAGCACTTGTTGACACAGTTATAGAACAGGGACAAAGAGCACTTATTGGAAAAGTGAATATGATAAATTTAGCTCCAGAAAATCTCTGTGAATCATGCACTGAAACATCATTATCAGATACAGAAACATTTGTACTAAATGTCCTTAACAGAAACGTAATTTTTTATTTTTCATATACAAATCTATTAATTTCATAATTCAATAGTTTAAACTAATATAAATGTTCATTAAGTATTTCTGTTTTTTAGAATGATTTAGTTAAACCAACTATAACACCAAGATTTGCAATAAGTTGTGATGTAGATTTGTTAACAAAATTAGGTGCTATAGCTAAAAAACACAAATTAAATATACAAGTGAGTAAAATAATAAATTATCAACATAATATCAATTAATTTACAGTTAAAATACTTATTTTTAGAGTCACATATCAGAAAATCAAGATGAAGTTGCTTTTACATTGAAAACTTTTAAAACAAAAAATTATGCACAAATTTATGATAATTCCAATTTATTAACTGAAAAAGTATGTATGAAATCATGTAATATAAATTGTGTTAGACTTAAGTACAGTAATAAAACCATTTTTGAGTTTTTAAGATAAGTTTAAAATTAAAAATTAATTAACTAAAATTATAACTGACTTTCCTTAAAAAATTCTTTTAGACAATAATGGCTCATGCTATTCATTTGACAAAAGAAGAAATTGAACTATTTGCTAAAAGAAGAACTTCTGTAGCTCACTGTCCAAATTCAAATACATTTTTACAAAGTGGATTGTGTAATGTTCGTGATCTTCTTGCTGCTAATATACATGTTGGATTAGGTACCGGTAAGTTATCAGTAATGAATAAAAACATTTCATATGAATTATTTTTAATATTGTTTTATCTTACATTCTAAAAATGAAAAATAATAAACATGCATAGTAAATTATAAATATTTAATACACACACACACACACACATATATATATATATATATATATATATATATATATATATATATATATATATGCATGTATGTACATATCATTTTTTATATTTTATATAATTCAAAAAATCATTGTTAAATTTCTGTACATCATAGTTTCAAATCATTGTAATCATTATTGTTGCAAATGATTGAAAATTTATATTTAAAATTAAATCTTTTTAGATATATCTGGTGGCCATTCCGCATCTATTATAGAAGTAATGAGAGGTGCTTTACAAGCATCAATTCATTTATCATATACAAAAAAAATGCATAAGCCATTGAACTACGAAGAAGTATTTTATTTAGCAACATTGGGAGGTGCCAGTGGTAAATATATGTTTAATATTAAATGTATAATGGACAATAACGATATTATAATCATTTATTATATTTTAGCATTAACAATGTCTGATAAAATTGGAAACTTTAAAAAAGGAAAATATTTTGATGCAATTGTTGTTGATATGAATGTTATAGACAGTTCAGTTGATTTATTGCTTAATTATACTCCAAAGGAGTTACTACAAAAATTCATTTACACAGGCGATGATAGAAATATAATCGATGTTTTTGTCTCAGGTCGACATGTAAAGGGTTATAAAGAATTTAATGATAATCATGTGAATAATTGTCATTAAATATTTTGGAAGTAGTAATCATACAAAATTATAATTCAATTGTAAAAAAATTAGAAATATATATTAATAATATTTTTGTGACATGTTAGATTCTTAAGTGATTGATGCTATTATGTATATATATATATATATATATATATATATATATAAATGTAAATAAATAATTGTAACAGTTTATTTTTGCCTGTAAATATTGAACTGTAATGTTTTAAGATATGAAAAGTATACTGAAAAATTAAATAGGACATTGTTTAAGATTTTTTTTAACTAGACTGTATTTTTTTGGAAGTATCTATACATATGAATTTTATACAACAGGTATTATACAAACATTTTTGAAATATTATCAAAATGTAAATAATTCTTAATATCATTAAATGTACAAGGCAAATTTACAAAGAAATTAAAAAATGTCATATATAAATAAAACAGTAAGTATTTTAAAATAAGTAAAACTTTTTCTTTAAAAAAAACATGAGTATATGTAATTTTGAAAACCTAATTCTAGGAACACAATTGTGAGTTAAAAAAACATTGATCAAAAATTTATGATAATAATAAATTTAAAAGTATATATATTAACATCACTGGTATGTAAATATAATAAATCATTGAATAAAATGAATTTAAAAAATAAAGAATTTAGGAGTTTATATCTTTCCATTTGTTTAAAGCATAATAATTGTGGTTTTAAAAATAAGAAACAAATCATTAAGTATTTTCTGATTCTGCAAATCAAAGTATTCATAAATAATAAATTTATATCCTTAAAGTTTATAAAATTAAATTTATTATAGTTTTACAAAAGTCAAGAAAGGATTCAATTTATTAACATTTGTTCCAAATGAAGTATAAAAAATAAGTAAATATTTTTAATCTTTAAAATGATTTTCAATATAAAAATAATATATATATATTGAAATAAAATTATACAAGACATTATGAAATAAATACAATATTTCTATTGAAAAGAATTTTGAACTTAATTCCAATATGATTCCAATACTGTGGATATCTGTTTTAAGATTTAGTTTTTTTATTGTGTTATGTTTTAGTTGTTTTATCAAGTTTCAGTTATTGCTGGGTAGAAGTCTACTTCTTGCTTGTCATTCAGTAATTTTATGCTAACCGTTACCGTTTGTTCTTTTGTAAAAAAATATGTAAGTGAAATAAAATTATTTTAATGAATTAATGTATTTCCTTATCAATGAAAATAATTTTATAACATTTGAAAGCAGATTATTTTACAAAATGTCTTCGTCGGGTGCGTTATTTGGGAGTGCCATTTCAGGCCCTGGATCTACTCATGGTGCAAAGCATTTAGTTGAAATGAAAGCTGGTAGAATGAATCTTAAAGGTATTTAAAATTGCATATTATATATATATATACGCATACATATACATATATATATATATATATATATATATATATATATATATATATGTACATGTATATATATATGTATATGTAATTATAATAGTTATCAAAAAAAATATAAATTTTAATTGTATCATCATTTTCATAAATTATATATGTATGTCATATGAACAAAATGTTTAAAATTGTTTTATTTTTAAACTGCAATAGGTAAAATGGTTTATCCAGATAAGCGAAAGGGTTTATTATATGTGTACCAAAGTGATGATTCACTTATGCATTTTTGCTGGAAGGATAGAACCACTGGTGTTGTTGAAGATGATTTAATTATTTTTCCTGATGATTGTGAATATGTTCGAGTACCTCAGTGTACTACCGGACGGGTATATTTATTGAAATTTAAGTCATCAAATCGTCGATTTTTTTTTTGGTTACAAGTAAGTATAAGTAGAATTGAGAATTGATTAAATGTTCATTAAATGTTGTCAATATACGTTTTTTAATTTATTAAATATTTTTATTTAGTAATTATAAAATAATTGAAGCTGATTTGTTAATAGGATGTTAACATATTAGTTTACATATTTTATGAAGGAATAATAATTATTTTTTAATAAGTTTCTAATAAAAAAGCTTTAAATGTAAGCTGCTTTAAGACAGTTACTTTTTTTTTTTGCATTTTTAATAAAATATTTTTTACAATAAGTAATATACTTTGAATTAAAATCAGTTTTACAATATTTTCATCTGTATTTCAAATATTTATTAGGAACCAAGAACTGATCGAGATGAAGAAAGCTGCAAAAAAATCAATGAATATCTGAATAATCCACCAGGCCCTGGTGGTATTGGCGGTGGAAGTGGAGGATCAGGTGGTTCTGGTGGTCTTGCAGGTGCTGATCAAGATCTACAGTCATTATTAAATAATATGTCCCAGAGCCAATTAGTGCAGTTATTTGGAGGTGTGGGACAAATTGGTGGCTTAAGTAGTTTACTTGGAACTATGAGGTATTAAATTAAAATGTAATATGTACATATTTTGCTTATTGTGTGTGTGTATATATATATATATATATATATATATATATATGCACACATACAAATATAAATACTACCCTGATCAAAAAAGTTTCAGAAATTTCTATTCGAAAAGAATCATGTAAATCCAATATTAAAATTTTTAAAGGATAATATTTGTAATCTATACCAAAAATTGTTGTGATCTCATATTTTTATAAAGTAGTGTATGGTTTGTTCGGTGAATTTTACCATGTTTAAATTTTTCAAGCAATGAGTTTGTGTTAAATTTTGTATCAAAAACAAAATGCTTTTTAAAATGTTTGAAAAAACATTTGGAGATGAGTCTTTATCGAAAATGAGGGTATACCAGTAGTACAGTTTAAGGAGAACCGAGAGTTGGTAAAAGATGACGTTCGTTCGAGATGGTCGTCGACATCAACCGATGAAGAACATGTTCGAAAAGTAAAGTTTGATCCTGAATGATCGTTGACTGACTGCAAGAGATTGTTGGTGATGTCGACATATCATATTGATCTTGTCTGATACTTTGCACTTGAAATGTGTCTCAGCAAGATTTGTGCCAAGAATGTTAAATTTATAGCAAAAAAGTCATAAAAATTTTCCCGCCGTGATGATATCTAAAACATCTTAGGATCCTATGTATGTATGTATATAAAATGATTCATAACTGAAGACAAGAATTGTGTGTACAAATTTGATACTGAAACAAAACAGCAATCGTCCGAATGACTTGATAAATTTATACATAGTAAAGTTCGACGAACATATCAAACACTACTTTACAAAAACATCAGCTGTTCATGAATTATATGAGAGATTGTAATAATTTTTGGTATAGATTACAGTGGAAGTATTACCAACATTATTATTTAAAAAAATTAATTTTGGGTTTGCGTGGTTCTTATAAAATAGAAATTCTCGAAACTTTTTGATCGGTGTAGTATATATAGCTTTTATATATATATAAATATAGTTAGATATGTATTATACATCTTTTCCTTTTTTAAAAAAATTATAGTCGGCCTTCTGCTAATAATTCAAGAACTATATCAAGTCCATCTGTTCCTCGAATTACAACTACTGTTCCATCAACATCATCTACCACTTCAACTACTGGATCATTTACTACTCCTCAAAATACTTTAACTGCTGAAAATCTAATTACTAGTGTAATTAATGCGCAAAAACCAAATCGCTCTAGAGATTCCGTGAAATCTAATTCAGGTCAATCTACTACTACTACTACTACTACTACTGGTGCTAGTTCTGGAACAGCGGGTAACCCAGTTCAGTTGGCCGATTTGCAAAATTTATTGCAAGGAATTGTTCCAGCTTCTGAAGAACAACAAGGTAATATTGTTTAAATTATAGAAGATATATAGATTTATACATATATGTAAAAATTGTTTTTATTTTTTCTGGATTTTCATTAACAGTTTTTTTTTATCTATTTTTAACAGTTGATTTGTCATCTGCAATGACGACAGAAGCTCTTTCAAGTATTTTAGATGATACTGAAGCTCTAAATCAATTACAAGAACATTTACCTGCTGTAGGAGGTTCCAGTCAAGAACAGCTTCGTTCTACTTTACAATCTCCACAATTTCAACAGGTAAAAATGTTGTAAAAATTTATAGATTTAGATATTTTTCAAATTTGTTTTATTTTTAGGCTGTATCAATGTTTTCAAGTGCTTTACAGTCTGGTCAATTAGCTCCAGTTGTTTCACAACTAGCAGTAAATCCAGAAGCAGTGACGGCAGCCAGTCAGGGAGATATGCAAGGGTTTGTTAAAGCACTTGAAAAGGGTTCTGAAGCAAGTGGGTCAAAAACGAGTGATTCACCAGAAAAAGATGAAAAAAGTTCAGCGGATGATAAAAATAAAAAAGATGATGATGATGATGAAGGAATGCAACTTGGCTAAAATCTATAATGAAGATTGTTTTATACTATAATAGTTTGAAATATTGTATCCAATAAAGTTCATGATTATCATTATACTTATTTAGTGTATTTACTTAAACAATATACAATATGCTAATTATAATTAAAATGACAATATATATTTTTTTGATTAGGGTTAATACATATTGTTGAATAATAATTTTATTGTTAAAATTCTTTTTTGTGATGTATTTTACTATCATATTTTCTTTGGGCTCAATAATGAAATGTTCTTATTTTTCTATCGTTAGTTAATTTAGGCTTGAATGTTCAATGCATTAAATGTGTACATATGCATTGAATATATAAATTAAAATACTAGTATTTATTTTTGATTGTTTGCACAAAAGAGATTCAGTAATGCAAATATACATTGTAAGTACTACTTTCTTAATCTTTTTTTATGCAATCTAATACAAGTCGTGGTAATAAAATATATTTACGTTTTCTTTGAAGGTCTATTATTAGGAATTATTTTTTCTAATTACAAAAAATTGTGACAATGTAAAATAAATGCAATTGTAAAATTAATAATTTGTGCAAATATGCTTAATATATGTTGTTTGAGTTTTGAAATTTTACTTTTACTTCTGTTTAACAATATAATTTTTTAAACATATTTTATATTTTTACATATTTATCATGTAATTTGTTATTGTGGTGTATTTGTATTACTGTTGTTTTTAAATTAATTTTCAAAATTTACATTACCATTATATTTTATAATTCTTGAAAGTTTAATGTTTTTGATAATCTTAGTGATACAATTTGAATGACTAATTTTAAATTTGCAGTTTAACAATTTTTTTATTGCTGTTATTGACTAGAGATTGACAATTTTCCCACTCATTCTAAAAGTGCTTCCTATCCACTGGCTAATAAAAATGTAATTCTTGATATATAAACCCAAATGCATAAAAGTATGACTGCCCACTTATTTTCATAACAAGTCTATGGTGTCTGAAAAGCAGTATATTAGACATTACATACTTTTTTCATTCCGATTGAAAAAATGCTGTCGAAGCCATGGGAATGATTTGTTCAACTTTGAGGAAAGTTGTGATGTATAAAACATTCAAAAAATGGTTTTAGTGTGGTAATTTTAATCTTTCCAATTGAGAACGTCCCAGGAAACCGAAAAATTGAAAGATGAGCTTGAACAGTTTGTTATGTGAAAATATCGCTCAAACTGAACGGAAACTCAATAACTATTATCCATCAATCAATTTTCTATCTACACCTGTTGGGATAAATACAAAAGCTAGGTCGATGGTTCCATATGAGTTCAGCCCGGAAAACAAAGAAAGCAAATGTGATACAGCTATGTTCTTGTTCACAAAGTTTAAAGGGAAGGATTTTTTTGCACAAAATCATAACCGGAGAGAAAAAATGGGTTTTGTATAGCAATTATAATCGCCAAAAATCATAGGTTATGTCCGTGAACCACCGACATTGATCCCAAAACCAAATATTCATGCCAAAAAAGTGTTATTGTTTATTTTGTGAGACATTAAGGATGTAGTGTATTATTAATTGTTCTGACCTGATCAAACTGTAAATTCAAAGCGTAACCAACAATAGCATATCCTTATAAGTGACGAATTAGAGAGAACAATACCATTCATTGACGAGGGAGCGAGGCAATCATTTTATTACATTTTATAATTTCTTACATTTGTTTGGATAATGTATTTTTTGTATCTAATCGATAATTTGATATTTATTCAATAATGTATTTAAAAAATCGATACTTTTCTAATAATATTTTTTTCCGTTTATTTACGAAAATTATTTGAAAAGTGTCCCTTGTGAGAATTATCTATATTGTCCATTTAATTCTAAAACTGTTACTGATTTTACGAAGCTAAAAATATTTGTATACAAGTAGCTAACGTACGAGGGTGGACTGATTTCTGCGCCATTTCTCTAGCCGATAAATGGCGCAAATCGTTATGAATTGTCTACTTTTCTCAGTGTCATCCTTCATTAGCGTGTCCTTAAAGTTTCATAAACTTCAGTCAAGTAGTTTGTATTTGATAGCCTATCAAAATGAAGAAGTTTTGCGTTTTGTGAACAATGGAGAAAAGCGAAGTTTACGTAGTGATAAAATACTTCAATATTAAGGGTTTATCCCCATCCGAAATAAAAACTGATCTGGATTCTACTTTAGGTGAGTCCGCTCCATCGTTTTGAACTCTTAAAAATGGATTGCGGATTTTAAACGTGGCCGTATGAGCACTGAGGATTCACAACCTTTGAGCAAATTAAAAATGGCTACTTCTGATGAAATGGTCTAAAAAATACATAAAATTGTACTGAACGTTTATTGAAGTTGCTCGAGATAGCTGAGGCTGTTGACATATCAAAAAGGCGAGCTCATCACATATTATGCGAAGTTTTAGGCATGAGAAAGCTATTTACGTGATTTACACCCCGGTTGCTCACACTAGAACAAAAATTCAATCGTATGACCATCTCCGAGCAATGTTTGGCTCTGTTCAAGTGAAATACAACAGAATTTTAATGTTGATTCGTTACCATGGACAAGACTCGGATTTACCATTAAATTCCGAAGATCAAGCAACAATCTAAACAGTGGATAGCAAGAGGCGAAACAGCTCCGAAGAAGGCGAAAGAATTTCCATCAGTCGAAAAGGTAGTGTTTTGGGATGCGAAAGACATTCTTTTATCGATTATCTTGAACAAAGTAAAACAATAAATGAAAAGTACTACGCTAACTTATTTGGCCATCTGCACCAGAAAGTTTGCGAGAAACTGCCCGGATTGGCAAAAAAGGTCTGTATCAGTAGGATAATGCGTCTTGTTACAAGTCTGTTATTGCGATAGGTAAAATTCATCAACTAGGCTTTGAATTGTTGCCTATGCAGTCTAGTCCGCAGACTTGGCTCTGTCGGACGTTAGTTTGTTTCCAAACCTGAAAAAATGTTTATTTTGAAGAGTTTGACAAATCGCCCTACAATGATGGTATAAAAGCTCTTGAATATTGTTAGAATAAGTTTATTGAGTTACAAGGAGACTGTCGAAAAATAAAATCATTCAATATTATACTATTTCCTTTCTAAATCGCAAACTTTTCATCCCACACTCGTATATTATAAACTATAGTTATTATCACAAAAAATGTAATTATAAAAAAACATTGATAAAAAAATAATATAGAAACTTAATATCTTATATAATGTTAAGTTTTGAAAACATCCGCAGTTTAATTGAATGTATATGCATTTGCATTTACATAACTGCATTAGTAGATATAAAGATTTATGTAATACACAATATTAATATTTATGGTTAGAAGTTTTAAAATAGCCATTTAATTGTAGTTCAGTGCAATATCAGTAATTTGGTATTTACGAAGTTTTCCAATTATTTAGACTGAGCTGTAAGTAAAATTAAGTTATAATAGGTTTATAAATTAATATTGTCTGAAATTAATAAGCAGATAAACAAATTGTCATTTGAGGTTAACAGTTGAATGTTACATTTCACAGTAAATAGTTATATACTCCTGTAATTAAATTATAATTACAAACATTTAACATTTTCTTCTTTTATCATATAAACAGTGATAATGTTTTCATTTAGGAGAGATGAAATTTAAAGTTAAAATGAAATTTTATATATAAGCTAACAAGGCAAAGTATCATAAGTGACATTTCGATAATTAAATCTTTTATTAATTTCAATATCAATGAGTTCTATTTAGTTTATGTACTTTTTAACTTTTATATTATATTTTTTAATTTTTTGATATATGACATTTATTTTAAATTAATAAAATATTTTTTTACTTTATTTTATAGGTGGGCGATGTGTTTGATGGTTTTGTTATGAAATAGCGACTATGTAGCCTAAGCAACATGATCTAATACACTTTTGTGAGTATTAATTTTTATTTAAAAAGAAATACATTATAGTTTTAACAGTTTTCAAATTTTTACTTTTATGCAGAAGGTATATTTGTTTGTACCAAATTTAATTAAATGAATATTTTTGTGTAATAAAATACATTTTATATTTTGTTTTAAACTTGGATCACTAAAATATTTTCTTCATCAACATTTATTTTATTTCCAATACTTTCTGTCACTGTATGCCACTTATCCAGGTTTATATCTCGTCCATATATACCAAAAGTTAAAAGTCTTTCAATGTCATTAATGCTCATAATAATGTTATTTATATTTTCATCGGTGCTATCTTCAAATTGATAATTGTACTTTTCGAGTGGAAGAATGTCATACGTTAATGTAACCGGAAACTGAAACGTGTATTTACTTCTTCTAAATTGTCCATTTATAGATATAGATTTGAATTTTTGTCCGTTTGCAATCGTCGAGGAATTGAGGTTTCCGCATGAATTTATGTTGTCAGTTAAACATGCAACCAAGCCACAAACTTGAATTCCTGCATCCACAGACAAGCCATATGGCCTTGTTCCATCAAAGGCTGTAATTCTAGTTAAAATAGTAAAATATATAGTTAGGTTTTTTATATAAAATTATATTATTTCATTCATTTTTATATTTTTTAATTTCTTCAATTCAATTAAAATAAATAAAACGTGAAATAAGATACATCAATGAAAACTATGTCTGTTCTATTCGTAAATAAATTAATGTTATTTTCAATGAACATTTTCTTTAAACAATTGTTTTAATTAAAAACGTTTCCATTTTAAAAATATGATTTCATTTATTCATTCATCACACCAATCACCATCACACCAACTCACCAATCACATTTCTGTGATTGGTGAATTATAATAATTTTTATACTAACTATGCAACTAAAATTTCCTAAATAAAAGTATGTAAATTACAATAATTACCTGTAAATATAATCAGTACTTGAAGGCGAGTCTGATACAATTTTGAACTCACAACATAAATCATTATTACAAATTGTCTTTTCTGTAATAGGATTTTCAAAAAAATTCAAAACTTCAGTCGTATAACTAGTAAAGTTATCCTTAAACATGTTAAACTCGGATATTTCTTTTTGTTCGTTATATGAGATTTTATCGGGATCGGGAATATTTTTCTTAAAATTACTTTTGGATATATCTGCTATTATCATTTTACTTCCACTGGTTTTTGGCATGTACGCTTTATTAAAACTACGTCCTTCATAAATTCCACTACCACCATTTCCAAGATTTATATTACTGTATCCAGATGCTAATAAATTTACATCGTTGCTGTAAGCCCATCCAGCTTGCGTTTCTGCAGCTGTAATTATTATTTGAATTTAATACACCTTTTTACATAGAATCTTTAATACATTCATTTTACATAGAAATTATTATGATACTGATATTACAGGAAACTCATACTTGAAATAAATAATATTATTATATGCATACATTATCAAAACTATTTTCGTATGTTTTAATGGACGATTAAATTAAAAACATTTGTACGGGTGAAATATTATAACACTGATCATCTTTTTTATTTTTTACTTGAGAATAAGTTATTTGATTTTGGTTCGTGTAAACTTGATACATAATATAGTCTTAGATAAAGTCAATAAAAAATATAAATTTAATCGAAAAAATATGGGTTTAATAAACATATATGAATTACCTGTCAAAAATGGCATTTGACTAAACCATGCAGTACTGTAAACAAAATCATGAATATCCTTTTCGCGTACTAATTTTAAAGCCGGCTCTTCAAATAATATATCAAAACATATAAATGTTCCGAAAGTTACACCGAAATCAGTAGTGAAAGTTGTCAAGTCAGCCTTTTCGGTTACATTGAAACCTGGCTCGATAAATAAATTAAATTTCCTGTACCTGTAAGAGCATCTTTTTATAGAAACACGTTTCTAGTTATAATTAAATCTTATAATATGTAAAAATCACTTAATTTTCTGTTACCTTGCAACAATTGTTCCTCTACGATCGAAAACGACATTTGTATTATAAATTAAAACTTTATCAGATGGACAATTATCGTCTTTGCTACAATCATATGATTCAACTAAATTAACTACAATATAAATATTATATTCTGCAGCAATGCATGATAGTTTTTTAATTGCCTAAAATTATGAAACTCATTTACTAGAGTAGATATATTAATTTCCGGCCAGACTAATTAACGGCCACTCTCACCAAATTTAAAGTCTAATCTATTATAATACATTATCGAAACTTGACATTGTAAAAAGAATACATATATGCTTACTATCTATATAGAAACAAACTTATAAACATTTTAAAAATATTAGTAGATTCGAAATTTAGTGCGAATGGTCGTAAATTGGAGCGTAATGGGGAATATATGCATCTATTCTGTATATTTTTGAACTAAATGCATTCGGAAAGAAACACATGACAGAAGAAAAATTAATATTTAATGACCCTTTTGTGTGTAATAAGTACAGAATAAATATGTATAAAAAGCTCAACGGACATCAGTAGGAAGAAAACATTAAAATAAAAACACTCTAGATGTATTACAGTAGATACAGTGTTTTTATAATTAAAAACATTTTTAAACAATCATAAAATGAATCAAGTAGGTTATAACAGTGCTAGATTTTTATTTTTCTAATTCCAAACTTTATGAAAATCGGATTTTAAAAGGTGTTTACATTTTAATGGAATTAATTTAAATATGTTTAATATTTACGAAAAAGTATTAAAACTATTAAACGGAATAAGCGTCAATTTTAAGTTTTAACCATTAAAAACATTTGTATGAGGGTAATTACTCCAATTATCTTCTCAGTGCTAGCTAATGGTTTATGTATTGATATTTAGATAAAAAATAATTAATATAGAATTTAAATTTCCAGATTTATCTCTTACAAATCATTTCTACGATTTACGATAAAGTTGTAATTATCTGTTTTACACCTGTGATTTCGTTCATGTATTGTTCTCGTGATTCTGTTTCTGGTACATTACTCAGTTCTTTAGCTGCCTTGACTATCTCTGACTCTCGATCCATTATCAGGTAGCTTATTGATACATTCTAATCAACAAGAAACCTGAGAATGGCTCAAAAATCAAAACTAGTTGTTGCAGATTATTAAACTATTTTAATGATTCACTCGGACTGAGACCACTAGAACAATAATTTATAATATTTTACTATTGTAAATTATTGCTGTATACATATTATTTTACGCGTACAAAAATTGTAAAATAAAGACTGTTTAATAAACGCTGATAGATATTCTCTTCATTATAATATAATATAAAACAATGTTTATCATATTTATAAGTACTCTAAAAATAATTGTAACTGTAACTACAAACAAAATGTTAAAATATAGAAATACAGCATTAAGATATTCAATAATAAGTTTTCCTGATCGCTTTTTGATCTGTTCTCCGTTACTAGTTTCGGGAAGTGTACCATCTTCAGGTATATATTAAAGACCATGGATAAATGTTAGAGACTTTCTAATCTATCTAGATACATATGACTATGCAAGTAGAAATTAGAAAGTCTAATATCTACCTGAAGAAAACATACGTGCTGAAACTAGTAGTAAATAATATACATTCAAATAATTTTAAAGGACGAAGACCATTAGAACAATGCATCAATGAATTTACTGGAATGCAAACATACAACTATTATTCATTAAAATTTAAAAAATATGAGAAAAGTTAAAGAAAATCACGACAAGCTATATAATTACTTAAAAATTAAGATTAATTATATAACATTATTTCGGTGAAAGAAGATTTAATAAACAATATTATTAATAATTTTTTACATACTTTTTATAATTTTTTTATCCAAAATTTCAATCACTATAATCGGACGATTACTGCTGTAATTATTTAATATGAATCAATGGACTTATTCTTATAGTTGCTAGTATATCGTAAAAATTGAGATAGTAAAAGTTAAACAATTTAAAAGACTGGCAATTATTTACATGTACGCATACGCAAGGCTATTTACACTGAGAGTATGGTAGTAGTGATATGAATTTTATTACAGAAATAGATTGAATTTAATACCATATTATAATAGTATTTTATATGCTTTGATAAAAAAAAAATCGTGACATTCAAGTTCATGTTATTTTATAGAAAGTGAATGTCACAAGTCCCCTTTCTGTTCTGTAAATATATGAATTTATATACCTTCGAAATACCAGTAATGTTTTCAGTATTACATGGTACTGTATTATCATTTGGTGACGGTATATTTGTGGCAAATTTTTGAAGTTCATCACGTGATGCAGGTAAATGCAAAGTTGTTAATCCACATTCTGGAAATACTATTATATCAACATCCTAAAACAAATAAAAATTAAAATTAAACTGTGATTTATGTGTATATATATATATATATATATATATATATATATATATATATATATATATGTATATATATGTAGATAAACAAATATTGAAAAATATGTACAGGTAGCCTCTGTATAACGCGGTCGTTAGGTTCCAAAAAATGTCGTGTTATACGAATTCATGTAAAGAACTAGTATAAAAAACAGGGCTAGGTTCCAAAAATTAACAAAACTACACTATTTTATTCTTATGACTAAGAGAAATATATTTATTAAAACAATCAATAATTGATCAAAAGTATTACATATTAATATTATGTAATGTTTTGTTCTTCATCACTGCTAAACACCATTAAACGACGGCGTTTTCTTTCCGGCAAAATATCCTCATCTTTTGAGTTTACTTCTGTAGCGTCTTGATTACTATGCTCAATTTTTTGAACAAAAAATCTGTTATTTTCTGTTTGCTTTCACCTAAGGGATCTTTATACATTTCGTTGTGTGGAGTTAATCATTTGTGAAGTTCTCTCTTGAATTTTGCGCTTCTTTCAGTGGAAGGATGCGCATTTAGATAATAGAAATCCAATTGTTTGGCTAGGTGTATGCCTTCCTGTATGCTTTTTAGGGTAAAATTTCGAACTTCAACGTTTCTATCTGTGCTATCGTCCTCTGAATTAATTTGGTTTATCTCAGATGCCATTTCCACCAAATTTTACCAATTCTCAAACCGTGTTAGAGTGAAGCCGTGTTGTAAGAATGCCATGTTATATAGGAGTTACTTGTATATATATATATATATATATATATATATAATATTAGCAATTATAAGTTTACACAAAACATACAAACAACAAAGTAACAATCTTGAAATCCGATAATTAGTATTCAACTTGCAAATAAAGAAAATAAAAAAGTATACATCTTGATTTGTATACAAAAATATTTTTACCTTACATTTGAAAATCGATTATTAGAATTCTATTCTATTAATTTTAAAATCTATTTAAAAATTCTGTAGTGCCTGTATGGATTCGAACATATTTTAAATAAGGTTAAAAAAATTGAACGTTGATAAATACGATACGTACATGAAAAGACATTATTTAGTAATAATATAGTTATTAATTAATATAAGCGTTTAAATAGTTAGTTGTCGGACGATAATGTAATTGCAATCGAAGTACATTGTAAACAACAAACAAAATAATTAATAAATCAATTATTGAACATTTTTGATTAGAAAAAAAATATTTGTTGTTTGTAGGGAAATGAAAAAACCCATTTGTGGAAGTCTGTCTAGGCCCAGTATTCGAAACTACTTTTGTTTAATTTTTCCATATAAAGAATGTGCTTTTTTTAAAAATTATTGTACATATAAGAATATTACCTTTTGAGACGCCTCTTTAATAAATTCGATGTATTGATTTACATTGTTATTAATGATATTTTCAGCATTTTCTCCTTCTTTATAGTAAGGTGTATACTCAATCACAGCCGCTCTGTATGTTCTACGATCTTGAACCTTTATAATAATGTATTTACTAAAAAATATGTTTAAGCAAAATAATTAAATGATTACCTGAGTGAGTATTTGTGGTAATATTATCGAATACAAAACAATCAGACATTTTTGAAAACTCATTTCTGAAAAAAATATGAATAATAATTACAAAAAAAAAATATTTGTCAAGTGAAAGACTAGTCAAATAAATGTAATATCTCGCAATTGACCTCTATTGAACGTTTTCATGAATTTTTAGATTTGCAATGAATGGTTGTAATAATATTATTTCTATGTTAGATGGACATTTTTAAAAACATCGATTTACTATTAAATTATATCAATACAACTCTCATGTAATTATTATAACAGGATGAAAGAGTAATGATGTATATGGTATATAGTGATTATGTGTATTATAGTGATGTGGTATATAGTGGTATATATGATGTATGTAGTGATTGTTTTTATTTGAAATTTGAACGATCCAGAGCAATATTATGCTTAGAACGATTTTTTTATAAAAATTAATCAAATATATACTTTTAACAAAAATAGTTAAATAATTTGTGTTTTCATTTCAATAAAAATAGGCTTTGGTCATACTTAATTAAACTTCTAATGAAAAAGTTGATTATAAACACTTTTTGCAGTAATTATAGAATTTTGGATAAATTTTTTAGATATTTTTTCTATTTATACTTTACGAATATTGTATCATTTTTAGTACATACCACTTAAGTACTTATAAATCAAAGAAAGAAAAATAATATTGATTGTCGTTTATGTTTTTATTTGCATTATAAGCGATAATCTTATTTAATGAATGAAAGTATAAGAAATGTTGCCTTAAAGTCTGATATCTGATTAATGTTTTTTCAATTTTATTTTTCGAGTTAACAATACAGATAAAAGATAAAATTACATTGTTTTATTTACGATTCATACATTAGAATATGTAATTGTGCTATTAAATTTTGATAGTTTGAAAAACAATAATGTAAATAATTGGAACTAAAGAATATTGTGATATGCTGAAAAAAAACAATAGGTATAGAGTTGTGCTAAAGCATAAAATGGCATGTTGTTCATGATTGTTTTAAATTATATGCTTTGTTTTTTTGACACAAAAAAATAATTGAATGATTTTGGATGTAATAGCATAGATATTATTATAATGATTCATTTTATCAATCTTGACTATGAAACGGAATTAACTGATTTTTTCTTGTGTATTTCGCTCGATGGACCGAATATTTATTTTTGATAATCGAGTACCATACGTATCAATTTGATGTAAATTTATAGTACAATTAGACAATTTTTACTAACATTTTCAATATAACAGTTGAGATCATAAATAAGTGTAGTGCAATAAATCTTAAATAAAAATAGTGTGAATGAAAAACAAGAAATTCATTAAATGCTTTCCCAAGAAGTGAAAATTGATAAACGTATTGACACTCAACGTATTAATAATATACAAAATACCATAAAATACTGGAAACTTCCATGTAAAATCGGCGACCTATAACATTAGCGTCTCTGTCGACTTGAGTTAATATGTCAATATGGTTAGCCACAGGCACATTCTTTTTTTTCTTTGTT
Source organism: Acanthacorydalis orientalis (assembly GCA_034766995.1). Taxonomy (NCBI): domain Eukaryota; kingdom Metazoa; phylum Arthropoda; class Insecta; order Megaloptera; family Corydalidae; genus Acanthacorydalis; species Acanthacorydalis orientalis. Next base: position 25,743,051 of record CM068317.1, read on the forward strand.
TTTTTTTTCACACCCATAACCCACCAAATATTGTATTTCGTTTAATAAAAAAAAAATTTAATTAATCATAACTTGGTAATAATAAAAAATATAAAGGTACCGAAATAAAATTACTCCGGACACAATAATTATTATAGAGCTGTATAGAAGAAAAAATAATATAAATGATAATATTAGGTTGGTGCAAAAATATTTGCGGTTTTTACGTATCGAGTATAAAGTCGCATATTTAAGTTAAAAATTATGTTCATTAATCAAAAAAATTAAGGCCACTGGCCTGCACACATTTCTCCCAACGGGAAACAAGTTTGTTTATTCCTACAAGATAGAATTCTGGAGTCCTGGAATTAACGAATTTATCGAAAGCGCTTTAAGATGATGCTTGATCTTTGAAAACCTTCCCTCGTAGGAAATTACCCAAATGTTTAAAAAAATGATAATCTGTCGGAGACAGGTCCGTAGAATAATAAGGTGGGTGGGGTAAGGTTTCGTAACTCAGTTCATTTATTTTTTTTAGTCATTGATGAGTCGTGTGGTCTGGCGTTGTCATGTAGATGAATTGGTTCTCTTCGATTGACCAATTCTAGCCGTCAACAATGCAACTTCTCATGCATTTTTTCAATTTCCTGACAATATTTTTCCATTGTTATTGTTTCACCAGGATTTAAAAAGTTGTAGTGAGTGATGCCACTTGTCGACCACCAAACAGTGACCATAATCTCTTTTCATAAAATTTCGGTTTAGGAAACTGTTTTGGTACTTCACCTCGGTCTAGCCCACTTTGATGAACATTTCCGATTGTTTTAGAGAATCTACTTTTTATCAAATGTCACAATTCTATCAAGAAAGGGATCATTTTTGTTATTCAATGTAGCGTTGACTATACCGCGACTCTACTGTATATATATATATATATATATATATATATATATATATATATATATATACAGTAGATATATATATATATATATATATATATATATATATATATATATATTACGATATGAAGCTAATATATGCGATATGAGCGAAGCGAGACGGGGAAGCGAGCTGCGGCGGAGATCCCTGGGGGTCGATGAGCCTAGCGAGTAGGGGGTAGAGCTCCCTAGTTATTATTAAAAAAATACTATCTCGTATTGTTACTTAACTGTTAAAAGTTTTTCATTTTAAATTAAGACTTTTTTATTTTTTCATTTCAATTTTTTTTATTTTGAAATATTTTTATTATTAAAATACGCGTATTCTAACTACAAAATCAGAGATTGATAAATTAGGTATAAACACATATTTGTAACGGTTAAATTTCAAAATCTAGAGTGTTTTTAATATTCTTAATCATTTTTATTAAACAAGAAGATCAATACTTTATCTTGAGAAATTTAATGGTAATACATTTATACAAGAAACCATATTTTTAAGTTGAATTGACAGTGGATCCAACCTGTGAGTTAAGGGTGAAAATGGAGAAATGTTTTTAAGTAATACACGCATATATACTTGGTAAATACACAATTGCTATTTAAAATTTATTGAATATTTTTCAATAGATTCTTTATATCGAAAATAAATAATTAGAAAAAAATAAGGATCATTTTTATATTTTAATCATTGTAAAAAGTTCTAGAGTGTAATCACTTTCTTCTGGATCTGCTTTTGGTTTAGTATGAATATTAATACCAATTTAATTTCTATTTTTTTAATATATATATATATATATATATATATATATATATATATATATATATATATGTATATATATATATATTGTTTCGTGAAATGAAAAAATGTAAGATTTTCTTAAGATATTTATGAAAAAACTTCAAAGAGAAGTCTTAAACCGCATGTTAAAATTAAACGACAGTACTTTTATGAATTTATTATAAACATATTCATGCTTAATATCTTTAACTGATTACTTTATAACACATATTAGCTTATATAACTTTAATAAATACTTTTGTCGTTTTGAGGATGTTCAAATCAATTTGCAATTCTTATCCACTCTATAACAAACATCTCTTATATGTGACTGTGTATGTATAAGTATCAGGTGATAATAAAAAGTATTACTGTTCTATTAATCTTCATACCTTTATCTTACTGATATATTTATACATATAACTGATAGTCTCTATCACGCATAGGATATAATTATTGTATTTTTCCATTAATTTCGGTTTTCATTTCGATATGAATACTCCATTGTTCAAATATCTATTTTTAATTTGATTTGTATCAAATCTTCTTTTATGTAATTTAACATGAGATAGTTAAAAGAAGTTGTTTTCAAAAATATTACCTTAGTGATTAAAGATGTAGAAGTGTAGATTACAATTGGCACTGTTTACTCGATATTATGACTGAAACGTATAGGTTAAGTCTTAAAATAAAACACGTAGTTTTGTTTAAGTGCGTTTTATCATTTTAGATATGATATTCCACGTGACAGTCATCAAAGAGGGGACTGAAATATTTTGTTTCACATATATATATATATACATATATGTATATATATATATATATATATATATATATATATATATAGAGAGAGAGAGAGAGAGAGAGAGAGAGATTCACTTTATTTGAAAATTATAGACTGAAACTTTTAAAACTAAATAATTCTTATGATTTCATATCCTATTTTGGTATGAAATTATTATTTTCAAATATTTTCGTGTTAATCACCTTAATAATTGTATGATATTAATTACACTTGCAATTTTTTGTACATCAAAATTAATAAATTGCAGCATGCTAAATTTTTATTATAAGCTTTTAAATTTTTATTTGGTATAAATATTATATTTCGCTATTTAATACAAGACCACTATCAATCGATATTTTTATTTCCTATAAATACTTCAAAAAATACTTTTAAATAAATAAATAAAAGTAGAAATAAATACAAGAAATCGAATGTATAGTTCTAAAAGTAGGATATATATATATATATATATATATATATATATATATATATATATATATATATATATATATATATATATATGACTTAGGTTATTTATTTTTATAGTAATTATTGTAATAAAATAAAAATGGATTTTAAAAGTGCATTAAATTATCAAATTTATAAAATATAAATTCATATGTGTTTTGATTGTCTATAAAACATTTAAATTATTATTATTTGTTTTAGCTTTCATATTTTTATTATTCTAATATTTATTCCATTTTATTATATATATATATATATATATATATATATATATATATATATATATATATGTACGTGGGTCGTTTGATAAGTTTGGTAGATTTTTGTGAGATGGCGCCACCATTCATTTGATAACGTCACAGTTATCAAGTGTCACTTTTCAAACTAGCATAGGCGAAATTTCAGCCAGGAGCGATGCATTGTTCACGTTCTACAGATGTTAGCAGTGATTATTTTAGCAGTTGCTGCAAAAATGGACAAAATGTGCAGGTTTTTTGCGTCGATTCGTCGCCGTGGATGGAACATGGATCTACCACTACACCCTGCGACGGAGTAGCAGACAAAGCAGTGGATAACGACTGGTGAAAGTCCGCCAAAGAAGATGAAGGCTTTTTTGTCGGCTGGAAAGGTGATGGCCACCGTTTTAGGATTTGCAAAGAACCATCCTGATTGATTACTGAACGAAGGGAAAAACAAAAACAGGAGCATATTATGCAACATTATTGTCTGAAAGAAGAGCTGAAACAAAAACGGCCAAGATTGACGCATAAAAAAGTGATGTTTCAGCAGCACAATACGCCGTCCCACAAATCGACCGTCGCAATGGAAAAATTGCAGGAATCGAATCCTAAATTAGGATTCGAATTGATTCCTCGTCCATCCTATTCTCAGGACTTGGTCCCGTACGACTTCTTCCTCTTCCCAAACATAAAAATTTGATTCGGTGGGAATAAATTCTTGTCGGATGAGAATATCACCGTGGGTGTCAATGCGCATTTTGCAGACTATGAGAAAATCTACTTTTCCGATGGGGTGAAAAAATTGTAAACTCAATAGACCAACTGTATAGCGCTCAATGGAGATTATGTTAAGAAATAAAATCGTTTTTTTTTTTCAAAAAACGTTATTTAATTTGCTTTTTTACCATACTTATCAAACGACCTCTGTGTATATAAAATTATTTTTTTTTAAATATTTTTAGGTTTTGCGAATTTCGTCAGTTTTATTAAGAAAATTCTACACTATTATTGTACTAATAATAATAATTTTAGTAAATGTACACAAGTAATAAAACTTCATTTTTTTATTTACTATTGATTTTAAATATGTACATATGTACATACATATATATATATATATATATATATATATATATATATATATATATATCAAATATTTAACTTAATAGCGTTATTGACCTGTACAATGTCAAGGCTCCATATTTATTTATTCTCTTGTTGTATTTAATATACATATATGTATTTTACATCTTTTTTAGAATTTCTCAAAGTCAAGGCCGGCATAAATTAACGGGTTATCTTTAAACATACTAAAAATTAATCGTAAGAATCAAGTACAATGCGTATACGTTCTTTAAAAATATATTTATTTTTTATATGAATGCATGAGTGTGTGATGTGTGTATAGTAATATAAGTACAGATATGTATAAATAGTTATATATATATATATATATATATATATATATATATATATATATATATAAGAAATCATTAATTTTATTTGTTTATAAATATAATTATTCAATTATTAATTCGAAAGTTCTACTGGAAGTTGGCAATATCAATTGCGTTTTAGTGAGATAGGAAAAATATTTAAGAAACAAAATATTTTTTTATAATTTAGAAATGAAAAAGTAATGTTACGAATACTTTTTAATAAATGATTTAAATCATTATTAAATACTTGCATTATAAAGTCATACATGTTACGTATGGTTGTAATAGATTTTTAAAAAAAGTTTACCACAATTTGTACCTAAATGTTTCTGTATTTTTAAAGCACTTTATAATATGAAGATCTGTGATCCCATTGTTGTATTGCCATAGTAGTCTCAGATTTGGCAAATCAATCAAATGAATATTTATCTGCCGTGGTTAATTTTGGCTCTTCAGCCAGCTTCCGATTATTCATGTGGATTTTTGAGCAACCAACAATTTGATGAGATGTCTTAAGAATCGAAACTATTTCTAACTAGTAAATATTTAAATGATTTCTCAGGACTAAAATCACCGGAAAAATATTCTTGTATATATTGCCTCTATATTTACAGTACTTTGGTTTTCAGATTCTTGTATACTGAACATTTATCTAAGTTCATGTTCATAAAACTGTCAGTTATTCAGTGTCAGTCATATTTATATATATATATATATATATATATATATATATATATATATATATATATATATACATATATATGATAGGTGTTTTTTGATTCAATAACGATTCTATGTTTTATAATAAATAACAATTTTCAATAATTCTTTTTTAATCTTTTTCTGGAGTTCATCAAATAAGATACCTTCTTATCACTTTTGGGAAAAAATGTGAAATGGAGATAAACTTTCTATATCTCGATGTTTCCCCACTGTAAATGGAAACAAAATTACCGTTTAAAATACTGAAATTAATTGAGTTCAAATAATGATAAGTTGGATAGAAAATATATCTTAACATTTTACCAGATGTACAGTTTATTATCTTGTTAATTTATTAACTTGTCTGTTTTATATTTGTATAGGTAACTAACCGAGCTAATAATAGAAATAGGTAAAAGGTAATTCAATTACTAAGCTATTGTAGATTTGGATAATAACTTAAATAAAAAATGTAGTGCTAATCTTTTGTGATTCGTTCTCATTTTATTGCTAACTAGTGTGACAAATTTATTTCATTGCTTAATAAATGTTTCATTTCAATGTGTTTAATATATTGTATAAGTAAAATAAAAAAAGTTGAGGGTATGTGAAGAAAAATACAAATTATGCAAAATTCAATATTTTATTCGGAATTTCACAAATGAAAACATGTATAAAAAATGAAAACGACTTAATAATAGAAAAAAAAACAGACACTAAAATATAAATTTATTGCTTAATCCTATTAATTTCTCAAATTTCATTCCATTTGTCAAGACTAGTATCCCGGGCATATACGCCAAACGTGAGAAGACTTTCAACATTTTCAACACTCATAACTATATTGTTATAGGTATCTTTGTCAGTGTTGTTATCAAAGTAATATTTATATTTATTAAGTGGGAGAATTTCGTAAGTTAGCGACGACGGAATTTGAAACGTGTGTTCCGTTTTTCGGAAATTCCCTTTGATTGTAATCGTTTTGAAGTGTTGTCCATTTGTCGTTGAAGATTTATTAAAACCTCCACACGTGTTTACATCATCATTTAAACAAGCTACTAAACCACAAGCTTGAACACCAGCATCCATCAAACAATATGAACTTGTTCCGTCGAATGCTGTTAATCTGTTAAAAAAAATATTTATATATATACACATACACACACACACACACATATATATATATATATATACCCATACATACATACATATATATATATATATATATATATATATATATATATATGTATGTATGTATGGGTGTGTCTGTCTGTATGTTATAAAAAAAATTAAATATCATACAATTTTTCAAAAACGCAGTTGTATGTTTATTATTTTAGGTCGGTAGGAAAACAATTGCGGTTTTTATTATGAATTTAAAGGTCATAAACCGCAATTATTTTTCTACCAATCTAATAATTATTAAAAAATATTCCGAATTTGTCCTTTTAACCTTTAAATCACACACTATCTATATGAAACATACGAAACACACTGTTGTTGGGATCAATTTGACCCCACGTGTAGTTTAACGGTTAAGAGTTAATGCATTTGCAGATGTGCAGTTGATGTTATTGGCATTATATTTGTTTTCTGGTGTGTTTCGAGATTTGTGTTGTTATGAATATATTACTTATTCGATTTTACGAGCCTTGAAGTTTCAAAGTCATTATTCCAGAATGGATTGACAATAGTGGGTGCTATGAAAAAATTAATCGTTGCATACCTCACAATTTCTAACCAAATAGAGTTCGCAATAGTGAAACTAATATTTTTGGATTTTGCAAAAATATGACATTGGTTTCCTATATACCAAGAAAAAAGCATGATGTTATTTTTCTGTCTACTATGCATCATATCAGTGAAGTGAATATGGAAAATAAAAATAAATCTGTAATAAATCTCTATTATAATATGACAAAGGGTGTTGTCGATACCCTTGATCAAATGGTGCAAAATAAAAAGGTAGCCAGTGGCATTTTTTCAAAATATTATTGATGTCGTTGGGGTTGCATCCCTAATTATATGGAAAAAATTATGTCTCACTTGAAATCAACGAAAGAAGTATTCTAAAAATAAATCTTTTTACGAAAAATAACAACTCAATTGGTAAAGCCTCATGTATAGAGACGAGGAAAGAAAGGGTTAACTAAGTACCGAATTGAAGCGATGGAGGATGTTGTAGGTTCAAGTAAATAACAAGCTTCAGTTCACTCAACAGATGAATCAGTGGCGAAAAGAAAAAAGCGATATCATATTTGCCCCTCTGAAATTTTCAACTTTAGAAACTTTAAACAGTGTTGTGATGTGTATCAATTGTTCATATTCTTCATATAATGTTGAGGATTTCAAGTGATGTGTCTATTGGACGTCAGTGGTCAGTTACGGCACAAAATCATTCTGGCTTGTTGAGGGTTAAACATGATAATGTAGTTAATTATGTGCCTTTATTTATTAAATTAATGTTTATTAGGACTCATTTTACGTTCAATAATTGTAAATTTTACCTGAATATAACATCTATCGTTAGGTAATTTCAAAATAAATATTATTGTGACATTTTTTAATAATTTGTTTCATGTATTATTATTTATTCATATTATTTATTTTTCTTTCAATTAAATTTGCTAAATTAAAATATTTAATAAAACAAATATAATTTCAATGTATATATATATATAATAATAATAATAATTTTTATGATTGTTTTATGCCAGTAAACGAATACACTTTTATTCATGTTTAGAAAATAATGAAGTCGTTACAATATTTTTTATTAAAAATAAAAATATTAAAATAAAAAATATATGGAAAAACGTAATGTTAATAATGGAAATGAAATCAATTGAGAGTTAAATATTTTAGCATTCCTTAACTGAATAGAAATGTAATTACCTGTATTTATAATCACTACTTATTTGTGGATCGACTTCGATTTGAAAATTGCAACATATATCATTATTACATAATGTTTTGTCTACAGAAGTGGCTGTAGAAAAGTCTAATAGTTCTGTCGTAAATTCTGTGAAATTATCTTTCAGTAGATTTAATTCAGAATCTTTCGTCCATCTGTTACCCACTATTTCGTCAAATTCTACTTTATTGTTATTATATTTTGTTTTGGGTATATTGGCGACTATCATTTTACTTCCATGTTTTTTTGGTAAATATACGGTACTGTGGCTACGTCCAATATAAATACCACTTCCTCCATTAGTAGTACTTGGACTATTATATCCTGATGCAAGTAAAGTTACATCTTGCGTACGTACCCAACCTGCTTGGGTGGTTAAAGCTGCAATATAAATGTTTGTTTGATTTTTACAATACTATTATGCCTTAACTTTCTCAAATCATTTAGAAATATTGTAGGAATTAAAATTAAATTTTATGACAAGAAACAATTCCAGATTTTTTCAGATAGAAACATATTTTCCTAGTGAATATTCAAATAAACCAGTACTGAGATAAAAATTCATTGTTCAGTTCAAAATATAATTAATATATTATCAATTCTGTCTTAAAGACGGATCTAAATTTATAAAATGTATTATTTTCAATCTCAACGATGTTTAAATGCAGTGGGATTAAACTTTGTAAGGCAAGAAAAATATAATAGTTATACTTTTCTTAAACAAAGCTTACGGTTTTAATCATATTTAAAGAGTTTGTAAATAAAAAAAATGTATAAAAATTAAAATCGTTACTATATTGTTTAGTTATTGTTACTTATATAGTTTCCTTGAGTTGAGGATCGACTAATTCAGAGATATAATCATGACTCAAAAAAAATACGAATTCAAAGATGACAAAATTTCAAAAATATCTGTCATAAAAGTCGAAACCGGTCATAGAAAACACGAACTCGAGTCTGGTGTCAATGATTCAAAACGAAAAAAACTATGAACGTTAAAATGCAAGTTCAAAGTTACAAGTTACCTGTTATGAATGGCATAAAGTTAAACCAAGCTGCACTATAAACGAAATCATGAATATCCATTTCACGTACTAATTTCAATGCAGGTTCTTCAAATAAAATATCGAAACATATAAACATTCCAAATGTTACACCAAAATCAGTAGTAAACGTTACAGTTTCAGCTTTTTCTGTGATATTAAAACCAGGTTCACTGCATAAATTGAACTTTCGATACCTAAACAATAATTAAAATTCATTTGAAATTTACTCAGTATATTTTTACAAGTGAATTATTTTTTTATCTTATAAATAAAAAAAACTAATAAAAAATGATCGACAATCATTTATTGCACATTGTTGTTCAGAAAAATTTTTTTAGCTGTAATATAAAAAAAATAATTCATTTATTAAAGTGAATTAAGCCGTATTGCTAAAGATGTATTGTGGCATGCATTATATTTTTAATAAAATGAATTAAATTAGTAAGAACGGAGTTTAAATTGAAAATAACTGACCTTTTTACCTAACTACAACTTATTTCCTATATTAACTTCATTATTTATCAGTTTAAACTTGAAATCCTTATATTATTTTATTCAGTTATTTTAGAATAAATCATTTTTTGAATAATTGATTTAACAATCTCTTTAATCATTTTTTTATAAATATTATAAGGATGTTTCTGCTTTACTGAACGAGTCTGTGTAAAGCTTGTTAAGTAACAAATATGCTAGTTAGTTGCGTTTCAATCTTACAAAATATACAGTTACAATACCTTGATTTAATTACATTACTTCAGACCATAGAAAACAGTTGTGTTAAGTATTCAAAGGGCATACGCGAAGTGACAAATATAAGAATTGCTTTCGATATTGAAAAGGAAGGATTTGCAAGATGACAAATTCAGGTCGATTTATTTTCAACTGTACAACAAATTTTGGTAGTTGTCTGCCTTGATTCTACAATATAAAAGGAAGTTAACAATGGAATGTCTCCGTTTTATCACTACGTTTCTTTGCTAATTTAAAACAGTTTACGTTTACTATAAAGCAAAAATAACTCCTTATATATTGTTAAATATATATTATTAAAGTTTTCAGCGAAAGTGAACATCATTTGAAATATTTTTTTATAGTTACAATGTACGAGGGTCATTTGATAAGTTTGATAAATTTCTATGATGTGGCGTCACAATTCATTTGGTAACGTCACGGTTATCAAGTGTCACTTTTCAAACTAGCATAGGCGAAATTTCAGCCAGAAGCGATGCGTTGTTCGTTCTACAGATGTTTGAAGTGATCATTGTAGCAGTTTCCGCAAAAATGGAAAAAAACGAGCAGGTCTTTCTGCGTCGATTCGTTGCCGTGGATGAAATATGGATCCACCACTACACACCTGAGTCGAAGTAGCAGTCAAAGAAGTGGATAACGACTGCTGAAAGTGCGCCGAAGAAGGCGAAGACCGTTTTGTCGGCTGGGAAGGTGATTGTCACTAGTTTTTGTGATTTTCAAGGAATTATCCTGATCGACTACTTAATGAAAGGAAAAACGAGAACAGGAACCTATTATGCAACATTATTGGACCGTTTGAAAGAAGATCTGAAACAAAAACAGCCAAGATTGGCGCACAAAAGAGTATTCTTTCATCAGGACAACGCGCTGTTCCACGAATCGACCGCCGTAATGGCAAAATTGAACGAATTAGGTTTCGAATTGATTCCTCACATACCCTACTATCTGAACTTGGCTCCGTGCGACTTCTTCCTCTTCCGAAACTTGAAAATTTGTCTCGTCGGGAAGAAATTATCGAATGAGGATGTCATCACCGTCGACAATGCGTATTTTGCAGAGACGCTGGGCCAAGTGTATAGCCTTCAATGGACACTCTGTTGAGAAATAAAATCGATTTTTTTCCAAAAAGAACGGCGTTCAATTTTCCTTTTTACCAATACTTATCAAACGACCCACGCATATTATATAGGTAAAAGAGTGATGACGTATAAATAGAAAATTATAAAAAATATGTTGATAAATATTACTTTTTAGGCAATTAGGAATCTGGAATGAACTGCTACCTTTTATTCTGAAACTTACTCTATCTTCTATATCTGTCTTCGGCTAGAGGTTATGATAGATAAGAGAACATTTTTTATCAATAGACCTATAGAATAGTCAGTCGGTTTTTAGTTCTAATATCTTTTATATATATTATTAAAATTTCACATATTTTATTCAAGAACACTATACATTGTATCAAAGTTGATGAACTGTTTTTATTTGTTTATGAATATATATATGTATATATGTGTATATATATATATATATATATATATATATATATATATATATATATATATATGTATGTATGCATGTGTATATATATATATTTATATATATGTATGTATGTATGTATATATATATATATATATATATATATATATATATATATGTATGTATATATATATACACACATCATTAAAATATTTTTAATTAATTAAGTATTAGTAAAGAATGAAGCATAATTGATGATTGAAGAATAATTGTTAAATGGCTCTAAATTCATTTAAGCACTTTATAAAAAAGCAAATTTAATTTAATTATACTCATTCGAAAATATTGAAACTTTGTATTAACATGAATAATTATGACTTACTCTTATATTTCATTTCATTATTTAAAGTAATAACATAAAAAGGTGACCATTTAAAAAAAACATTAATCAAATAAACGATCATCTGTTAAAACTTAATGATTGAATTACGTTTTTAATGACCGTAATTTACGTTATGTATTAGTAACATTAAAATATTAAATATATTACCTAGCAATAATTTCTCCACGGCGATCGAAAACTACATTTGTATTATAGATAAAAACCCCATCAGATGGACATTTTTTTTCATGAGCGCAATTGTACGTTTCGATTACATTTATTGCAACGTATATTTTATGGTTTGCGGCTGTGCACGATATTTTTTCCATTGCCTAAAATTGTTAGAACTTATTGAAAATGAAAATTTGGATGTTTATATATATATATATATATATACATAAATGTAAATATATACATATATATATATATATATATATATATATATATATATATATATGTATTTTGTAAATATTTTCTGATTTCTTTTTGTACCAATTACTAAAGATATGTTTAAATCAATTAACCTTAATTTACTAATTTAAATTTCAAGAAACAATTACGGGAAGTTATTGTTGAGTATACACATTTTTAAACAGAATTTATAATATTATCAGAGTATGCTATGAATTCGACAAACGAAGAAACACACTCTTATTTATGTTTTTTACTAATGAGTAGTTAGTTTGTTAATGAACATGTAGTACAGACTATCCTAGTAAATGTGAACTCCATCATACTCAAAAAAGTACAACACATAGTGGGATATTCCGATGATCTAAACATCATGGGAAGATCTGTACTCGCCATTAAAGAAGTCTTTGGACTCCCTGAGGCCGCTACAGCAAACATTGGCCTTAGAATAAATGAGAATAAAAGCAAAGTAATGCCGCAACGTAGAAAACGAAGGAGAAGATTAGGTCAAAACGTCATCATCGATGATTATAATTTTAAGATTGTAAACAATTTCATAGACCTTGGCTTAAATATTATCAGTGAACATGAGGAATCTCAAAAAGTTCAAAAACGGATAACGAGCAGTAAATAGAACATATTTTGCGCTCTTGCCCATAATGAACTCTAAAATTGTGCATAGGAAGACCAAAATCCTGTATTAAACTCTCATCTAGACTGTCATATCTTATGGAGGTGAGGAGTGGATCATGTCGACTAAGACCGAAGAAATATTCGACACCGTCGAAACAAGGATGTTGAGAAGGATATCTGGGCCAATAAACGATGGAGGTATATGGAGAATACGCTACAACTTCGAATTATATAAAGTCTATAAGGAATCAAACTATAGGTTGTTATAAAAATGCTCCGCCTGCGGTGGGCAGGTGACATTGAGCGGATGCCGGACTCAAGAGTACCAAAAAGGTCCTTGGATTGCCAACCAGGGGGAAGAAGACTTGTGGACAAACCAAGTCTCAGATGGATAGACAATGTAGAGAAGAATGTAGTGGAACTGTTGGGAGTAAGGAACTGGAGAAAGGCTGCTTGGCACAGAGATGTCTAGAGGCAGAAAATCGAGAAGGCCAAGGCTCGATTTGGGCTGTAGCGCCATCGAAGAAGTTAGTCTGTTAAATGAATGTGTCAGTTACTTTTCATAAAGTTTCTAAATTAATCATTTCGACAAATCTTTTATTTGAAATAAAATATATTAACATTCCATTCGAATATAGTTTTCATCAAACTATTTAAATATGTGTATTATGATATTTTAATTACCTTAGAAATACCATCAACATTTGTGTTATTACATAACACAACGTGTTCACTTGCTGATGGTACACGAGTAGCGAAATCGTGAAGTTTATCTCTTGTTCTTGGATGATTTATCGACGTTATTCCGCATTCGGGAAAAACTATTATATCGACATTCTACGAAAGAAAAGTTATACTTATTGTTTGTAAACACGTTATTATGTGTTTACTTTTAGATGATTTTATTTACTTGTTTAGCGGCCGTTTCGATAAATTCGATATGCTGATCGGCATTTTTGTTCATAATTTCAACAGCACTCGATTCACTATTGTAGTATGGAGCATATTCAACTACAGCTGCCTTGTAGGTGTCATGTTCTTGCAGTGTCTTAAATTTAAATATTTATTTCAATAAAACGAAAATATCAATTTTGTTATTTGTGTAAAAATATACATACTTGATTTGAAATATTTAAAGTTGTTATTAAGTACAAAAGGGCAATATATGTTAACTTCCACATTCTGAAAATTTAAACACATAAATTTATTAACTTTTTTGTATATCCACTGATCCCACAAATAAGTTAAAAACAGATTTCATTTGAGATTTATGTGTTTGAACTGTTGATATATAAAAATCTTTACGATTTATAAATAATATTTTATATCTATCTATCTATATATATATATATATATACATGTATATATATATATATATATGTATATATGTATATATATATATATATATATATATATATATATATATATACATGTATATATATATAGAGAGAGAAAGAAATGAGTAAGAGACTAGGGAGAGGAATAATTGTAGCGACTGGGACAATATTTTTTATTCATATTATAAAATAATTTTGCTGTAAAATCAAAGTATCTAATCAACCGAAATCTTACAGTATATATTAAAGACAGAAATATGTATCAATGAAAGAAAATGCAAATTTTTCTAATACAGTTTATGCCAGTAATGGCCGTACAGTAATGGCCGTTTTTTTTTTTGAAAATACAAAATTATTTATATGTCAGCCTATATTATTATTATAATTTAAGCTAAATGTTATTTAAATACAAAATGTATTTTTTTTACATATATTAAAGTGTATATTTTAAACATTCCAAATTTGTACACATGTTTCCTTAAAATCAGATATGTATATGTTTTAATACATGTATTTTTTAAAATTCATTTTTGATCATATTATTGGGATTTGTATAGAAGAAGAGCACGTCTAGGTGGAATTTACTTAGCACAGGTAATGGTTATAACGAGAAAATATAATCGATTCAGCAGTGCTTGTTACATTAAAATTAGGCTGCATTTTATAAAAATCACATTTAATATATCTTATACTATTTTATTACATTCTGTAAAAAATTAAAACGATAAGAGAACACAAAAATAATCGAAAGTACCTAATAATGAAACAAAATCTATAATAATACATCTAATTATCCTAACACCGCGTGTACAGATCCGAATCGTAAATAAACACTTAAATATTCTAGATATGTATACAAACCATTCAAAGCACTTGGCTGCATTTTAATCAAAAACATACACTATCTTTTAAAATGAGTATTATGATATTTTTTTTTCATTTTAAGATATTAATGACAAGTTATTTCATAACGGATCTCTGCACTAGAGATAACGTATATCATTTATTTTGGCATGTAAATTACAATATATTTAATATATTCTTGACAACATTTTTAAATAATAAAAAAAATGTATTAACTTACTTGTTTTTCGTTAAGCACAGTTATTATGTTTGAATTAAAAAAGAGATTGATTATAAACAACCTGACACAAACAGTAAAACAACACCATCTGCATTGTATTTATCATTAGACGTATATTTATGTGTCAATATACTTGACGTCATTAAACGGGAAATTACTTTTTACTTTTTTTGCAATTTTTAATACTCATTCAGTTAGTGAACTTGTTTCATTAAAAAAAAAAATTTAAATCGTTTTTTCCTTAATCAATCGTTTGTTTATATACTAAGAGATTAAATGTTATATTTGTTCAAATATATATATATATATATATATATATATATACATTTATATATATATATATATATATATATATATATATATATATTATATGATACTTAATGTTTTAAAAAATAACATAATAAGAAAATTCTTATAAAGATGTCCCTAAATTGCCCACACAATCTAATAGAATATTTATAGATATTTAAAGCAAAAAAAGCAATAAAAAAACTAAAAGAATCAATGAAGATAAATTGTATATTTAACTATATTTTTGCTAAAAAATATATAAGAATTGATACTAAGAAGAGTTCAAGCTGTAATCAAGCCAAAGGAGACATTTTTCTTAATCTATTGTTTAGTTACGTAGTAACATAATAAATATTATATTTGTTATAAAAATACATACTACATATATATATATATATATATATATATATAATATATATATATATATATATATATAGTCGTTGACTCGAAAGTAATTTGCTGATTTAATTCTTATAATTTTATTCTCCAGTAATATTTATTTTAGAAACAGTTCTAATTGAAAATATTTACAATTATATTTACTCATTTGTCTATCTGTGAATCCGTTAAACGTTTCCATCATCTCGAAGTAACGATGAGTGAGTTGTTTTCATTATTAGAGTTATATTTTAACTTCTAATTTGAAAATAACTAATTCATGGTTGCCTAAAGATAATGAGAACGTCGACTTGTTGGTGAACAAAATGCATATCGAGGTAATAGGAACACAATTAATAAATTAATAAAAATATTTTATTTCTGAAATTTAAAAAATTACTTTCTTTTACTTTACCTGTATATATATATATATATATATATATATATATATATATAAGGTGATTCAATTTTGACTTCTACATGAAAGTATTAAGAAAGTCGCAAAAAATAAAAAAACATGTTACTTTAGTATACTTTCATGTTAGTTTAGTTACTTTTTATTTAGTATTTTAGTTCAGTTCAATACTAAAATATAATTGAACTAACATACTAAATAAAAAACAACATATTTTTTTTAATATTTGTGAAACCTTTTTAATAGTTTTATGCGGAAGCCTTAATTGAATCAGCCTATATATATATATATATATATATATATATATATATATATATATATATATATATAAACACATATCTGTATCTAGTAATAAAAAAAGTATGCATTACAGTACAAATAAAATTTAAAGAAATAAATAGTGTATCTACTTTTCCACTTCGTTAAAAAATACTTGTAACGATATTTTTTGTTGGCTGGTAGGTTACTTGGGACTTAAGAGTGCAGCTACAATTAGGTATTGTTCGTAAAACAAATCTTATCATGCGACCCTTGCATTTTGATAAAAAAGAAACTACTCAGTGTTATTTTTAGTTATTTATTAATACTTTCTATTTCGCGTTTGGCTTCAATTAAAGATTGAACTCTTCTTGTCATCAATTTTTACACAATTATTTTAGAAAATCTATTATAAAACATACAATTTACATTAATTATGATACAGGTCTTTTTTCATACACCTCTTTATTTGTAAAAGTTCATAAATTTTCTATTAGGTTGTGCGGACAATTTTAGAGACATTGTTCCAAGAAGTTTCTTATATTGTGTCCTTTTTTAAAATATTAAGTATTGATATTTTTGATATATATATATATATATATTAATGTTCAAATAGAATCATCAGAGTTAATGATTAATCGTTTGGTTGCACGTTTTCGACAACAAAATGCAGTTATTAACCAATCTAACTGATGAATCTATTCAACGTGTACAGGAGAGTATTGAAACGTCAACCAGACGTTCAACCTAATTTAGAATATCTCGGAGGTCACTGAAAAGGAATTTGACTGCTTTAAAAATGTTCCCGCACAAATTGCAGCTTATGCAAGAGCTAAGACCGGCAGATTATCAGTATCGTCTTGATTATGCAATTCGTTTCGCTAACAAGCAGAAGAAAATAATGAATTTATTCATAATTTGATTATGAGTGATGAAACTCATTTCCACTTAAATGGCTTCATAAACAGACAATACTGTAGCATATGGCTACAGAGAATCCAAGAGCACCTCATCAGCGACAATCACACCCACTTAGTGTACTGTTTGGCGTGGAGTATAACGTCCGAAAGGATTATAGGCCCTTATTTCTTAGAAAATAAAGACGGTCTTGCTGTAACCATAAGTGGTGCTCAATACCGTACGAAAATGGAACCTTCTTTGAGGCCAGTTATTGATAATCGTCCAAAGATGTGGTTCCAACAAGATGAAGTCACAGCGCACATAGCAGAAACCATTATGAAACGGGACATGTTTGGAGAACACATAATTTCAAGGAACAACGATTTTAATTAACCTGCGTTTTCGCCTGATTTGAGTTCTCACGATTTTTTGTTTTGGGGCTACTTGTAAAAACATATGTCAATAAGCTAAAACCTATCCTGCGGCTAAAGAACAACATATGAGAAAAAATTTGAGCGTTATGTTCAGAAATTCTGAGAGAAGCGATGGAAAATGCTTTAAAAAGAGATCGACTTCGTGAAGCCGAAAATGGGCAACATTTCATGTCATTTTTCATGTGTATTCAGGCAAAATTCCTCATCCTTATGCTATATTTTGGAAAATAAAAAAAGATAAAAATATTACAAAACCATGCAAAATTAATGATTTAAATTACTTTGTTCTTTTTGCGCCATCTGTATATATATATATATATATATTTGAATCAGGAAATATTTCTATGTTTACTTCTTGATAACCATATTAATATTTTAATAAAGATATATTTATAAAATAAGTACAATATATTTATTTTTTTTAATAATTGAATTAAAAAAAAAACTTATTTTACAATATTAGAAAAATTAAAGTTGTCATTACTTTGTACTATGTATACAGAAGCATTCATTTTATTTTGCATCACCTTTTAGTTTCGACGATATTCGACTTGCATGTGTTCGGGATAAAATGCAATAGGAACGGGATAAAAAGAGATACAATCAAACGAATTAAGTCAAGGTTAGGTCTCATACAATTACTGTACATTATCAGTTACCACAATGTCTCTATTAAAATTGACATTATATTTTTTTATTTACGAGTGACTGTTAATTCAGTCAGAAATATTTCATATCACGGTATTGTACACATTTTCGAATTTAATATTATAGCTACATTTTAATCGATAATAATGAAATTAGCCTAAAAATAAAAAGTAATCCATTTAAAATTAGAAAACGTAATATTGGTGTAAATATTTTTTAAATTTACTGTGAAAATTTGTGTGAGAAAATAGAAAACTATAATATTTCAACTACCATATGATGTATATATATATATGAATATATATATATATATATATATATATATATATATATATATATATATATATATATATATATATATATATATATATAATATTCAGGTATCTAATCCCAAAATAACACAAATTAGAAATAAAGGTCAACGTTCTTTCAGTTTTTTTTTTAATGAACTTATAAGTTATTTTATGGCAACTTTGCTGTGGACCTAGAGTTTTATCTTACTTTTGAATCACAAATATAACATGTTTTTATGATTAAAAATGCAAATAACTAAGCCGTGATTTGACTTCACGACATTTATTTTCTATGGTAAACGATTAGACCAGTGAATTACGATTTATATTTAAGTAATTTAAATATATATATATATATATATATATATATATATATATATATATATATATATATATATATATGCATGTATGTGTATGTATGCATTTGAGTGAGTGTATAAATATAACAACTGCGAACGTTTAATTTATATTTAAACTAAAAGTTTTTTTAATAACGATCGATATTTCTTCGTTAACGATTTTCCAATGTTTCCGTACTTCATTCGTATATATATATATATATATATATATATATATATATATATATATATGTATGTATATATATATATATATATATATATATACATATGACAGAATATCATTAAATTCTTCCAAACACATTTTTATATTTGTTATTATTTTGCTCCCAACTTATGTTTATTAAAATTATAGTTTAAAATGACAATATAACATATAAATATAACACAAATTTCTGAAAACCAACTTTACTGTTTTAGAATCATAGATATAATTTTGGTAATGGTTATAAAATAGTCGTAATAAATTTAAACTGATTATTTCATTGTAAAAATTCCCAATAACATATTGAAAGAAATGCAAATATTTTTTCTTATAAATCTATCTCCTTTAGAAGGTAGACAAGCAAAACGAATATGTAAATATGAAATGTACTCTTTATGAATACTTATCGAAAGTTTATTGAAAAGTTTAGTTAGTACATGAAAGATAAATGAGAATAAATTAAATTTCATTTAATATATTAAAGTAGGTATAAAATACAATGGGTATCAGAAAAAGAATAAATTCTATGTTGACGAGTGAGATGGAAATTGAATATCTCTTGAAAATCAAATATTCTTTATTGATTTTTATTACCAATAAAATATTACATTAAAAAAGATAAAAATATACTTAATAATAAAAACCTATATAACTGTCTGCTACAGTTTAATTGCTTATATATATATACGAGGCCGATTTGAAACGTTCGCGGACTAACTATAAAAGAATATAACTTCTGTTTTTAAATTACTTTTATTTTTCAATATGGTCCCTCTGAACTTCAATGTACTTCATTCAACTATGCTCCAGTGCTTTTATGTCGTCCCGAAAATCCTTTTCTTGGAGGTCCTCAAAATATTGATTCACTGTTGCTATCAGTTCATCTGACGAAAATCTCCTACCACCAAGAATTTTTTAAGTTTTGGGAACAGATGGAACTCTGAGGGGACCAAATCTGGAGAATAGGCAAGATGAGGCAACAAGTCAACGAGTTTTGCCATGGATGCAACACTTGTATGTGAACGTGCATTGTCCTGATGGAAAATGATTTTTTTCTTTGCTAAATCTGTGCTTTTCTCACGAATTGTTCGATCGAGTTGATTCAAAAGTTTAGCATAATACTCTTCCGTTATCGATTGACACTTTAAAAAGGTAGTCAATTAGGATCCCTTTATCATCCTAAAAAATTGAAATCATAACTTTTCCACCGGATAAAATTGATTTTGCTTTTTTTGGTGGCGGAGAATCACTATTCTTCGATTGCTTTGATTGTTGTTTTGAATCTGGAGTGTAATGGTGAATCCATGTCTCATCTGTAATCACAAATCGCTGGATAAAGTTAGTCGTATCCCTCTTAAATCGATCCAAACAGTCTTGGGAAATTTGTACTCAAATGCGTTTATGATCAATTGTCAGTAAACGCGGCACCCATCTTGCTGATAGCTTCTTCATACCTAACTCTTCATCTAGGATATGATGCACGCGTTCATCTGAGACATCCACAAACCTAGCAATTTCTGACACCTTTAGTTGCCGATCTGTGAGGCAATATCGTACACTTTTTGGATGATTTCTTCTGTCGTTTCAGTTTTCGAACGTCCCCTACGCGTATTAGCTTCTAAGTTTGCACGGCCACATTTAAATTCAGCTGCCCACTTCTTTACGGTGTACACGAAGGTACACTATACCTCAGTACATTTTCCATCTCATTAATGATTTCTGTTGCTGTTAAGCCTTTTTTAACAAAAAAACTTTTTCACCACAGGATGTTCAACCTTATTTATTTCAACAACAAAAAAGCTTTGTTTAAATTGATGTTTGCAACAAACTGATTGACACATTAATTATAGACTTTGAGATTATATATCGCTTTGTAATGGGCCACAAATATTTAAAATATTTATGGCGCCACTTATATGTTAGACCGCAAAGTTTTTAAATCACCCTCATGTATATATATATATATATATATATATACATATATATATATATATATATATATATACATACATTTATTAGCGCCCTTTTTCACACTAAATATGATAGACAAAATCGAAAATTTATTCTTTTCTTGTTTCATTTTTTCTATTCGGAAAAAAGTATATTAATGATTAAATACAATATTATTATATTGTTATTTAAATATAATACATTTAAATAACATTAAACATTGTATTTTGTGCGTTTTTTTAAATTTTGTATTTAAATACATTTTTTGGTCTTTTACTATGCTAAATTTTTGTATTTGACGTTAGGTATAGCGAACCAATGATATATATATATATATATATATATATATATATATATATATATATATATATATATATATATATATAGATATATATATATATATATACATATACATATATATATATATATATATATATATATATATATATCCAAGTATGCAAGTGAGACACTACATGAAAGTATGCGGTTGAATTCCAAATAAAATTAATGTCTGCTTAAAATAATGAAAAAAAAAACGAAAAATGAATTGTAAAAAATATGTGCAAACACACAACACATTATAATGTAAACATTTATAGTTTACAATATTGTTTAAACTTAAAAAATCTATAGATCCAGAAAGACATATAAATCGATAAAAATACAAAAATTACAAAATCATTTTCTGATTAACTAAGGAAATTAATGAACAATTTTCGTTAAGATTTGCACGGTCCAAGAATTCAATTGAAGTGTAAAATTTATTAAATACTAGTATATATATATATACATATAAATATATATATATCAATTCGTTAAAAATTTGATTTTTTTTGAATGGAGAGGTTTACAAGTTTCTGAAACGCATTTGATAGATTTTCAGTTTAGTTTAATATGTATGTAAAATTCTACAGATTTAAAACTCGAATTAGACACTCGATGGCAAAAACAATACAATGATTTGGTTAGAAAATGTAAATTCTGAAAATGGAACTATGAAATGACGAAGTACAATCCGGAGAATTCTGATTGCTTGATAAAAAGAATTGATATATATTTTGCTCATTTTTTTGTCAACTGGTTCTCACAAATCATATTCAACCCTGATTTGTATAAAATCATGTATAGGAAATAGATTTACTAATAACAATAATGTTTCTTGTATATTGTTGAAAAAACGAATTATAAATCCAATATAAAGCAATTGTCATGTAATACACGGTAAAAAAGACAATTTATTTGTGTGTTTTTTTAATTGTTTTTTGAAGGTTATTCAAGACATTTATATTATCTGAATAAATGTCTGAAACATTTTAATATTATATGAACAAAGTGGCTCAAACACGTTATTGCAAAATGACACTATGGCATTTTTTAATTTCATGTGAAATGCAATCAAATTGAACAATTATTTTAAATTTGGTTGGCATAAGAACTAAAAAGTGTTCAACATCATTATTTTACATCGTTAACAATAAAGATAAATATATATATATATATATATATATATATATATATATATATATGCTTTTTTAATAGAAAAAAATTTAATTTGTTCATAAATGACCATATATGTATATATATATATACATATATATATATATATACATATATATATATATATATATATATATATATATATGTCCGTTAACCTTTTCGTTACTAAAGGGATACATATATTCCATTGATTTTCAAAAATTCTTGTTGGAGAAATACTTACATTGTGAACCCACTATAAAATACTGATAGGACAAAACTTCCCATGATTATATTTTTTATCCAAGATGTTGAAAAATTCTTATAATTTTGGTCAATTTCAACTACCCCTCAATGCAATTAATTACCATTTATCGAAATTAATCAAAAAAAGTCGTTTTGAAAGCGTAAAGCAGGTTTGAATTCATAAAACCTAGATAAATAATGCAACATATTTTTTTAGTAATTATTATTGGACTCATATAAAATTAAATCTTTATCGTAATTTTTCTCTATAAATATTAATATTATCATATTTTATCTTTCTCTTTCTCTCTCTCCCTCCACTTGATTCTTGAAGAGATTGATCAAATCTGCATTTTATCGAATTTCAAAGCAAACATTAAGTGTTTTCATAAATACGTATTATATAATAAATTGATAGTTAATAATTTAAGATTAAATTGATTTTTTGTAAAAAAATTAATTAAGATATTGGATAATTAATACGTACTTAAGTTGAGTACCGGACTAAGAAATATATAATTTTGTATTAAAATTCACAAACGAAAGAAAACAAATAAATTAATCGCATTTTATATTTGAAATTAACAGGATACATAAATTTATTTCAATTATATTCATTATCAGTTAATAAAATCGAGTTAAAATAAGAAAGAGTTAAATATTGAAATAAAATATTCATGTCTTTATATTTGATTTTGAATAGAATTTTTTTTAAATTTAATTCTTGTTTAATTTTCTTCCAATGACCGAAGATGTTATATGAGTAAATTAAAATATTTTGTATGATATATTAGGTGTACAAATTAATTCCGTGCTTTTTTTATAGAAAATGAATGTTTACATTGAAAAATGGAATGCATTTCAATTCTGAAAATATCCCCCATTATTTTGTATACTTTGTTCTATCTGTCGAGTAAGTAACGAATCCCTTATCAAAAAAAGATGGCGACTTTAAGCCTATGAAGTCGTAATGCATTTTGGGATGTTTTCTTCTCTTTTAGCATTTTTCACAAGTTTTATGCGCCACAACACCTTCCTCCAAAGCTGAACAAATCATTTCCACGGTTTCAGCAATATTTATTTCAACTGAAATGCGAAAAGTATGCAGTGCTTCAAATACTGCTTTTCGAATGCCATCATGTTCATTACTGTTTTGTGACGTTATGCCAACTCCTTGATTAAGATATATAATGTTTTTAAATGTTAAAATTGGCACTTGAAAATCATAAAACGGCGAGAAAATATTTTAATTTCAAACAGAGTTATAATTAATTCAATTTATTAGGTTGGTAGGAAAATAATCGCGGTTTTTGTTTTTTGAATTCTAACCTTACTTTTTTCAATGAACGTGTCATTTTATCGTGTCCATGTCAATACCATTTTTAAGTGAATTTTCGGTCTGTACTTTGATAATATTGACTTTGGTGTTATTATTAATTTTGGTTCAAACTGGGCTATTGAATTAAAGATGGAAAAGATGTAAATGGAAGCAAATTTTTGTACGAATTCAAAACGGGTGGTAAAGCAGCAGAAACAGCTCGTAAATCAAATGATGCTTTTGATGTGGGTAGTGTTAAGGAAAGTACGGTGCAATGGTGGTTCAAAAAATTTCGTACCGGGGACGAGAGCCTTGAAGATGAAGAAGGTCGCGGGCGTCCTTCTTCGGTTCATAACGACCAACTGAAGGCGTTAGTTGAATCAGAACCACGTACAACAATTCGAGAGCTTAGACAAAAGTTAGGTGTTAGTCATCCAACAGTTCTGGCCAACTTAAAACAGCTAGAAAAATCAAAAAAGAGAAAAATGTATATGAATTTGAAGGTCATAAACCGTAATTATTTTAAAATAACCGTAATATAAATAAACCGTAATTTTTTTCTACCAACTCAATATAAGCACTGGATTAATTCGTTTAGCTAATATTATCATTATATCTATTATATATATATATATATATATATATATATATATATATATATATATATATATATATATATATATATATATATAAAGTATACTTAGAATTAAATGAAGGCATTATAACTAAATTTATGTCAGACAAATGAAATAATTTCCCAAACATTAGATTTATCTTCCTTACTTAAATTTTGAAATTGTTATGGACATTTCAGAGAGAATATTTTCATGATTTAATTTGGAAAATTATTATATTTCAGATACAAATTCGTTTGTGTGAAATAATAAACACATTTTAATTTTTATACATAAATATACTACAACTATTTACCCCACTCGTTACAATTATTTTCGTTATGTAAATATCCATTCAATCATAAAGTTATGCTCTGGAGATGATTGTTCGACCATTTAAGGCATTGTGCATTAACTTATTAGCACAGGCAATAACCAATTATTGAATGCTTTGAAAAAAAATCTACTATAATATTTATTATAATCCATGCTTATACAATAATATATATATTTAATTTACTCACAATATCAAACGGTTATAAACTGAATAAATACTTCATATAAAAAATATTTTAATACAACTAATTTTTTTATATTCTCTTTTCTCTTTATTTTTAGATTCAATGCAAGAACAGATTAATGATTTTATTAATAATAAATTCTGATTATATTAAAATAATAAATTCAGATAATATTTTTTTCACTACTTGTCAGAAAATATGAATGTAAATGCTCTCATTTTACCTTGAATAGCATAAAAGTTCTTCACGAGGCTACAAAAGAATTTCAATAAACATGATTTGAAGTTCAAGAGATTAATGACCAGAATATTTACTAATTTATACAGAAACAAAAAGCAATTATTTTGAATACTTGATTTTAAAATACCTGTATAGATTATAAATTCATCTTTTTATGCGTTTATTTAGATGGTAAGAATAGCAGTATTTATGATTATATATATATATATATATATATATATATATATATATATATATATATATATATATATATATATATGTAGTTTTTAATCGAATTTAGTAGGATGGATTGAAAAAAATTAAAAAGCTTCAAAATAATTTCAAAGGATGTGTATAATAAATTATGCTGTAGAACCTGCTTGGACATGATATTTTCTGAAAATAGTTTGTGTATATTGCCGACACACAAGATTATTTTGAAGTATCTGTTTAAGTGAATAATAATCGAAAAATATATTCATGTTTCGAAACGACTCTTTGAGATCAGAAGATTGAGTTACGAACAAGTTTGGTAGATAATAACATTTAATTCGATTTTATATTATCATCAGTACATGTTTCAGATTGAAAATATTATCTCACGTGATTTAAAATATAATCTTGTAAATACTTATTAATTTTGTATACGAAAACTGACATAACACTGAAAATTCCGTCGATGCTTTAGATAGTGTACACCCAAATCTATATTAACTTAACACTTTCGTTACTTACGGGATATATATGTCTCACCGATTTTCAAAAATTCCTGTCGAGGAAATACTTTATATAGTGAATCCACTATAAAATACTTATGGGATAAAACTTCCCAAGACTATATCTTTTATCCAAGATGTCGGAAAATTCGTGGACAATAACTTTGACCAATTTTAATTACTTAATGCAATTAATTACCATTTACCGAAATTAACTGAAACATAAAAAATCGTATTGAAAGGGTTAAATAGATCAACTTTTTCGGCTGTAGGAATTTGTCTGGAAAGTATAATTTAGTTCCATGTATTCTTGAAGCTTTGGTGTAAATGTAATCATAATGTGGTCGCTTATGCCAATAATTCAATGCCAATAATTAATACCAATTTTGAATTCATTAGTCAAATCGTATAAAATATTAGCATATTTTATATCGTAGTATATGAATTTTTTCATTGTGTGAAAAAGTGAAATTCTTTCACTATTCATCTATGTAATCTTTTTTTCTGATTAAGTCAATTTTTAGTATTTTTAGAATGTAGACATTATTTCAGACATCTTCATGCCACATAGATGTATATTCAACTCGCTCATCATGTGTGACCAACTGACTTGTACTTCCTCTCACAGTGCGACTACCAAGCATTGACTTACGTCATTGAAACCATTTGTTTATATCTTGAGTTGAGAATAGTTACTTAATTATAGTGTACTTTTCTGTGGCCCTCCGACAGGGTTACCACTCATAGTTTAGCTCTAAAATACTCATGAAGATACTCTTTTATTAGACAGTATGTAACAGGAAAAAGGTCGATTCCAGTGCCCTCCTTAGTCTTCTTCCTCTGGTGATTAAATACCGATAAAGATCACCAAAATTATATTATCATGTCTATATATGTTTAAATAGTGTAATTATCTTATTTATTATTGCATATAACTGTGTTTATAATCATCAGAATTCACTCCTTTTATTTCATTTCGTTTAAAAACAACTTGTATTTTTGCTTCCCTTATAAACAAGTTCACTTGTAAATTTTATTAAATTTATATCATCAAACTCTGCATTCACTTTTAAATATTGTGAAAGATTACAATTATTTGTTCCTTTTGAAGTTCCTCATAAGCAGTTCGTGGAACTGAATTAATAATATCATAAATTTGTTTTCATTTTCGAAGCATTGTTTTGTTTTACGAGGGTCTTTTGATAAGTATGGTACACAAAGCAAGTTAAACACCGTTTTTTGGAAAAAATGATTTTATTTCTCAACATAGTCTCCATTGAGGGCTATACACTTGATCCAGTGAGTCTGCAAAATATGCATTGATGGTGGTGATGTCATCGCTACCTTGGCCTAGCGAGTTTTCAATTTTTTCACTCCATCGGAAAAATAGATTTTCTCAAAGTCTGCAAAAATATGCAATGACGACGACGATAACATTCTCATCCGCAAGAATTTCTTCCCACCGAACCAAATTTTCAAGTTTGAGAAGAGGAAGAAGTAGCAAGCGGTCAAATTCAGAAAATAAGGTGGATGACAAATCAATTCGAAGCCTAATTCGTACAATTATGCCATTACGACGGTCGATTCGTGGAACGGCGCGTTGTCCTGATGAAAGAATACTTTTTTGTGCGCCAATCTTGTCTGTTTTTGTTTCAGCTCTTCCTTCAAACGGTCCAATAATGTTGCATAATAGGTTCCTGTTATCATTTTTCCTTTCGTTAAGTAGTCGATCAGGATGATTCCTCGGGAATCTCAAAAAAAGTGGCTATCATCTTCCCAGCCGACAAAACGGTCTTCGCCTTCTTCGGCGCACTTTCACCAGTCGTTGTCCACTACTTTGACTGCTGCTTCGACTCAGATGTGTAGTGATGGATATATGTTTCATCCACGGTGACGAATCGACACAAAAAGGCCTGCTTGTATTTTTCCATTTTTGCGGCAATTGCTACAATGCTTGCTTCAAACATATGTAGAACGCAAACAACGCGTCGCTTGATGATTAATAGCCGTGATGTTACCAAATGAATAATGGTGCCACATCATAGAAATTTACCAAACTTATCAAACGGCTCACGTACTTATTAATAATGTTTATTGTTTTCAACGTTTGTTTTTTCATTTAAAATTTATTAAACAATGCCGAGAATTCTATCAGTTATCAAATGATGTTTTCTTCCATAAATACTTTTAAAATTAACATTAAAATGTGTTATTTTATTCGAATAATTAGCATAAGTGACATGTACATCTGTCGGAGCTCACATTGTCGAATTCTTTTTGTATTAACTTGAGTCATATGATCATATTTCATATACTTACAACATAATTCCTTTCGTTTATCAATATGATTCAATATATTATCTGACCATTTTCTTTAGTATGAGGTCGATTGTGAATATACATTATTACTGATTTCATTTAATTAATGAAAATAGGTTAGTAAATATGAACATTTTTAATAATTTCATTTCAGCACTTTCTTGACTAAACTACTAAACACTATAAACTTATTTTATGATATATAAAATGATAAAACCTAGTTTTCAATAAATAAAAATACACAGGTAGAATACATAATTATATATTGGAAATTATTTTGAAAAAAATCACGAATTTTTTTTCCAAATAATAAATGATTCTAACACTAAAAATATCTTTCTAGTTAATATTGACACATTAGCATGTAATCATTATTCGTATTGTGTAATGATGTGTTGTACATTGATATATGTTTTTTATTACAATAAAATTAAAACACACACACATACACACACACATATTATATATATATATATATATATATATATATCATAATCTTACAACATAATTCTCCTCGTTTATCAATATGATTCAATGTATTATCTGTACTTAGTTACAATGCTATTTTCTTTCAAAAAATACTATTAAAAATGATCAAAAACTAAAAGTTTTAATGTATAAAATTTAAAAACATAAAGAAATAAATCAGAGCTGTTTTAAGGTTATACAAAGTCTACATGCATTTTAAATACCTCGAGATTCTAAAATGTAACTAAATAGTAAATAAGCAAATCTGAAGTAAATACTCCTAAGATTAGGAGGTATAAAACTAAAGTTATATATGAAACGTCTGTATAAATTATTTTTTTATAATTAAATTTAAAAATTGGTACATTTTCTAATCATTAAGTATTGAAATGATTCGACTGATAAATTTATTTGAGAAACTATTTAATATTAAATGCAATCAGAACCAAAATGATAAATGCCATCTATTAAAGATGTGAATTTTTAAAATAAACAATCAAACTAGATAAATGTAAAGAAAGTATTAAACAAATCATGATGAAAATAAATATATTTTGCTTTTCAATCCATATAATATTTTTTAGTTTCAAAAAGATTAATTATATTTAAATTGTTCAATCCAATATTTATTCACGGTCGCTGGACTTTGCTGAAGAGCCTTATAATTTAATTAAAGTATAGTCATTTTTCAAAACATCTTGTCAATAAACTTGTTTAATACCTTTAACTCACATTCTCACAAATACATTTTTATTCCAATTCCACAAAATATTTTCAATATGAAGTCTAAGGTATATCAGAGCAATTTAAAAATATTGAGTTCTTTCAAGTTGCTGTTAGACAATTATTAATTTATATATTATATATAAACCATATTATCAATCAATTAAAACTGAATGAATACTTGCAACATACTGCATACTACATCTGTAATATTGATTACATGTATAAAATTAATTTCGTTTTATTTAAAAAATATTTTGACATTAGCAATTATTAAATGTATCAAACTTTAAAAAAGAGCCATTAAATATTCACATAACATATATAAAATTAGTATTATTAGGTTGGTGCAAAAATAATTGCGGTTTTAATCATTTTAAGTTTGGCGCCGATTTTTCTAGTTACCGTTATCTTTTGTTATAGTCATGTGATACATCGTTGTAAACAATGAAATTAGCACTACTGATTTCAGTTTATGTCTATTGTTTTCATTCTTTAGTATTGTTGGATATAACCTCTTAAATTAGTCATGGAAAAAAAACAAATTCGCACGATTCTGTTGTATGAATTTAAATTGGGACGTAAAGCAACAGAAACTGCTCGAAATATCAATTTTGTTTTTGGTGAAGAATCAATTAGTGAACGTATAGCTCAAAACAGGTTCCAAACATTTCGTAATGGAAATGAAAGCTTTGATGATGAGGAGCGTCGTGGACGTTCTTCAGCTACAAATAATGATTTAAGAACCATTGTTGAAGCGGATCCATGTAAAACAACTTGAGAGGTGGAAGAAGAACTCAATGTTGATGATTCAATAGTTGTTCGACATTTGAGCTTAATTGGGAAAACAAAAAAGCTGGATAAGTGGATGCCGTATGAAATAAACGAACACCAAGCAATTCGGTGATACGAAGTCTTCTCTGCGCTTCTTTTGGGTAATAAAAATGATCCCTTTTTTGATCAAATTGGCGTATGTGATGAAAAGTAGATTTTTTACAACAATCGGAAACGTTTATCACAGTGGCTAGACCGAGGAGACGCACCAAAACAGTGTCATAAAGCGAAGCTTCATGAATAAAAGATTATGGTCACTGTTTGGTGGTCGGCAAGTGGCATATCATTCACTGCAACTTCTTAAATCTTGATGAAACAATAACAGCAGAAAAATATTGTCAAGGAATTGAAAAAATGCATGAGAAGTTGCATCGTTTACGGCCAGCATTAGTCAATTGATAAGAACCAATTTTTCTACATGACAACGCCAGACCACACGACTCATCAATGACTTTAAAAAAATTAAATGAACTGGGTTATGAAACCTTACCTCACCCATCTTATTCTACGGACCTGTCTCCGACAGATTATCATTTTTTTAAATATCGAAGTCATTTCCTACGAGAAAAGGTTTTCCAAGATCAAGCATCAGCTCAAAGCGCTTTCGATGAATTCGTCAATTCCAGGACTCCAGAGTTCTATCTTGTAGGAATAAATGAACTTATTTCCCGTTGGGAGAAATGTGTGCAGGCCAGTGGTCTTTATTTCGATTAATAAATATGATTTTTAACTGATATATGCATCTTTTTACACTCGATACGTCAAAACCGTAATTATTTTTGCATCAACCGAATATATTTATATGTTCTCTTGTTTATAATGTTTCTATCTGAATTCTGGAGGTTGCATAGCATTTTATTTCTTCTCTGACTGTTTTTGATTTTTGTTATATTTAGGTAGATTTTAAACTAACTTAAAATATGATTTTCGTTGTTTTTATTTCTCCTGATTTTAATATTCATCTTCACAAAGAATATCGTATTTCAGAATCAGTTCAAA
>CM068317.1:25777500-25780000 GCA_034766995.1 Acanthacorydalis orientalis
TTTGAATGTATGTATGTATGCATGTATGTATGTTATGTATATATATATATAAAGATATGTGTTAGTATATCTATATAACCATTATCGCAGACAGATTGCAACGTGTTATTTTCTATATGAGAGTAATATATTTGAGTACTATAGAAACCAGGACGTCATAAATAAATAAGTCGACGTCATCGAAAAATTTGTGTGGATAATTTGTATACATATATATATATATATATATATATATATATATATATATATATATATATATATATATATATATATATACATATACATATATTTGTTTTTTGTGAGTTGAGTGTGAGTGTGTGTATATATACTGTAATTGGAATGAATTCTGTTTTTGTTATATAACGATATCATAATAGAATAATGTTTATCATTAAATCTTTTGATAATGTATTTGTGATACACACACATTATACCTTGCTGATCTGCATTCGCCAAAAAAGAGACTAACCAATGTGTACAAAACTATAACAAGGTGGTAGGTATGTACGGTTGATGGTGGGAGAAGTTCATTTCTATCGTGACGTGTCGCTTTCGCTCTTTCATTCGTGAATAAATAAATATAGCATGCAGTTTTTTTCTTTGTCATGTCTGTTAGACCGGGGATTTTGATTAAAAATCTCCTCACCTATTATAAACAAAAGTCCGGTGTCACTTAGGATTGAAAGTAATTCGTATATAACAAAATTCGGTTTCTGTGCTCTGTACACTGATCGATAACAAGTGACAGCTGAATTAAGTAAACCAATTATATCAATCAATTGTAAGTAAAATAAATATTTTCATGTATATATTTCTATATTATTTATTTACTCTTATATGTATATATATTTTAATAATACACTGTTTTCACATCACACTAACAATTCAATTTTTGAATGACAACAAAAAACTTCATATTCTTATATGTGCTCATTTAGTAAATACTAGATCAACCACTGCGATAAAAACATGCGATTTAGTATAAATCTAATGTTGGTAATACTTAAAATTAAAAACTGTTACATCAAATCACATTTCCATTAAAAAAAATGGTTCGAACTAAATTTATGAATGTCAATTGTCACATTTCTGCGTAAAGAGAAAGCATGTGAAGTGAATAGCAAGTTATATACGTGTATATATATATATATATACACATATGTGTATATATACATACATATATATATATATATATATATATATATATATATATATATATATATATATATATATATACAAGCATATATATCAGATATGAAGTATTTATATAATATTTTATTTAAAGTGTAAGAAATAAAATAATTTATATAAAATTAACATGATAGTGTATATGACACAAAAATAAATTTAAATTATTTGTTAGCTTTTTCGACAAAAAAACATTCTATGAAATAAAAAAAATGTTTATTAATTTTCATTTTTTTCTGAATTACTATTTCAGATGTACTTAATTAATATTTTATTATCCACACACACACAGAGATTCGATTCAGTTTTGTAAATACATTCGATCAGTACGGTGTTTTGATTTAAATTAATTATTTGTTCACTGTTGCACTTAAGTCATATTAAAAATCTAGTGTTCATTAAATATATATATATATATAATTTCAACTGAGTTTCATTCAAATGTTTCTCTAAATCTCGCCATAAAATGAAACATTTAGCTTTTAAGGACATTTTTTAATATCAGTGTTTTATTTAAACTATTCTTTGATATTTATGAGTATTTTTTTTATACAAGAAAAACTAATGCTTTATATCGAAAAAAGGCGTATTTAAATATTTCTGATCAAAATTTCCTTTATTTTTACTTTTCATAGATTTTCAATATTTTTTTATTTTTCGTGTAAACCGCCTCCTCGCAACGCCGTTCTCCTGCTACACTCTACAAATAGTACATTAACCGTTTCCATTCCGATCATCAATGATTGGTTGATGGATATCACGTGTTCTCTGTTCTGATTGGTTGACATCAGTCATATGCATGTAATCACTGTAGCTCTTTCACGTTGTACAACGAACGAAGATAGATGATTTCAGTGTAAAACTGATTAGAAATTTATTCAAAATGTTGTATTTACTCAAGCTTTGGAGTAAAAATTTTTTTAGACATTTTAACATTGTATCTTGTTAATTTTTATAAACTTTTCCAATAAAAATTTAACGACTTACATTTTACGCAGATTATTTGTGCGTATAATTTGTTAATTTCTGTTATTTGTTAGAGAATGTGCGTAGCGAGTAAGGGGTAGAGCCCTCTGGCAATTAACATACCGAGATGTACTTTTGTCTGGTTCATTGATGTTTCCTTTTTATAATTTTATATGTTTAAACATTTTTAAATTTTTTACAAATACTAATTAAAATAAATGAAAATAATTATTTTGGACCAATGAAGAGGTAACCAAAATAATAATAAAAAATATATTATATGTGTTTTTCCTTACAATAACAGGAATAAAATATGAAACACTTAAATTATTCTATTTTAAAGTAA
>CM068317.1:25782500-25822500 GCA_034766995.1 Acanthacorydalis orientalis
TTAAAATATATTGAAATGTAAAACGCGATTGAAAAACATAAAAATGAATCAAGTATCGAAAGTTGTAGTAAAAGACATCAAAAAATATATTAGGATAAAGGTGAGATTAGTCATAAATAATTGATCTGAAGGATTCAATATAACAAAAATTAATATTATGTACACATGTATATACCGTGACTTCCATAAGTATTCATACCCCAATCACTAATGCACTTTTTGATTCTAAATTTAAGAAATGGTCAAAAATTGTACATTGCCATTAATTTTATTAATAACTTATGTATTTACAGATAATATAATGAAAATTTGAACAAAAATAAATGAAAAGTATTTGAGAAAAAAATATATTCTAGACTAGTTCACAAAATTACAGCACAAAAGTATTCATACCCGCGGTATGAATGCTTTTGTAGATACATTTTAAGTTATTTCTGGTGAATACTCTTGATATATAAATTGTTGTATTTAAAATTCCCACTTCACTTACACTCTCACTTGACTATATTTTGTTGTGTCAAATAATTTTTTTTATGTCGTATCATTAAATCTATTTTTGGAGTAATGGGACGTAAAAATAAAGAGACGACAATTCGTGAACGTGAAATCGTATTAAAATGGAACAATAATGGAATGAGCTATACATAAATCGCCTGTTTATTCTGTAGAAGCAAGGTTACTGTACAGTCTATTGTGAAAAAGTTAAAAACTAATGGTACTCGAGTAGATAAACTGTGAACTGGACGCCCAAGAATATTATCAATTCGAGAAAGAAATGTTGTAGTGGGTCAATTATAACAAAATTGTCACACGAGTGTTTCAAAATAAGTGCCCTTAATATTAAATTTGTTTAACAAACAAGTTACTGCGGAAACTTGTCGTAGGAAGAAATAATTTTAATGGTCGGTTTACACGCAACAAACTTTACATCAACAAAAAAAAGCCGACGAAAGCGGCTGGCGTTCGCAAAACATTATCTAGGTAAAGATGATGCGTTTCGGGAAACTGTATTTTTTCCCGATAAAAGCAAATACAGCGTGTTCCAATTAGATGGAAGAAGTATAGTTCAGCGATAGGCAAATAGAGAAATGAATTTAAAAAAGTTGAGACTGACAGTGAAGCATGGTGATGGTTTGGGGATGTACGGCGGCCAGCGGGATTAGGAATTTGGTTTTCATAGATGAGATAATGAACTGAATAAAGTATATAGACATTTAAAAAACAATTTGAAGTCAAGTGCCATTAAATTCGGAATTTCAAATAATTATTATTTCCAACAGACAGTGTCGCTAAGCACACAGTACGATTAGTCAGAGTTGATTTTATATAACACTCCCACAGAGGAACACCTCCACAAAGCCCGGACTTGAACCTCATTGAACATTGCTCACGAAATTTCAAGCAAATAAAATTAGCGAAGTTTTGGAGAATATTGTTAGAAATACAACACAAAAATTAGTCAAGAGTATGAAAAGTCGTTTGGAAACAGTAATCAAGGTTAAAGGTGGTCCAATAAATTACTAAATTAATTTAAACATTAACGGATCAAACACTATTATGTTCAATTTAAAGGTATAAATACTTCTGTGGTGTAATTTTGTGAACTAGTAATAGAATACAATATTTTTCTCAAGTACTTGTTATTTGTTTTTGTTCAAATTTTCATTATATTATCTGTAAGTACATAAGTTATTAATAAAATTAATCGCAATGTACAAATTTGTACCTTTTTTAAATTTTGAATCAAAAAGTGTAATAGTGATTGGGGTATAAATACTTATGAGTCACTAACTCTCTCTCTCTCTCTCTTTCTATATATATATATATACATATATATATATATATATATATATATATATTATATATATATATATATATACACACACACACACACACTTCTACTACTATTACTAAAAAAAAAGTAATTTTCTAGTTTCTTTCAATTTAAACGATCTCATGCTCCCCTTTGCATATATTTGTAACGTTTTTCCTACTATATCCTTATTATACTAGTTTATTTTTTTCTTCTTAGGAGTTTTCAGATCTTTTTGTTCTTATCTAATATTTTTTGTTGTCTTTTATTATAATATGTACTATGTATATATACATACATGTATATATATATATATATATATATATATACATACATGTATATATATATATATATATATATATATATATATATATATATATATATATATGATGTCCATTTTATTCAAATTCATAGCTATTAACTTCGTTCTTAGCAACAAAACTCAATTTAGAATATCTAATTTGTTGTCAAAAAAGTTCATTCATTCATTAACGGTATTGACACAAAATATAATTTAACTGATCGGTTTTAATTTAGTACCTGTCCTGTTCCAACAGTAATATCTGATTTTGTTGTTGCCAAACTGGTTTAAAAAATAATATTTTGCATAGGTAATCTGCATATTGACTTATAAAACTATAGGTTATTAACATTGACCTCTCATTTTATTTTTACCGAGTGGATATTGTTTCTATTCTATATTTTGGGGACAATTTTTGTTACTATGTGCATTATTTTTTAAGTATAGTACGCTAAATATGTGAATATTTTTTTGCATATATATATATATATATATATATATATATATATAGAGAGAGAGAGAGATGAAAAGATGGTACTATTCTTCGAAATTTCGAATATAACCTTAATTTTCTCATAAACTCACCAACTCCACAAATAAACATTTTTCACCGATAACATTTCAATAATCTTAATAATAAATTAGTTTTTTATGCTATCGGGTTAATGCATGTACTTAATTTCTATAGATTATTTTTGTTTTATTGCATTAAGTTTAAATCAAAAATAGCAAGTAATGTTATACACTCTATTAGCAATACTTTTTCCGTAAATGAAAATTCCATTCAACACTATGTAATAACGCATACCTCAAATAGATAGGACACGTAAATGCAAAATCATAAATTATTGGATTTCTGTTATTATTAGCAATATACTTCTGGTTTTTCATTCCCTGTAAACTTTTAAATTTTGCACTGTACAATTTAGAAGCAAATCGTTTGCAAACAATTATCTTTTCCTTAGTATTATCCTTTGTACATATATATATATATATATATATATATATATATATATATATATATATTATATATGTATGTATGTGTGTGTGTACGGTGATAAAAATAGATTTAATACGATTGATTTCTTTTTTAAAAATACAGTGTATGTCGCTACAGTAAAAAAGTATAAATGTAAATTAGTCTCTTAAAATAAATGTAATTTAAAATACATTCCAAATTATGTAATTAATATACAATAAATTGCTTCAAAAAACAGACTCGTATTTTTATTATTATCATTATTAAATTCTGATTATATTAACTGCATTATTGAATTTTTTTAACAACAAAAATTACCTCAAACGTAGTACGTTTGTAATTTATTAATATAAAAAAACTATTCACATTTTTTGCAGGTTGAAGATTCCATGTCTTTTTGATAACCACGATGAAATCGATGTGTCATATAACGTTATGGCTATTTGCATCACTATTTTTCAGTCAAACTGCTAATTCTGCAGATATGTAAGTACAATTTTTACTATTTAAAATAATATACGTTTTCAAATTACTTATATATTACTAATATATATTTTTTGCTTATTTGTCTCAGATTGAATTTGAATACTTTAATAAGTATCTAGAAACGATTATTATTCAGTATTATCAAAAATCTGAAAATTGTATATATATATATATATACATATATATATATATATATATATATATATATATATATATATATATATATGTATTGTATAAAAATAAGCAAAAGGAAATACTTGTTTAGTATTTCTATGCGCGCTTTACTCTATTCATTCTTATTAATTATAATTGCTCTATAATTTAAAGATTTAACTTGAATGAAACAACTATGTTAATTTCTGATTCTGTAAGTGTTTTTTCTTGGATGTTATAAAATGTCACAATACAATTCTATCACTATGTCTAAATTCACTTTCAGAAATGAATTATTATCTTAACCCACAAACCACGAATTTTTTTCAGATCAAAAATGTTTAATAAATGACTATTGATTAATTTTGATTGCTTTTTGAGAATTTTGATGGATGTTTCATCATATGTAGCGTACTAATATACAAAAAGAAGCTTTTTTTAATGGTGCTTAGCATACTCACACAGGGTTTTCCAATAATGACGCACTTTTTTAATTGGAAATAAAACAGTTTTTGCGTTGAAATTTCAAGATTCTTTATATGTAAATAAAAGTTGGGGGCATGCTATTTATAAATAAAAAATAATATTATGTAACTGACTGCCCGCGTTCTTTCTTACAAGTAACCGTTCGCTTGTTAAAATTTTCAATAACATCCCTACACAACTGAAGCTCCATCTCACCAGTTGCTCTTCGTATTTCATCTGTCAGATCGAAAATTGTTTTAAGATTATAGACATGCATCTGTCCTTTAACGTGACCTAAAGAAATAGTCCGTTGGTGTTAAATCTTAGGATCTTAGTGATCAATTAATGTCTCCATTTCTGGAAAAAATGCGACCAGGAAATTTCATCCTCAATAAATCACTTGTTTCACTAGCTGTGTAGGTTGTTACACCGTCCTGTTGGAATCACATGTCCTCCCTATTAATATCCTCCAATTCTGCCTACAAAAAAATGTTAATCATTTACTGAACATTTTTGATTAAAACATTTTTTGTGATTTGTAGAGTGAAAGAATAGTCCATTTGTGAAAGTAATTAAACGTTTTTAAAATAAAATTTATAAATATCGAAAATGAAAAGCTATGATTATTATCGAGAACTAAAATACATTTTGATCATTTCAAAAATACATGTATGAAAACATCATACATATACATTTATGAAATGAGAAAATTTTAAAACATACATATCAGTTAAAAGCAAATTTGATTTTTTTAAGGTGAAATGATTAAAATTTTCATTTAATCCTTACTAATCAATAGTATTATTAATGTATGAAATTACGGAATTTTATCTATTAAAGTTATGTTGTATTTAAAGTACATGGTTTTAGTTACAAGTGACATTTGTATTATTTATATTTCACTGTATTATAGTTATAGATATAAGTATTAACAAACGATAAAAGTTTTCATATCTCACTTAACACATGATGAGCTCTTTTTTGTATTCAATCCATATATCTGTTTATTTTTTGATACATCTATTTTTTATGTTTCATATTAGAGTAAATGATTGATTTCCCTATTATCTCACACAATCTAAAAGTCTCAAAAACAAATGAACTCATTAATAAATAATCAAAGAAAATTGAGCCAACTTACAATATTTATGATGTAAATTTTATTGATTTTCCAAATTTACAAATTGTCATAGATTGAAGTAATAGATTATTAATAGTAAAATGAAAATAAGGTTGTTTCAATTACATTAAAAAGTTGAAAAACAAACAAAAAATATAATCGTTTTTTTGAACTATCTTTCTATATATATATATATATATATATATATATATATATATATATATATGTAAATAATTCCATCGTAAAATTTCTATAAAACATTTTTTTTTATCTTTCGTGAAACCACTTCCTCGTAACGCCCCCTCCGCTATACTTTACAAGTAGTACGTTAACCATTTCCATTCCCGATCATAAAGGATTGGTTGATGGATATCGTCTGGTTTCTGTTCTGATTGGTTGAAATCTGTCACATGTATGTAGCTCTCTCACAGTGTACAGTAAAAAGAGATGTATACGATTTCAATATAAAACTGAGATGACATTTATTCAAAATATTGCATTCACAGAAGCTTTAAAGTAAAAAAGTTGTTACATATTTTAACATTGTATTTGGTTGTTAATTTTTATAAACTTTTCCAATAAAAATTTTCCGACTTTTATTTTACGCAGATTATTTGTGAGTATAATTTGTTAACTTCTGTTATTTGTTAGGGGTGAGTGAGCGTAAGCGAGCGGAGGACGAAGCCCGCCACCCATGGGGTAAAGTCCCTTTCTATTAAATAAAAATAAATATTTTATACAATTATTATTATTAATAGTTTCATAAAAAAACTTATATTTTTTAAAAACATAATTTATATATATATATATATATATATATATATATATATATATTACATGGTTAATTTTTTTATATAATTTAAGACATTTTAAAAATGAATAATATGTTTGTATAGGATTTACTTAGTACTAAGGATAAGTTCTCAAGACCAAATCGGTATAAGAATTGCACAATTAAATAATACGACTATTACTTTATTCGCATTTCAGTATATGTTCAAATTTTAGCCTGACAAATAAAAAATCTGAAATATAACTGTCAACCTTATATATACTACTACTTATAAATTGCCGTATAAATTGAGTTATTTTCAAAATAATATGTGTAACCAATCCTACCAAAAGATTGTAATGAAATTAAGTTTTTCTTTCATTTTTTTTTTTCTAGAAAAAGTAAAAATTTAGCATTTTTGTGTACTTTTAAGGTAATATATTAAATAAAATTATTTTTTAATGGCCAATTAAAAATCATGACCGAAAGGGTAAAAAAAATGAAAGCAAACTATATCTTATTGTAATTTTCTTTTCTAATATATGAAATAATTCATAATGCGATTTAGGAAAAAATGTTACAAATGACAGCGATACTGATACTTTTTAATCGCAGTATTTAATTGTTAAATTGTAATAACAGTAATTATGAAGTTTAACCTTGTCAAAAGGGATTAAATTTGGTATATTGATCGAAAATAATACTAGTATCATTTATTTATATATCGATGTATTATTTTAACTGCAACTAGTATTTCATAGGAATGATTTCATTCTTTTGTTAATTAGTGTTAATTATTTTTTTTTATTCACTTCAATATAACTAAATATATATATTGAATGTTGTTTATTTTTTTTAAAGAAAAAAATCATAGATAATAATGTCAGTTGTAAAGAAAAAGTGTTATTTAATATTTTTATTTGTCGTTCCTTGTGTTGCTTTTATTGTAGCATTACCGATTATAATAAGTAGTGCTCAAAAAAATGAGAATGAGAGTGTACCTATAGAAAAAATGTAAGTTTTTTTTACTTCTCCTACTTTATTGCTATTTATAAGTATCGATTTAATAGCAGTTTACATTTTATATATGTACAAAAAATAAAACAAGATATAATGTTAATACACACACACACACACACACACACATATATATATATATATATATATATATATATATATATATATATATATATATACAGGTGTTCCAATAAGAACGATTTTTTTTCATTTGAAACAAAACAGAATTTGCGCTGAAATTTCAAGTTTATTTACTGTAAATAATAGTTGGGGGTTACTATTTATAAATAATTCTTTTTTTAAATTTTTTAATAACATCCCTACATAACTGGTGCTCTATCTTACCAATTACTTTTCGGATTTCATCTTTTAGGTCGGAAATTGTTTTAGGATTATTGGCGTACACCTCTCCTTTAATGTCATCCTAAAGAAAGCAGCCAGAGAACTCGAAATGAACCTCATTGCTACAGACGACTTTTTCATAAAAATCATATTGTTGTTTCAGTATTCAATTAACAAGTCTCCGACGCAGTGAATGGTCTGCTGGCTTTGTGTTAATTGAGCCTTATAATCCTTCATTAGTAAATCCTTATGCAAATACACTATGTGATTGTCTGTGAAAG
This sequence comes from Acanthacorydalis orientalis, assembly GCA_034766995.1. Classification (NCBI taxonomy): domain Eukaryota; kingdom Metazoa; phylum Arthropoda; class Insecta; order Megaloptera; family Corydalidae; genus Acanthacorydalis; species Acanthacorydalis orientalis. Next base: position 25,790,230 of record CM068317.1, read on the forward strand.
GCCCAATTGCTATGAACGTCGTGGAATTGACATTCCTGGCTTCTTCAGAACGAACACTACGAACACGTGTTGGTGTTTCTTTATCTTTAATCGATCCAGTCTCTTCAAATTTACTTACTAATCAAAGAATCGTTGATTCAGTTGGTCAGGTATGTCGACAATAACTGTCGCGTAATATACAAAGTTGATTTTCCAAAGAATGACCATTTTCATAATGTAATTGTATTATTTCAATGCGTTCTTTTATTGTATACAAATCCATAACTAAAAACGACAATGCCAAAACTTAAATGTTAAAAAATTACAGCTGTCAGTTTTATATCTGTGAAAAATATATGGTCTACAAATTGCATCCCTATTGAAAAACTTTACATATATATATATATATATATATATACGTATATATAAGTGCGGATTGGCCATAAGAATGATTGAGCGATCGCCCGGCGGGCCGGTACAAATTAGGACGAATGGGCCAGCTGATTTTTTTTAAAAAAATAAAATTATTTTTTTGTTTTTAAGAAATGTTGTTTCTTATTGTCATGTATGCTTAAGTTAGAATTAGTATGTTCTGTTAAATAATTTTTTTTTTGATTAGTGTTATAGACTTATCCTTAGTATTATTGTAACAATCAAGTTCCTTACACGTAATTTTTTTAATTGAAAAGAACTGGTGTTAAGAGCCCGGGCCAGTCTACCCCTGCAAATATATATATATATATATATATATATATATATATATATATATATATATATATATATATATATATATATAATCTGTCGTCATCGTTTCGTTGAATTTTGTTTATCGACTTTTATACTCTTCTTTCAAGTTTCATCATTGTATAGACACTTTATACTAATGTAGCAAATTGATAATTCGAACTCTAATGATTATATTTATCGACCCGCCCTAAAACCACAAATATTCATGCATTTATTTAACTCAATTTTTTCTTATCATAAGTGGCACCTATTTGTTTAACTTTATATACATATATATATATATATATATATATATATATATATATATATATATTGGCTCATCTCATAAGTAATGAGATTTTTTAAAATAATTTTTGAAACGGCAAAAAAATTGACTTTAATTTTGATTGAAAATATATTTTCTGTTATTAGTTACAATTTCTTCCCATCTTAATCTTAAATTTTTATTACCCTGATAAATCGTTTTGGTTTTTACATTAAAGAAAAAGTCGAGCTCACTTCGGGAATCGCTCTCTGTATTAAGCCGTTTTTTATTGATGTGCTTTTGGATACTTCCCAACAAGTGATAATCCGATGGTGCTGTCAGAGGAATATGGTGGATGAGTTATAACTTCCCATTCAAATTGCCTCAGTTTTTGGAGGGTTTGGCGTGCCGTGTGAGATCGGGCGTTGTCGTGGCGAAAAATTACATCTTTTCTGTTGGCTAATGTTGGCTGTTTTTTTATCATCGTCTCCCTGCTCGCTACGACCCCACCCACAGGAGAGCTTCGATCCCCCCTAACAAATGACAGAAATTAACAAATTATATACACAAATAATCCGCGTAATATGTAATAAAATTTTTATTGGAAAAGTTTATAAAAATTATCATAACAAAATACAATATTACAATTTGTAACAATTTTTTTGATTCTAAAACTTTAGTTAATATACTATTTTGAATAAATTTCTTATCAGTTTTACACTGAAATCGTATACCCTCTTTCGTTGTACACCGTAAGAGAGCTACATACAGATAACTGATGTCAGCCAATCAGAATACGAATAAAAATCACGGAGGAGGACCAATTTTTTATTTTATATATATATATATATATATATATATAAAGAGGTAGATAGATAGAAAGAGTATTTTTTTCTTTAATTACTTACTACATTTTCAGTTATTATATTTAGAAATTGTAATTGACAAAATAACTTAAAATTATTTTCCTTAGCAAATGTGAATTATGTAACAAATTTATGAAAAGACATAAATACCTACTCACGTTTATATATATATACACACACACACACACTTAATTTTGTATATAAAATCAGAAGAGGAATTAATAATTTAAAATTAAATACTACAGCATAGGATGGCAGTGGAAATGCAATGAAAATAAATGTGAGAAAACTCCAATGACTGAAGAATCAAAACCAACTGCATTAAGTTTAGCTGCATGTCGATTGTTTTGCAATGACAATGCCGTCTTTTGGCCAAAACCTACAGGTGCATTTACCTTGGGAAATTTCCTTTTACATTTAAATTTAAATAGTATCGATGTTGTAACATCAAATCCTTCCAGTCCTGCTGGTCAGCTAGTTCAAGAAGCTAGTAAAGTTAGTACTTTTAATTATATATTGAAGTTATTAATTTATGTATATATGCATACATACATACATACATATAATTATTATTATTATTGTTATTATTATTTTAGAGGTTTATGCAGCATATCAAAGCAATGATTCCAAAAGGGGTTCATATTACAGGAGGTCGTTCTTTATTAGTTAATGTAAATATGGAAAATGTTAATGATGTAGGTTAGTATATATAATCATTAGACATTTATTATAAACATTCTTATATCTTTTCATTCATAAGTCTACTTTATTATACTATACAAAAATATTTGTGAAAAGAAATGAATAATTTAAGAGATTTGTGTGTACTTTGAATGCCATACCATCAACCTATGGAATGAATACCATCAACCTTGCAGATGATGGTATTTGACCTCACATAAGCAACAATCAAAAATGATCAATAATCATTGATTGAACATTTTTGATCATAAATAATATAAGTTATGAATTAATAATACAATATTTTGTTTTATGATTAGATATAACATTAGACACAGATGAACAATATGAACTTACTGTAAAAGAACATGTAGATGGTAGACTTATAGTAGACATTACTGCTAAAAATTATTTTGGTGCAAGACATGGGCTTGAAACTTTAACTCAACTTATTATTTTTGATGACATTCGAAATGAATTGCAAGTAAGTTATGAAATATAAGTTTGGAAAAAATTAGAAATATTTTGTAGTAAAATATTTATTTTCTATTTTTTTCCACCAAAAAGTTAAATGATTCTTTTATTTCAATTCATGAGAAATAGAATAAACTTTATATATTTAAATTATGTTTGAAAAGTAGCAAAAAATGCCTAAAATTATGTGAATTTGTATAGAATTATTTTATTTACAGATATCTTACTTGTTCAAAGTACATTTTTTAGTCAATGTTTTAGATGTTACGTGATGCTACAATTAAAGATGGACCAGCGTATCCTTATCGAGGTATTTTACTTGATACTTCAAGAAATTATATTGCTGTTGATGATATTAAAAGAACTATCGAAGCAATGTCAATATCTAAATTAAATACTTTTCATTGGCATATCACTGATTCACAAAGTTTTCCTTTTGTTTCGAAATCTGAACCATTACTATCAAAATTAGGAGCATATACACCACATAAAATTTATACACCAGAAGACATCAGTAATGTAAGTTTGGATATACTTTATTATTATGCATTTCTGTTTATTTATGTAAATATATTTATATTAGCACATGAAAACATTTTTCTTTATGTAAATATAAATTACAGATCATTAAATATGCAAAAGTTCGAGGTGTCCGAGTTCTTCCTGAATTTGATGCACCTGCTCATGTCGGTGAAGGTTGGCAAAATACAGATTTTGTTGAATGTTTTAAAGCAGAACCATGGTACAATGTCTGTGTAGAACCACCTTGTGGCCAATTAAACCCAACAAAACCAAAATTATATGATGCTCTCGAAAATATTTACAGTGATATGATTGAATTATTTAAACCTGACATATTTCATATGGGAGGTGATGAGGTACATAAAAACATATTATTAACATCAAATATTTAAAACACCTCTTAACTTTGCTAATAATGGCATTTCTAATAATAGTAACTATTAAACATCCATAAAAAATTAATAATGTATTAATTATGAAATATATCTATTCATGTAGTATTAAATGTTTATTTTTCTGATAAAAGTTACAATTGTTTCCTTAAATTGAAATGTAAGGAAAAATTATTATTTTCAATTAATAGAGTTGAATTATTAATAAAATTAATGTAATTGGCATTATTTTATTCACAGAAGTATATAGAAAAAAAATAACAACAAGCATTTTTAAAAAAACAGTTAATAATTAATAACTAATTAGAAAGTCTTGTATAGTCACATTTTTAATATCAAAATAGAAGAATTATAAAATATTAAATAAATAAAACATACATATATATATATATATATATATATTAAATAAACTTAAAAATTAAGTTCCAAATATTAACTTTTACAAAATAACTCAATTAATAATATTACCAGTGTATCACTAATATTTCCACTTTTTTTCTAGTATCAAATCAATTTTTATAAACTATTGATTTTTAATTTTATTAGGAGAGTTATAGCTTTCAAAATGTTTTAATACTTTATTACTTTTGAGGTATCTGTAAAATGTTGGAATCAAACTGAAAACATAGTAAAATGGATGGCTGAAAAAGGTTGGGGTCGGTCAGAAGATGATTTTATGAAATTGTGGGATTATTTTCAAACAAATGCTTTACAGAGATATGAAAAACATGCAACAAGAAAGAATACACCAATAATTATGTGGACAAGTACACTTACAAAAGTTCAATATGTAGAACAATATTTACCAAAAGATAAATATATTATACAGGTAGAAATTAAAATCAATATGTTTTATTGTTCACACATTTTAAATATGTTTAGTTTTGTTTTTATTTAATACTTAAAACCTTATTAATATCACTGATTACATTTTATAGATATGGACAACTGGTAAAGATAAACAAATAAAAGAACTGCTCGACAGAGATTACCGTTTAATTTTATCAAACTATGATGCTCTTTATTTTGATTGTGGATTTGGTGCTTGGGTAGGATCTGGAAATAATTGGTGTTCCCCATATATAGGATGGCAAAAAGTTTATGATAATAGTCCAGCGTTAATTGGAGGAGAAAAAAGAAATCAAATATTAGGTGCTGAAGCTGCTTTATGGACAGAACAAGTCAGTACAACTCTTATAACCATAATATTATTTTATATTCTTATTATTTAAATGCTTCATATATATATATATATATATATATATATATATATATATATATATATATATATATATATATATATATATAAAGAGAAGTAGAATATTTTGAAAATTAATTAATTCATATATCTTTTATTTTTATGAATTTTAATAGAATACATTTTTCTTAGGTTGATGAACAATCACTTGATAACCGTTTATGGCCTCGAGGAGCAGCAATGGCAGAGCGTTTATGGTCTGAACCTGTTGGAACATGGATACAAGCTGAACATCGCATGTTAGTACAAAGAGAAAGATTAGTTGAAAGAGGAATAGCAGCAGATACTCTTGAACCACAATGGTGTCTTCAAAACCAAGGCCACTGTTATGGACAATAAAAATTATCATTTATTATAAATTTAAACTGAAAGTCGACTTTTTATCTTAATACATATTGATTTATATTGATACAAATTTAACAAATACTAAATAATATTTATATATATGATTATATTTATTATTTAAAAATTTTCATGTTGTTACAAAATTAATTCAAGTTAAAATATATATTGAGATTTATGCTTTATTTGTACAGATGATGGTTTTAAATTTATGCCTATTGAATATAATTAATAAGCCATGTTTTAATATTAAGTTTAAATGTACTGAATAAAAATATAATGTATCTATGTAAAAAAGCTTTCAGTATTTCTTTTGAATAGATTTAAAAATTACATTTTATTTTATTTTTTTTTATATATTTTATATTGTCAATTCTTTAAATATAAAAATCATTTAGAACTTATTACTTTTATTTTAATAACCATTAATATAATGTTTATTAAGACATTTACTATTAATCACATTTTGCAACATTGATAATAAGTGGCATAATTATATCTTACTATGAATTCAAATATCTAAATATTAAAATTTATTTCCTTATAAGATGAAAAAAATCTTAATAGAAAAATTAATATATTTAATGATTAATATAAAACTAATAATTGTAGAACAATTTATCATTTGTAATTATGCCATAAAATTTCAATTTATATTGTAAAATACATGTACACATTATAAACAATCATTAATGTTATGTATTTATTTAGAAAGTGATAAAATAAATATTTTTGTAAACTTGACACAAACTTTTACTTTTTCAGAAATTAAAGAGGTATAATATCTTTATATTTAATTAAAAATTCTTTTTTGTTTACTTTAATATTAAATAGGTAAAAGTTAATTAATTTTATATAAAAACAGAATTATATATATACATACATACATACATATATATATATATATATATATATATATATACATACATATATATATATATATATATATATACATACTTATATATATATATACACACATATATATATATATATATATATATATATATATATATATATAAATATGTATATAAAGGTAAGAAATGTTTCATTTTTTATGTAATTACACTATTATTTTTGAATAATATACTGATATGTTGAAAATTAAAAAGAAAGAAAATTAAAAAATGTATGATAATATAGCTAAACAGTTTTATCCCACAAACTATTTTTCACACTGGAAAGTTTTATACAGTTCATACAGAATCAGATTATAGTGAATTCTTCAATATCCACTGAAATATTTACATTATTTAAATATTTAAAAAAATACAATATTATTATTTTCAAATAGTCTATCTATCTACCTATTTATCTATCTATACACACACACACAGCATATATATATATATATATATATATATATATATATATATATATATATATATATATATATATACATTCTTACACACACATTAGATTTACTCTATATAAACACATGAAGAAGAATTTTACTGAAATGGTATCAATATCACAATGAAACAATTTCAAATTATATATTAACAATTGCAGATAAACAACTTTTATTTAGTTTTTAATCCAAACTATTCAGATTTTCAGTATAACCATTTATAAGTTTAAACATTGCTAAAATATTTTTAAAAAAAGTAGAATTTACATTTATTAAAGTTTTATGTTAAATTAAAAGCTGTTTACAAATCATATGAAAATATTTACTTTACATATTTATACATATTTATATATATTTATACATATTTTTACTAATTTATTATCATTTGAAAGACAATTGTGACAAATTATTATTACTATAATTATAAATAAATATATATATATATATATACTAAGGTTCTTCGAACTGAATTCTTAGTTTTTTAAAATTAACAATTTCTTACCCCAAAAATCAAAAGAAAAAAAACGAGTTCTGAAATACCGACTCTAAACCAGCTGATTGTATTAATATGGTGTTGCGTTTCTCTGTTTTATAAATTCACATTGTTTTTTATGTTACATTTCAACTGTCTGTCAAATATAAATATAATTTTGCGTTCCACAAGCTTCCATTCAATATTTTGTAAGCAATATTTTAATAGTAAGACAATTGTATAATTGTCAGTATTGTAATGATTGTCGTTATATTATATTATATATATATATATATATATATATATATATATATATATATATATATATATATATGTATATGTATATAAATTTCCCTATAAAATAATTACTCTTTAGCATTTTATATAACTGACAATTCACATTTTATGAAATGATTAATTCTTTTATATAACTGAATTGAATTCTTCAAATGAATATTTTTGTAGGTAATTATCTTTGTTAATTTAAGTCAGGGCATGTCACTGATACTGGATTTTACATGTACATTAAACCTGTTACAAAGATATGTCTTATACGGAATTGGAACATGGATATCAAGGCTTGCGTAAAGCAGCAGCAGGACCAGTTTCTCATTTTTTTGTACCAGACGATATAATATCAGTAAGTTTATTTAATTCCTTTATTTAAAATGTTAAACTTGATTAAAATTCGATTTATGGTTTAAGTAACTAAAAAATAAATTACAAAAATGATGTACATATGATGTATTTTTTTATAGATAATTAAAGTCAATTTATAGTGCCTATATACCAATTATCATAATAGGGAACTTTGATATTTCAAAACAGTTTATAGCTATTTTGTTTTTATTATTTCAAAATAATATTAAAAATTGTATTTATTACATGTTAATGGATTTAATATATTGACTAAGTACTTTAAAACATCTTAGTATGTAAATAATATTTTTACAATTTTATGCCATTCACATATGAGTTTCCATTTGTATATTTGTATTTTTTAATTTTATAACAGCCATAGACATACATTTATGAATATTTAATACATATATATATATATATATATATGTATATATATATATATATATATATATATATATATATATATATATATATGTATGTATATATATATATATATATATATGTATGTATATATATATATATATATATATATATATATGTATGTATATATATATATATATATATACATACAACATATATATATATATATACATATATATATATATATATATATATATATATGCAACATAAATTATTAATGTATAATTTAAAACATATCATTTTTATAAAGAATAAACACCAAAAATACTTATATACTAATAATGTCTATTTAAACTCGTCACAAAAAATTTATAAAAATATATATATATGTATATTTATATATATTTATATATATATATATATATATATATGTATATATATATATATATATTTATATATATATATATATACGTATTTATATATAAATATATATATATATATATATATATATATATATATATATATATATATATATATATATATATATATACATATGTATATATATATATATGCAACATAAATTATTAATGTATAATTTAAAACATATCATTTTTATAAAGAATAAACAACAAAAATACTTATATACTAATAATGTCCATTTAAACTTGTCACAAAAAATTTAAAAAATAATATTTGAAGGGCCTAGATTTCACAACTTATGATATTAAAAGAAAATGCTATTTATTTATATAAAATTAAATAATTGAGGAAATATATTTATATTCATATATATATATATATATATATTGTTTTGTTCTTATTTACTTTATTAGGAATTGTACGTTATTTATTTATGTAATATATAATTCATATTAAAATGTATTTCAATGTCAATTTTTTGTGTATATGAAAACTTTATATAATATTAAATAAAAAAAAATGATTTCATTAGTAATAATTTTATTCTTGTCTTTAAATAATTAATGTAGATCAATTAACATGATTTATCGATTTATATTAATTAAAAGTAATATTTTAATTCTAGTATATAATCGTAGTATAAACTAAATATATGTATATATTTATATATATATATATATATATATATATATATATGTATATATGTATATATATATATATATATATATATGTATATATATATATATATATGTCAGTATATATATATATATATATATATATTTATATATATATGTGTGTATATACATGTATATACTGACATTAAATATTTCTAACTTAAAAATAGTAAACTATCAAAATATAATAATAGCATTAAACAACTTTTTTAATCTATAATAATTACAGTTAGATTGAAATAACAATAAAATAACTGGCTCGAACAGCAATAATAATATACATGCGTTTTAATAGTTCCAGTTTCAATATTGCCTAAATCTGATCTTTGTGTAACGATTACTTAATTTTTTTCAATAGCTGTCTTAAAAATAAACTTTTTTAAGTGATTTAGTATTTAATTGATGTATATATTTTTTGTATGCAATATTGAAATTGTTGTGTTATAGCTAGTGATTGAACATACAATTAAATATTTATAACTATCTTATACAATATTTGTCTAATGATTGCATTTTTTTTTTATTCTAAGGTAGTATATAGCTGACTGCTTCTTTACTTTGGTTTCATATATTTGCTTTTCTACAATAATGTCTATACCCCAAATTATCATTCAAGATGTTGATGACAGAATCTGGCCTGTTTCACAAATGGTATTTTAAATACGAATATAAGTTTTTTTCGTTTTTATTTTTGAGTTTGTTTTTAATTTATATTTTTTTTTGTGTGTATTCACAAGACCAGAATTAAAGAAAATTTTGGGTTTGAAAAATGTTAAATTAACTTTTTTTACTTTCCTTAATTTTATACTTTTTAAAGTAAACATACTCATTTACTATTGGTCATAATATGGTTATAATTTCAAAAATTCATATGATTTGATTGTATAGTAACTTTTAACTAAAAAGAAAAATACTTATTAAACATCATTGGATCAGGTTATCTCTCATTACATTCTGGTCTTCTTATGTTTTAGCATTAATATGTAAATATAAAATGTTATATACTTATTAGATTTTGTTATATCTATTGCTTTGCTAAATTTATTAACATGTGATTTGACATACTAATAATTAGTTTTGTAATATAATTTCTAACATTAATGATTCAGCAATACTCACATGAATGTTGTCTAGTTTGTGAAACTAACTTAGCTGTATATTTTAGCTTAAACACATAATTAAGAACAGTTCAAAAATGAAGAGGCCAAATTGAGATAAAATTGAGATATTATGATAATTGAAACTCAAAAATACACAAATTTTATTTATAATAACAATCATATGTGTGTGTGTGTGTGTGTGTATGTATGTATGTATATATATATGTTGTTATTATTTTGAGTCGTAGAGCATGTCAACAGCTAAGGTCATTAACGCCATATATATATATATATATATATATATATGTGTGTGTGTGTAATTATATTATAAAATATTAAGCTAGTAGCAAATGGAATAATTATAAAAAGTATATTTTTATTCATAAATCATTGATTATAAATGTTTGGGTTATCATGCTGATACATTTTGAAAATATGAAATATAAATTAAGTGTAATTCACAACTATTCATGACAATTATTAATTTTTTTATAACTGAAATATTAAAATACAGTATAGTTTATTATTTTTTAAAAAAGTTACTATAGTAAATTTTGTAAAACAATGTGAAAATTTCTTTTTCTATTTACCTGTTAAATTGTTACACAACACACATCACTAAATTTTTTAAAATTATAATAAAAGTAATTACACAAAAACTAAAAAAGTATTGTGTTATAAGTTGATAATTTTTTTATGGTATAATATTTTATTTTTTAACAATCACATGATGTTAATATCATGTGATTGTTTTATATTTAGAATTGGTGATAACAAATGTATATAATGAATGAATTTTAATGATAAATGGATTAAACATGTTTTTTTATAGTTATTTATATATGTGTATATGTGTATATGAATATTATATATACATATATATAATATATATATATATATATATATATATACATATAAAAATACATACATATATATATATATATATATATACACACACATACGTAAACCAATTAGGATTATTGAAATATGTATCACATCTAGTTATCATTAAAAGATATTTTTTCACATAGCATCACTATTAGAAACATTTACTGATTTATCAGCAAGTAAGAATACTAAAATTTTGTAAATTAGAAAAGAAACCAATACTTTGTTTTGAAAATGATTTTTGGAACTTCAGCTTTTATATCTACTATCCATTTATTTATTTTCAAATACATTACGTGTGTTTATATACATATATAAAATTCATTTCAGTAATAGAAATTAAGTAAAGAAATAAATCATGAAAATTTTTAACATATTGATGCAATGAAATGAGAACTATAATAGTCGTTATCTGAAAGTTATTTTAACGATGTAAAGATTATATACAGATAAAGTTTCTATTTTTATTTATATTTTATAAAGCAGAATTCATATTTCACTATTCAATTTTATTTTAATTTGAAAAATTAGTGTTTAATATACATTTAATTATCCAGTATTATATAGTTTATAAAATATGGAATGGTCATGGCTTAAAAATTGGTGGCGTTTGAAAAACTGGAGGAACAATAAAAATATTGATGAAAACGATTGTTGTTATTGTGATGATTGTTTAAACGTATGTATTTTATTATGTATTTAAAAAATATTGTTAATTTATTTATTGTCTCATGTAATGTCCAATATATTTCAATATCTCGAAATTAAATAAAGCATATAAAACATGTTAGAAATAACAAATGTAATAAACACAAAATTATTTATTATTTGTTATTTTAATGGTTATACTATCATTAAAGGTAAGCAATAATTTAATAACTTCTAAAAGTAATATAATCAAACCGTATGTCATTATTGTGGGGTCACAAATATTTTGTATATTCTAATAAATCTTCTATTTTGAAGTTAATATTTATAGTATCATTATATTATGTAAAAAAATAATATATATATATATAATTTTATCTGGACAGTTAACATTTGACCCTTAATTTATTAATATACTATGTATAAAATTTTCTAATCAGCTCATATAATCATATTTCATTCATATATAGTAAAGTAATATAAACTTGGACAGTACACAATATATATTAAAATTTTGTAAAAAAATGTTGTAGTAAATTGCTATACTTTTGAATAAAAATTTAATTGTTTGTTATGAAAATCAATTATATCATTGTATATGTATACTGTATATAAGAAAGATTGTTTAAGTGTGTGTGTATGTACACAAGTGTGTTATTCTCAATTATTTGGAAAAAAATTATGGACATTTATATAAAATGTTCTTATATTTACTTTATTAAGAATATAATTACACTTTATATTATATATAAATTTAATTTAATTAATAATTATAAAGTAGATTATAAAATTGTAAAGGAAAATTTCCCATATATTTAATATTATAATTCAATATAAGTAATACATTCTTTTAAATTATTGTATTTCATATTAATATACTTAATACAGAGAGTATATTATGCTTAATATTTCTGTTATAGGTCGAACAAAAGAAATAATGTTAAATATGTATAAATGATTAATTGTTAGTGTGATTTTTGTAATATACATGATTTTAAACGAATTTAACACAAAGGTGTATAATTTTGATATTGTAATAATTATTTTTTTTAATACTTATGATAAAGCATTTGAAGTTTATTATAAACTTATGTAAATTAGGGAGAGTTGGAGCTATGCGCCGACGAAGACGGTCGAACAGGCAGCATGTCAACAGACAGCTCAGACCATGATGGAAGTTCAACTGGTACTGGACTGTCTTGTTCCAAACAAGTACTTGTTGGTGTATGTGCCATGGCAAAAAAATCACAAAGCAAACCAATGAAGGAAATTCTAACAAGATTGCAGGAATTTGAATATATAAAAATGACAGTATTTCCAGAAGAAGTGATTTTAAAAGTAAGTTTTAATAAATACATTAATAAAAAATTAAAAAATATTGTAAGTACAGAATTAATTTTTGTCTTATAAATTCATTGATTTTTCAATTATTTTATAAAATATTATTTTAAAATAATGATTTACCTACAAATCGATATAGTAATTATTATATTGAAAATTAAAAATTTCATAATAATAATGTTTGTATATATTTAATTTCATTGTTCATAAATTATAGTTATGATAAAAATAAAAACACATTTAATTTTATATAAAATGTATTGAATTTGTAATTGAAACTTGCAGTTTATTCCCAATAGGTAATGTAATGTTATTTAACATACAAAATTGGATGACGTTAATTTGTAAAAAAACAAAATCATTAAGAGCTGAATATATACATTTAGTGTCTAATAATATATAATATACATTCAATTGTTTTATTTAATAATGTTTAACCTTTTTATATACCTGTTTAATTTTTTTGGTTTATTAGAAAGCTGTTGAAGAATGGCCAGTTTGTGATTGTTTAATTTCATTCCATTCAAAAGGATTTCCTCTTGATAAAGCAATTGCATATGCAGCATTACATCAACCTTATGTTATTAATAACCTCCATATGCAATATGATATACAAGATAGACGTCGTGTTTATTCAATACTTGAAGCAGAAGGTATCGAAATTCCTCGTTATGCTGTTCTTGACCGAGACTCTCCAGATCCAAAACGTTAGTTCATGTTTATATGAGAAAAAAATAAAAAGCATTCTTTGAGTGAATTTTGTTTATAATATTTTATGTATAAATCATCAATGTTCATTTCCACATGTATTTTTTATAATTTTCTCAATAAGATTTGTAATTTTGTATTAAGTATACTAAAATAATTATTTTTTACAATAAAAAAACATTAAACACATTTTTTATTACAGATCATGAACTTGTTGAATCCGAGGATCACGTGGAAGTAAATGGTGTAATTTTTAATAAGCCATTTGTGGAAAAGCCAGTGAGTGCAGAAGATCATAATATATATATTTATTATCCAACATCTGCTGGTGGTGGTAGTCAACGATTATTTCGAAAGGTTATTTAATCAGTTTTATTTTAAAAAGGTGTGCGTGCATGCGTGCGTGTATGCACACATACACACAAACGAGAACTGATCATTTAATTTGTGGAATGGTACTCTCTTTTTGAATACTTTATGACCTTAGAGCTTTAACCTCTAGGGGCTCTTTATTCGGCCTTAATAAATTGACTTGCGTAGTGCGTGGAGCAATGGTGGTAGCATTAATGTGCGAGTTATTGTACCATGGATGATTTATAGCAGTAGCAGCGTTATATCATTCATTATTGTGTTAGGTGTTGTTCAGGTGCTTCAGAAATACTTAAAGAAATGAGTGAAATTTATGGTGATAAATATCTGAAGAAAACTGCAGTATTCAAGTAGCATAAACATTTTAAAGAAAGATAAGAATCTGTCACAGATTATCGAAGATTGTCAGCCAACATCTTGTACAATACCTTAAAAAAATTGGAACAGAAGTCTTGTCACATCCTCCATATTCACCGAGCCTGATTTCTTCTTGTTTCCATGGCTCAAAAAATTCTGAAGGGGAAGTGTTTTATGTCTAGTGAAGAGCTTGGCAAAGCCACAATGTCCATTCTGTGCAGCATAGTAAACAAGGGATTCCAGGAAGGTTATATAAGACTGACAAAAATGCATATACTTCAAAGAGGAATATTTTGAAAAGAAAACTGTTGCATGAAGATTAAATTTTTGTTCATCAGATCAAAATTACATTTTTTTGGGCTCATTCCTTGAATTAAATGATCAGTGTATATATATATATATATATATTGTGTGTGTGTGTGTATATATACACACACACACACATGTACATGTATGTATGTGTATGTATTTGTATATGCCTATTAAACATGTTGATATATTTGATTATATATCATGTAATTTGCAGATTGGAAGTAGAAGTAGTGTTTATTCTCCTGAATCAAGAGTACG
Source organism: Acanthacorydalis orientalis (assembly GCA_034766995.1). Classification (NCBI taxonomy): domain Eukaryota; kingdom Metazoa; phylum Arthropoda; class Insecta; order Megaloptera; family Corydalidae; genus Acanthacorydalis; species Acanthacorydalis orientalis. Next base: position 25,805,632 of record CM068317.1, read on the forward strand.
TAAGACTGGTAGTTTTATATATGAAGATTTTATGCCAACTGATGGAACTGATGTTAAGGTTAGTATATGTAGTTTTAATTTAAAGTAAGTAATAAAAACATCTATTACAATATGTATTTTATACTTATAAAAATAAATTAAGCAACTACTTTTTTAATGAATTAGCTGTTATCAATTTTAAACTGTTAAAGTTCTTTCTAAGTTTGTATGAAGTGTATTTAATAAACATTAATATTGCAAAACCATCTTAATTGCTATTATAAATTAAACTACTATTTACTAATATGTCATTTTAAATATAATTCATAATAAAATTGGTTAGTGTTTACCATTTAAATTTATTAAATATATTTTAAATTCACTTTTTATATGCTTTTTAAATCTTGTAAATATAAATACATAAAAAATAATAATTAGATTCATTTAAATTGAGAAATTTTTTTTTTAGGTATATACAGTGGGACCAGATTATGCCCATGCAGAAGCTCGAAAATCACCTGCTTTAGATGGTAAAGTTGAACGAGATAGTGAAGGAAAAGAAATTCGTTATCCTGTGATATTAAGCAATGCAGAAAAACTTATATCACGTAAAGTGTGTTTAGCTTTTAAGCAAGCTGTTTGTGGATTTGATTTATTAAGGTGTGTTGTTTTTCATTCCACTTGTACAAATATATATATATATATATATAAATGGAAACTCATGGAAGAGGCCTTATCCAGCAGTGGATTAACAGGGCTGAAGATGATATATATATATATATATATAGTAAAATTCAACAAAATTTTCTTTTATTTATTTTTACACAGAGCTAATGGAAAATCATTTGTATGTGATGTTAATGGATTTAGTTTCGTTAAAAATTCTAATAAATATTATGATGACTGTGCAAAAATACTTGGAAATATGATTTTGCGAGAACTTGCACCAACACTTCATATCCCATGGAGTGTACCTTTTCAGCTTGATGATCCACCAATAGTACCAACTACATTTGGTAAAATGATGGAATTAAGATGTGTTGTTGCTGTAATCAGGCATGGTGATAGAACACCAAAACAAAAAATGAAGGTTGAAGTAAGGCATCCCAAGTAAGATCTATTTATTTTTTTTTATTATATGTATTTTTTTGTGATATATACAAATTTCATTTTTTAAATTTTATTTATTTACTTTAGTTATGAAAAATCATAATTAATTAAATTTGCTTGAAAAGTTTATATTTTACATTTTTTTACAAAATTAATTATATTTGAGGATTTCTTTATACAGATATATCATTACTCATTTTAGATTTTGTTGAGTATTTACAAATATGCAATTCAGCATTATTATAAGTAACTATCAAAATAATTAAATCATCTAAAATCACTCTAAAAAATTTAATATATTTACCATCTTAAAATAAGGACAATAATCTAAATATTTACAGTTATAATGTGTGTTTAGATCCATGCATGCATGCATGTTATTATTAAGAACAAATATATTTTTTATGTAGGAAACAACTTATTTTTACATATATTATTATTAACATTTTACTGAGTGAATGCCTATTAATTGTTTTTTTGCTATAAATTATTCTTAAGTAAACATTGATTGTGTTCGGCATATTTTTTAGGATGACAGGATTATAGGATTATTTCAAAAATATATAAATAAAAAAATTCTGCGTGCACACATGCACATCCAAACACACACAAACGCACGCATATACATATATATGTATGCATGTAAAATAATTTAGCCATTTAAATTTTTGTTGTTTTTCTCTATATTTTCTTTTACATTTGAATTAAATATAATAGTGATTATTATTTAGTTAAAAATTATTTGATCATATACATATATGTCTTATGTTTGAAAAAGAGTAAATGTGTTACAAAAGATATAATATAGAATGGCATTTTAAATTTTGACTAAATATTTATAAATTTTTATGTAGAATTGTGTATATTGAATGGATTTAAAAACTTATTAATTGTAATAGTGTAGCTTCCAAGTTTCCAATCTGTTATTTATATATATATATAAAATTAATTTTCTACTTGTCAGTTAAGTGTTAACATGTATCAAACGTATATTTATCAGTCAATATATTTGTGTTTATTTTGTATAGTTATCTATGCATACATAGCTGTACATAAAATGATTTAATAATTTTGTTCTATAATATAGGTTTTTTGACATTTTTGAAAAGTATGAAGGTTACAAACATGGTCATGTAAAACTAAAAAAACCTAAACAATTACAAGAAATTTTGGATATTGCTCGTTATTTATTGTCAGAAATTGCACAAAGAGAGGCTCAACCTGAAATTGAAGAAAAACAAGGAAAACTAGAACAATTAAAAAGTGTGTTAGAAATGTGAGTAACTATATATAATTATAGGAATTTTAAGTATAAAGCTTATTCACATATATACTAATAATTTAAATTAAATGTTCTAAAATAATATTATATACTTAACTTATGGAATTCTGTAAAGAAAATATACTAATGTTATTAAACTGTATCAAACAACCCAATAATAGTTATAGCTAATGATATATATATATATATATATATATATATATATATAAACTTCCTTTTAGGTATGGTCATTTTTCTGGGATTAATCGAAAAGTGCAGATGAAATTTCAACCACGTGGTCGACCTCGTGGATCTTCCTCCGACGATGGTAAACCTCCACGCAGTAGTACGAATTTTTTATTATTACGTTGTATGGGCTTGTGAGCATGGTGTACAAAATTTTTAAGCAGATGTAGTTTAATGTATTATAGTTAATTAACATACAAACTCAAAATAAATTTACAATAAAATATTTCAGTTATATGTGTGTGTGTATATATATGTGTGTATGTATGTATGTATATGTGTGTGTATGTATATGTGTATGTATGTGTGTATGTATGAGTATGTATGTGTATGTATGTGTATATACGAGGTCAGACAATTAAGTAATGCGACAAAATTCAAAAATCGAGTATATTTAAAAATTAAGGTACATCGCTGCGATCCCCTTCAAAGTAGTCCCCTCCCGCATCTATACACTTATTCCAGCGAGTTTTCCAGTTTTCGTAACAATTCTGGAACACTTCTTGTGGGACCTCTCCGAGTACCCTCGTCACAGATTCTTGGATATCTTCAACGGAGTCAAAATGTCGACCTTTGACGAATTTTTTCATATGGGGGAATAGGAAAAAGTCGCAGGGTGACATGTCCGGTGAATAGGGCGGTTGTGGTAACGTTGCGATGCCTTTAGACGCCAAAAACTGAGAGACACTGAATGCACTGTGACAGGGAGCATTGTCGTGATGCAGAACCCAAGTCTTCACGATCTCTGGATGCACTCTGAGCACCCTTTTTCGTAATTTTTCGAGCACATTGCGGTAGAATACTTGATTTACGGTTTGTCCAGGTGGTACGAACTCTTTGTGAACCACCCCTTTGCTGTCGAAGAAGCAAATCAACATGGTTTTCACTTTGGACTTGCTCATTCTCGCCTTCTTTGGCCTTGGTGCTCCAGGGGACAGCCACTGTTGGCTTTGTCGTTTAGTTTCGGGGTCATATTGAAAGAACCAACTTTCATCACCAGTAATAACTCGATCTTGAAGAGTAGGATCACTTTCAACCTGCTCGAGACAATCTTGAGCGATGTTCATTCGGTGACATTCGTGACATGCACTACTCGCGCGTTGTTACAAAACACTAAACAGCTGGCGAAGAAATGATCATACGAGGGTGGTCAAGGTCTCAATCGAGAGAGTAGGGATCTGCTATTACGGTGGCGGAGTTACAGGTTCGCAGTGTTACCACAGGCCGAGAAAAAAAATCGGTCACATTACTTAATTGTCTGACCTCGTATATGTATATGTGTATATATATATATGTATATATATATATATTTATATATATATATATATTTATATATATATATATATATATATATATGTGTAGATATATATATATATATGTGTATTTATATAAAAATAATTTGGCTGTAATTAACCATCTGCATTTTATATTTCAAACATGACATTACTCATCTATTCTATCCTTGTGACAAATTTTTATTACATTGTTTTTCAGTATAAATTAAATGGAAAATATAAATGTACAGTATTATTTTTTTAATAATAATGATTTTTTAACCTGCTTTTTATGTATGTATATTAGTATTTTTATTTAGTAGATGTAGTAATTTGTGTAATTATAATTATTATGTTACTCATGAAAACAATATAAAATATTAAAGATATATGTGGGTGGTTTGAAGAGTAATATGGTTTGATATTAGACAGCCTCAGTTTCAAAGTGTATTTCATTTTTCTACTTAACTCTCCCTCGAATCTCAATGCATATGCACCAATGTTTCTCCAGCTTCTTGATTTCCTTTTGAAAATGGGTTTTTTCGAGGTCGTCAAAATAGCCATTTACGGTCTCTATCACCTCTATTCAACCCAAATCGCTTTCCAGCAAGGAAAATTTTGAATTTTGGGAACAGATGGATGTTTGACAGAGACAAATCAAAGCGAATATAGTGGATACGGAAGAATTTTAAACTTTAGTTTAGCCAATTTTTTCTGATTGATAATGCTTGAATGAGCGTCTGCATTGTCATGGTGAAACAACACTTTTTTCTCGACCTTTCGTAATATTTTTCTGCTAACGTTGCCTTCAACAATGTTGCATAGTATTAGCCACTAACTGTTTTTCTGTTCTAAAGATAGTCGATAAAAAGAATCAATTTTGCATAGTAGAAACTGGTGCAATCACCTTTCATTGCATTTAGTTCATTGTTTTGATTGTATTTTCGATTGTGTTATATAATGTTGAATCTAAATTTTCATCCATGGTCACAAAATGCTGTCTGAAATCCGTTGGATTCTCTTTGAACTGTTCCAAGAAGTCGGTTGATGTTCGCGTGTGAACTCGTTTTTGTTTTCGTTACAATGAGCAAATGTGGCACCCGTTTTGTGGAGTTTTTTTCATAAGCAATTCATTATGCAAAATGAAATGCATTCACTCACTTAAGATACCCATGGCCTCTGCTATCTTGCTCATTTTCACTTGCTAGTCAGATAAAAGCATATTGTGGTTTTTATCGATGATTTCTGGTGTAATAGCTGTTCTTGAATCTTTTCTCTGAACGTGGTGTATCTTTGATGCTCATTCTGCCACATTTAAATTCATTCACCCAAAGTCTAACGGTTTCATGGGAGGGACAAGATTCACCAAATGTAAGAAATGTCCATTCATGGATTTCCTTTGCTGTTTTCCCTTCCAAAAAAAAGAATCAAATCACACCTCAAATTCCAATTTTATCCATTTTGTACTTTTGCATAAAACGCTTGAGTTGAAACAACTGTCAAACAAAGAATTAATGGTGGAATAACTTATAATTTCACCTTTATTATTAAGAGGAGTGGAACTATATGAAAACAAGTACAGTTGTCCTCCTCTCCATTGGTGAATACATTAACCAAGTTACTCTTCAAACTGCTCTCATATTACATAACTTTTCTTTATTTAAAATTGTATATGTGTGTGTATATGTACGTATATGTATGTGTGTGTGTATATATATATCTATATATATATATATATATATATATATATATATATATATATATATATATATATATATATAAAATTTATATTTTTAAAACCACATTTTTTTTTAATTTTATTAAATTATTTGTAGCAGAAAATTCTGCATCAGGTGGTGATCCATCTTTAGTGTTAATCCTAAAATGGGGTGGTGAATTAACTCCAGCTGGCAGAATTCAAGCTGAAGAACTTGGCAGGATCTTCCGCTGCATGTATCCAGGCGGACAAGGCAGGCATCTCAGTGGTCAGTTTGTGAATTGCAATAATTTTATCTCGTAGATTCCTAAGGAGTTATTAAATGAATTCTTAATAGCATTAGTGAAATGGATGAACATAATGTTAGCAATTAAATTAAAAAAAATCTATTAATTTAAAAATTAAAGCTAATATTGGAAAAATTTATAAGTCCGAATTAAAAAAAAATAATACTTATATTTTTCATGCATTTTGTTCAAACCTGTTACTTTTAAGAATTCAAAAAAGCAATAAAAAAAATTAATTTTTCGATAAGAACAAAAACTGTGATTTTTATTGATTATAAATATGCTATAGATTTATAGTCTGAAAAATAATTTGTGGAATCCACATAATGATGATCGTCAGTTGAAACAAAAAGTATGTTTTTAAAAAAAAATCTATGAGATAAATATTATAGAAACTTCCGTAGAACTGTATGAACCAGACAATGAAAATTTTTTGTGGTGCTGCTGCCTGTTTTTTCGCTGTGCATGTTTTTTTTATACATTACATATATATTTACCTAAATTACAATTATATGTGTTCACTAAATCGTCTAAATATTCATTTTATTTCATTGTTTTTGTTTGTATCGAGCACTCTCATAAATCAATTTATATAAATATATTTGGTGAGTGTGTGTGCACATATTATATATATGTATATATATATGTATATATATATGTATATATATATATATACATATATATATATATACATATATATATATATACATATATATATATATAAAGTATAAAACGTGTGTTCTGTTTTATAAAATAATGCTTTTTATTATCATTTTATATTTGAAAAATTTTATTTAAAACAGAATTAGGTTATAAAAATTTATTATATACTATTTAACAACCGTTTTAAGGTTATTTGGGATGTAAATTTTATTAAATTGTAGAAAAAGTTAATAAAATTAATTTACAGTTAGGGCTTCATCTAAGTATAACTATTTCAGTAAGTAAATATAGCAGTCACTACAAATAATATTTAAATATTTTATTGATTGTTTAACTCTTATGTTTATAAATATATTACTTTGTCTATATTTGTATAAATATAATAATTATTGTGTAAATTATTTTATATTCCATTATATTTCACTTGCTATTATTCATTCTATTATATAATTAATGTAATACTATTTATTAATGTTAATTTTTTTTAAAAAAAATATAATTAACAAATATTTTTTTAGCATATTTACTGATTTTAAAAATAAGAATCATTTTTTATAAGTACAAATATATACATTATTTACTTGAACATATAAAAATGTGCTAGTGTTATAATATTTAGGACACCTTAATACAAAACTTTTTTTTATTAATGATAAGAGGTATAGTATATTTGAAATATTTGTACTAAAAAAAACGTGATGAATGATATAATATACATATAATTAAATCCAAAACTGCACTCTTTAAATTAGTTATGTTTTTTTTTTATAAATTTGCTTTTTTGCATTAATTGTAACATACATGTGTTTTTTTTTAGTATTTAACAAACTATGTGATTAGTAATAATTTTGTATTAAAAGTATTTAATATCTATAGGTGAATATGCCGGCACTCAAGGTTTAGGTTTACTACGATTGCATTCCACATTTCGTCATGATTTGAAAATCTATGCTTCTGACGAAGGACGTGTTCAAATGACAGCTGCAGCTTTTGCTAAAGGTTTATTAGCTTTAGAAGGTGAATTAACTCCCATTCTTGTACAAATGGTCAAAAGTGCCAACACTAATGGATTACTTGATAATGATTGTGATTCTAGTAAATATCAAAATATGTAAGTTGTGAATATTAATTAACTATTATCATTATATAAACAAGTATATATTTATAATTAAGTTAAGGAAATTATTATTAAAAGATATTTTGTAAATAATTTTAATATTTTTTTTAGGTGTAAAGCTAGATTACATGAATTAATGCAACTAGAACGTGAATTCACTGAAGAAGAAAAAAAAGTTATAAATCCAGGAAATGCAATAAGTATTTCAGCTGCATTAGATTTTGTAAAAAATCCAGCTCGTTGTTGTCGTCATGTTAATTCTCTTATACATTCATTAATGGATATAGTAAGAACTAAACGTGATGATCCAAAAACAAAAGGTGAACATTAAAAGAATACATTTAATACCATTTTGTTTGTATAAGACACATTTACTTATTATTTGAGTATAAAATAATACACAATACAGTTGAATAAGAGTGAGGTTACATTAATCTGTAATATATTTTTTTAAATAAATATGTTATTATTCATAGAATATATTTTATAAAGTAAATAATTTACAACAATGAAATTAAAACATTATTGTATAAAAAATATTAATATGAAAATTATTAAACATAGTACAGAAAATTATTTATATGGCTTTTTTTATACTAATTGATAGGTTTTTTTAACTACATGAATACATAGGCAACTGGGTAATTCTCATAATCTATTACTAACTATATGCATTGCATCATGTGATGTATATAATTAGATAACTGCGAGCATGTAATTCCATCTTTTACAAGTAAACATTCACTTGTAATTGAATTAAAATGTTTATATACACACACATGTATTGCATTCACTTTAAATCATAACTTGTTTTTTTTTTTAAATAATGTGGTTGTAAATAATTTATTTAGTAAACAATAGTGCTTTCAGAAAAAGAACAGACATGGATAAAGTGTGGTTTCAAATGTTTGTGCATATTTTCAATATTTTCATTAGTAATTCAATGTAAATATTATTATGCCATATTATTTGTTACCAGTCACAAGTATTATATAAATAAACTGCAAGTGACTTCTTATTCATTATGTTACATTTGATCTTGTATAATGTAGGTTTATATTTATTTTTATATTTTTTTAATTCAGATTACAAATATTGTAATACAGATTTAGATATATTTGAGGCATATATATATATATATATATATATGTTTATAGTATTGTTCTCAATGTATGTTTTTAAGAGTTACTGTAGAGGTATATATATAAACAAATTCAAATCAGATTGAATAGTGGGGTTATGCATATTAATCATTTATAAAATGTATAGTTTAAAAATATTTTCGTTACGTATAAACACTCTTAAAAACAAATTATATTAAATTATAATTTGTAATTAATAGATATTACATTTTAAATGTGAGAATCTTTTTGATTTAAAATCTAAATACTATATATTTCTTTTTAGATGCTATTTTATATCATGGTGAAACATGGGAATTAATGGGTCGGCGCTGGGGTAAAATTGAAAAAGACTTCTGTAATAAAAATAAAAAATTTGATATAAGTAAAATACCAGATATTTATGATTGTATTAAATATGATCTTCAACATAACCAACATACTTTACAATTTGATCAAGCTGAAGAGTTATACATGTATGCTAAGTATCTCGCAGACATTGTTATACCTCAGGTATGTGTGTATGTATGTGTATGTATATATTTATATAAATAATATAAAAATAAAGTTATTAGTACTGTTAAGAATTTATTTGTGATGAATTTAATTTTTTCAATTTTCACAAACTTTCTAAGTAAATACTTTTAATAAATATTTAATCAATAGGAGTATGGATTAACAGTACAAGAAAAATTAACGATTGGACAAGGAATATGCACTCCACTATTAAAGAAAATTAGAGCAGACTTACAACGAAACATCGAAGAAACTGGTGATGAGGAAGAAACTGTAAATCGACTTAATCCAAGATACTCTCATGGTGTAAGCAGTCCTGGTCGACATGTACGAACTAGACTATATTTTACAAGTGAAAGTCATGTTCATTCTTTACTTACTGTTCTACGTTATGGAGGATTGCTAGATGTAAGATCAAAATAAGGATTCTTTATTATTAATATTTTTAATCTTAATACTATAAAAATAACTAATTTTTAAACCATTTTTTTAGATAAAAAAAGATGAACAATGGCGCCGAGCAATGCAATATATATCAATGGTTACAGAACTAAATTATATGGCTCAGTTAGTTATAATGTTGTATGAAGATCCAACAAAAGATCCCAGTAGTGAAGAACGTTTTCATGTTGAATTACATTTTAGTCCTGGTGTAAATTGTTGTGTGCAGAAAAATTTACCTCCTGGTCCAGGATTCAGACCTCATTCTCGTTCAGAAAGTGCTACTGCAAGTGGGAAAAACAGTGTAAGTAATATAATACTTACATATCAATTAATCATAATTTAATGTTTTAATATAAAACTTACATACCAATTAATAAAATATAATCATAATTTAATGTTTACTACAGAATGGAGAATCAACTGCTACATCAACACCTCACACAGAAGAGTCTGGTCAATGTTCTACTCGAATTGATGAAGAATCAGAACTTAGCAATGATGTCACTCCAACTGATGATCAATCACGAAGAAATAGTCAAACTCTTACATGTGCAGTAAGAATAATTACTAGAAATAACATTTACTTACTTTACTACATTATTGACTTGATGATTCATGTATTGTATTTAAAACTGATATTATCCATGGTGTGTGTATATATATATATATATATATATATATATATATATATATATATATATATATATATATATATATATATATGTATGTATACATATATACACAAATATTCCACTATGACCAATATTAACTTTAGAGTGATCTTCAGAAGCTTGATAGTATTCTTAATAGCATCAAGCTACCTAAAGATAGCTTAAGAAACAAAACAGGTCATAGTGAAATACATTAATAGTAATTCAACAGGATAGTCAAAAAAAGTACAGCACAAGTGCCCAAAACTGAAAAGACAGTAACATACATATGGTATAATTGCTAAATATGTTTGTTGCAGCAAACGAATAATAAAATATTAAAATATATTATTGATGACAATTTATGTATATATTCTAAATAATAAAAAATTGAGTATAGGTGTATAACTGATAAAGGGGCTCTTTGAAAAATACAACAGTAACATTTGAAGCATTTTACTTTGTAGATATATAATTCAATCAAAAGATAAAATTGACCAAAAATAAGCCTTACATTTCATAATAATAAAATTATTTGTTTTCAGTTTTTAAAATATAGAATAAAAATATTTATTTTTTAGGATGCATCAGAATTATTAGATACAACACCAACTTTAGATATATTTGAAGATGAAACATTTAAACATAAACATAAAGCTTCAGATCCAATACCTATTGGGTAAGAAATAAATCATAATTATCATATGTTAACGATAATTTTATAGTCAAAGTGGTAAGATCTAATAGTTAAACACATTATTAAGTAATCAAATGAAACAAATATTAGAAATTTAAAAACAAAAGTATAGATGATATTTTAGTATGAAATATTTCATTTTTTGTTTTTTGAAAATTATTGTTATTGTTTGAAAATTATTAATTGTTTGTAAAAATGTATTTTACAAATATATATTATTTTAGAAATTCACACACAGTTAGTGGACATGAAGCCGCTAATCTGGCTAAACGTTTGACAATTGAATTGCAACAACAATCTGGTCGAAGTCTAAATTATGGTATTGGTCGATCCGGTAGTCCTGAACCTGAGCCAAGAGCAAGATCTTTCGATCATCAAAGACAAGAACCATCACAAACAGTTGGTATGTTTATAAATTACACAGCACACATGCACACACATGTATGTGTATATATATATATATGTGTGTGTGTGTGTGTATAAATATACATCTATATATATACATATATATATATATATAGAGAGAGAGAGAGAGACAGACAGACAAGAAGTAATAATTTAAGTAATATAATTTATTATGAAGAAAAATTAAATACTTTTATTTTACAAACATTATAGCTAAGAGTTTAGAAGTATTTTTTTCCTTTGATTAAATACAAAAATTCATTTGAAATGTTATTAAATATTTATAATTATATGCGTGCGTGTGTTTGGGTGTGCGTGTCCATGATGCGTACGTATGTAGACATGAATGTATGTATGAATCTATGTATGTATGTATATATATATGTACGTACGTACATTCGTACATACACAGACACACACACACACACACAATTATAAATATTTTATGTTAATAACCATAATTTTCAATTGATATTTTTTAATATTCCAAAATATTAAAAGTTTTATTTTTAATTTCTATGAGGTATATATTAAATTAAGCATCACATGAATGTTATTTAATTTAATTTTTTTTAATTATGTATATATATATATATATATATATATATATATGTATGTGTGTGTGTATATATATACACATATACATGCACATGTACATGATTCATGTAATTATTTTCTTCAAGCTTAGATGATATAAAACAAAATAATGATCTTAAAAATCTGGAAGTTTTGCAAAGTTTGTAAAAATAAAAAGTATATTTTTTGTTCAGAAATTTAAAATTAAATGCCATCTTTGTCATAATTATAATTTAAAAAAGAAATGAAAGTATTATTAATAAATTATTTTTGATAAATAATTATTAATAAATAATTATTAATATATTAAGTGTTACTTTGTTGAAAAATTATTTAAAAATAATAGAACTTTTTTAAATAATTGTAATATATTTTAAAATTTTGGGCAGTTAAATGTATTTTTTTTATTTACACATGTATATAAACTAATAGTTTTCTAACATAATTGATTTCTTGTTGGCTTACCGTAGGCTTTGAAAATGCTAATTTGTTTTAACAGCACATAACTTTGCAAAATTTTAAAATTTCTTTGGAGATTGGTGTATTTAAAATACATTTGTTTGTGTATATTTCAATAATACTCACATAATACTTTATACTCATATAAATATTGTATTATGTGTTAGTAAATAGAAATATTTGGTCTGATTTGATATTAATTTTATACTCCATATATACAAACAATATGTTTTCTAAAAAGTGACAAAATTATTGGAAAAATCAATTTTGTCATTACTTAATACCAAAACTGTTAATGACTTTAGTTTTGTTTGTAATGAAATAATTCATTTGACACAATACATGCCGTGTAGCTGGTATCTCTTGTGTCTATGAGGTGTTCTTTACATTGCTATATAAATCATATTTCATGTGATACAATATTAAAATATTTTCAAAATAAGTTCTAAATCAAAATCAAATGGTTAAAGAAACATCAAATTTTATTAAATTTAACAATATTTAACAAATGTAAATATAATTATTTTTAATTTCTTTTTGTTTTTAGTAAATATGTGTTCATGATGGATTTGAGTAACATATTATAGTACAACGTAAATATATACAATATTATGTCACCAAAATACATTTTTAATATAACTGAAATTATTTGTTTATTTATTAATTAGTATACTGTAAACTAATTAAAGGTCTTTTATGTAAAATTAAATATTTAAAAATTGATGTTTAAAGCACACATTTATGTCTATATGAGTGTATGTATGTGTGTATATATATATATATATATATATATATATGTATGTATGTAATATTTATTGTTTCCTACAGTAAATATGTATCGCATGACTTTGGTAAAATAAGTAATGTTTTGAACACCTCATGTTTAGTATTGCTGCCGTAGTCCTTAAACTATAAAAACCTAATTAAACCTTATTGTGATCCAAGAAATAACTTCCTTACAATGCATCTTTTGGAATTTTTATAAATAACCCTGTGGTACCATTATTTATGTTTTGCATGTGTTAAAATCGTTTTACATTTTTTCCTGTCAAATTAATCTTCACCCTTCCCAAATATGATTTGTGTATGTACATAAATTTTTTACTCAAAAACAAACTGCACCAATGATAATTATTAATATACGAGAAAGTCATAAGTAAAACAATAATAAAAAGTATTAATAATTATTCTCATTTTTGTATAGATTTCTGGTTGTTGTAATAAAAATGATCGTGTAAAAACATCAAGTAAAAATATATAACAAAATTAATAAATATTCATAAAAAAATCTGCATTTAATATGTAATAATTAGTCACGTATTTTAAATTAACATCTGAATTTTTTTAATATTATTTTTTCCTACTACACCATTTTTTTAATTTTTATTTTATTTATATGTACTTCACTTATGCAGAAATTTGTACATATGTAGGCTTATATTTGTTTGATATGATGTGTGTATAATTTATGAATGTATATGTTTATTTTTGCTTTATTATTTTCTTTAACAAAACTGTGATCTTACATTACAAACTAGTACTTTATTTTTCACTTAAAGTGATAATCATTTTAAGAAAATGAGTGTAATTAAATATATGAATAAATAAATTTATTGTTTAAAATACTCTTTATATATAAACAAACACACACATACCACATAGCTATGCATTTATTAGTTTGTATGTTTAATTACACACACACACACAACAACATATATATACACATACATATACGTACACTCACTTGTGTGTGATAAAAGTTACTAATTAATTTTTCATAAAAACATTTTTTTTAATACACCATATATGATTAAATGCAATATATTTGAAACGGTACTGACAGTTCTTTTTTTACCTCATAAACTACACCAAAATTTTTTTAATCAGAAATATTCAGTAAATTATTGATTTTTTTTGATCATCTGTTATGCACGTTTCAGTAGCAACACCATCATCCCCAAAGTGCCAAGGTGCAGAAAAATCAATTTTCTGATTTTTTGCACCTTGGAGCTCTGACCGTGATAGCATTGCTATCGTTATGTGCATAAACTACAAACAATAATAATTTATTGAACATTTTTAATCGGAAAAATTTGGGTGTGGTTTGTAGGATGAAAAAAGAATTCATTTGTAAAAGACAATATATGTGTTTCTTTATTTAACACAAACAATGTATTTATTGAATGTTGTGCTATTTCTTTAACAAAAAAACTAATATAATAAAAAAGATTTTTTTATCAGTGCAAATTCACAGGAATTGTTACACATAACAATAATTTATTACAAAAAATAAGAATCCAATATATTTTGTATATTTGTTTATTTATGAGGCATGCAAAAAGTAAAGTATAATAAAATCACAATGAACAATGTGTATTGTATCTAGATATAAAACAAAAAAGTAACATACTATTGTACATAAATGTACAATACTATATACAATGTGAATAGCATTAAACTGTTGAGAAAAAAATAAAATTAAAAAATATGAAAAAGCGTATATACTTTTCTATAAATATTGTATATTTTAAAATCCAAAAAGAAACGCACAGAAAATAAAATAATTTAGTAATTAAATAATGCCTATTAGAAATATTTTGTTTACAAAAAAACATTAACACTATATCAAATATCACTCTCAAAATATTTTTTTTTTATTAAAAAAGAATGTACATGCAATGTACTCAATGGAATTATGTATATGTTTTCATTTATGTATATATTTTCTTTTATAATTTAAATTGATTTTATAATCATTCATTGCCTTGCATTTTAAATATTTCTTTTGGCAAATGTTCTGTCATTCTCACGATTAACTTTTCGATTTTTTAATAATTATATAAATTAGTATTAAAAAAATACGAACTTTTAATTCTGTAATAAATTTAGTTCTCTTCACTTATTAACTCATAGATGCCACTTTCTTTAACACATACAAGTATTATAATAATAAAGGCATCAAGATATTTATAATGAAATAGTTGTTTTGATGATTCGATATTATTGTGCAATGCTTTTTAAAAGAATAGGAATTTTGTAGGAATTTTTGATAATTATTTCAAATAAATGATAAAAAATCTAGATATTATTGAAAAACATAGTAACTAATAGATGACATAAAGATTCTAAAATTTTATAAAAATTGAAATCATTTTTTAAATCATTAATTATTAAAATATGTTGATTTAATGAAATAAACAAAAAAAAATATACAAAAATTTCAAAATGAAGAATTAGCAAAATTTGATATTCAATAAATATATCTGTGTAAACATTTAAAGCAACAAAATTTACTTAGTAACAGTATGTTACACTAAATACATAAGGCTTTCTCTTTAATAATATTTTTTTATTTTCTTTCTATTCCTACTAAAAATTCCTTTGTAATATTCCTACTTTTATGCTAATTCAATCCTTGGTATATGAAATAACTAAATAATTCTTCATATTTTTATAATCTGCTGAATGGATCTATGTGCTATACTTATTTTGCTTTTTGGTATGCATTGATCCTTTTTATACTTAAATTCTTTATCCTAATAATATTTTTTTATGTTTAAAAACGTTTATGTAATAAAACAAATCATTCATAGAGCCAGTTTTTTTTCCTCCTACCTGCCAAACAAATCCATCAGATATACCTTCAACTACATTAACATTTGATAAAAATTCAAAAATGTCGCTTTTACATTGTAATTTTATTGATAAAGATCAGATATCAACTTCGTCACTACATATAATTAAACATGATGATAATAATACTAATCTACTTGAAAATCAGATATATGATAATAATTTTAAAATGTTTGTAAATAAGTCTGTAATGGCTGCTAATGATTCTGCTTCAACTATTATGAAGAATAGATCTGAATTTATTATTACAGATGAAATACCATTAATGAACTCGGATTTGAGTTTAATTAATTCTAATTTAGTAAAAGAGTGCAGTTATGATATGTTTGTTAGTAGTAATCATACAGAACCGGTGAATCCTTCAGTTGATTGTTCTGATTCTAATATATCAAATGATAATAAAAATCAAAAGTCGAATTTAACTACATATGAATATTCTCCTTTAAGTTCTGAAAATATAGTTGTCTCTAAAAATAAAGATTCTGATAAAATTATTTCATTTACAGATTTCAAATTACCTCCAGTTAAGTCATATTCAGATCCAAATATATTAAAAATAGATACTTCAAATCAGATTTTAAATTACACTAATTCACAATCTTTAGATAATGTAGAACAAACTAATGTTGAAAAATTCACTCGTTCACTTAGTTCTGATACAATTTCAGTCAACTATGAACTAAATGTAACAGAAGAAAAATCTTGGAATCAAAA
>CM068317.1:25827500-25830000 GCA_034766995.1 Acanthacorydalis orientalis
CAATGTCAACTTTTATTAATTTTAGTGAACTTTATAATACAATTAACCCAAATTTATTAAACTCTAAATTAACTAATCAAAAATCCACCCGGCGTAACAGTGACGCAGAAAATTCAAAACCAAAGATAAAGCGTTCCTTTGTAACACAGTTATCACATCCTTTTGATGATAGTATTTATAAGCAGAAACACAGTTTACTTAGTGAAAATATTAAACGTGCTAATGAAAATGTCACACAGGCCAAACCACGGTTCACTACTACTCTAGTTGATGAGGCGACCCATTCACAAAGTTATAAACTAACACAGGTTACACAAAATCTCACTACCAACAAACATAATAATGTTACCGATTCGGGTGCAGGGAATAGGCAACTGACATGTACCAGTCCTCAAATATCATCAGAAACTACAACACTTTCTGATTTAAAAGTAGGTAGTGAGAGTTATGAAAATCGAGCTGATATTTTTGCAACAAACCACAGTGTTGAAAAAGCATCATTGGAAAACAAAGATACATCAAAAAAAGATTCTTCTCAAGTTCCAACACTAACACTTGCAAGTAGTTTGACTGATAAACCATCTATTACACATGGTTTTAATATAAAAAAAGATAAGTAATGAAATAACAAATTTTATTATAAAAATAATTCTTATCAACTCTAGATTTCTTATGTAGATCTGACATTCAATGTACTTAGATGTTTATATATATATATATATATATATATATATATATATATATATATATATATATATATATATATATATATATATATATATAATAGCACATAGTTGTTTACTGTATTTTTGTAATTCATTTTTATTTATTTCACTTTGCTTGTATATATCAGTATTTAGTTTTTTAATGTAAATTATAAGTAAAAAACATTGAAGATTTGTAATAATTAAAATCTCTAAACTTCTGCATTTTCAAATGTTATAATTGGAACAGTTTAAACATTATCCCAATATGTGGTATATCTGCATATATTTGAGAATTATTCATTTATATATATATATATATATATATATATATATATATATATATATATATACACATAAATTATTAAACATATATTGTAAATTATATATAAAATAATATCCAAATAACTTGATAATATTTATTTAAAGCAAAATAAACAAAAAAACTAATTACATAATTTCATTCACAGGACTGTTAAAATAATATAAGAACTATAATGGAAAGTAATTTATTTGTAGCATTTGTCATTATAATGATAATATAGAAATATATTTTTGTTAATATTGTATATTTTAAATGTTATTTATATATATATATATATATATATATATATATATATATATATATATATATATATATATGTATATATATATGTATATATTACATGTTTAGCAAAACAAGTATTAAATTTTTAACTTAATTAAAAACATTTAAATATATATTAAGTTATTGTACCTATTTCATGCAATTATTTGTCAAACTTTTTTGTGGATTGAAATTATTACATAATTTTATCAGAGTTCTGAGAAATAATTAGAATAATGAAATGAAATTTTATATTATAATTGAAAATGTAAAATAATGCACACACATATTATTATTATTATTGTAATATGAAATTCAATTCGATAATGAGATCTGTATTTTACATATTCTTTACAAATTGTTATTTTGAATAATAATTCAGTTTTCTGTTTCACATTTTAATTATTATTTAAAAAAAAATTAACATTATAGTTATAGTTAAAATATTAAATTATAGTATATTCTTTCACAAAAATGCTACATTTAGAAAACTAACAAAAAAAATTTTTTTTTAAAAAATTACATAATTTCTCCTTAATATTGTTTCTCACATCTTTACCTAATTTATATAATAACTATTTTTAAAATGTCAAGTTAGTTGAAATAATCAAGTACTAAAATTAACCTAATGGTTGAGAAGATTTTTACATATATATGTACTATAGTTTTTTGACTTTTGAAAATAACTAAGTATTAAACATTCTAGTATAATTTTGTTATTGAAATTAAGTTTAAGTTCATTCAAGTAAGTCAATGTGAAATTTTTAGACCTTTTTAATCTTATCATAACCTATTCCTTGAATGATAATTATTAATGTCAAATTTAAATGACAGTGATATAAATTTAAGAACAGGTGCTGTAAAAAATAAATAGGTGAGATGTTTGTTTATAGTTTATAATTAATTATTTATTGGTTAATATATGTGTTTATACATATATATATATATATATATATATATATATATATATATATGTGTGTCATGTATGTATGTCTAGCTTTGTGTGTATGCTATATATATATATATATATATATATATATATATATATATATATATATATATATATATTCATTACTATAGGTTTATTCATATTGCATTTTAGTTTTATATTAAAATTAACAAATACATAAAAAATCATAAATCGTTCTTTAAACTCACAAACAGTAAATTAAATCATCAATAATTGAATAATTCATGTATGTGTGTGCAA
>CM068317.1:25835000-25952500 GCA_034766995.1 Acanthacorydalis orientalis
GTTTGAGTTTTTGTTAATTCGTTTAAATTTAACAATATTCCGGCATTATTTATTGTATTAAACATTCATTTACTCAACATGTTTACACATGTTTCTAAGTTAATTTGTTATTCTCCAAAGGTAAATGGTTATGTTTAAGGCCTTCAATTAATTATTTCTATTTAAGTAAAATTTGTGACTTACAAGCACCAGTCCTATTTTAAATATTTGGTTCTAGATAAACTGTAAATGTCACTTTTGAGCAAAATAATTTAGCACCGAATTGATGGTCTTGTGAGCAGTTATTCTTATCATCATCAATTTTACATAAAACTAATCAATCTTTGAAATTTTTTATTAAAATTTTATATATATATATATATATATATATACACACACACACACACATATATATATATATATATATATATATTATATATAATATACACAATTTCACATTGTTATATAATACACTTTTTAAATAATTTCTATTAACTAGGTTGAAACAGAGTAAACTTTCTTTTTTAATATTAAAAATGAAGTTATGTTTATATAACAATGATTAACAAATCGAAAAGCACATTAGTATGTGAAAGTTGGACTTTAAAAATAAATTTTGCAGGCACATTTTTTCAAAAGGTAGAAGAAATATTTGTTTTATTATTTTCATATATTACAATACATACGCATATACACGCACACAAATACTTACACCACATTCAAAGAAAAATAAAAAATATTCTTGAACTTTTATTGTAATCCATTTACTGAATTATTCTAAATATGTAAATGTAAAGTATTCCAGGTATAGAAAATAATGTAAATTACTAATAAGTTTTTCATATTAAATATATACTTAAAGGTACACATTTTTATACTGAACTCATGAATTAAATTTTAATCGATTCTTTAGTAGTACAAATTTCAAAAATGTGTGTATTTCGTTTTTTTGTAAAACAATTTATTTTTTTACAAAAAAAACATTTGTAATTCTTTAATATAGTTTTAATTAAAATGGTTAGGTTTAAACAAATATGTAATTTATTTGTAAAAATTATTTTACTATATACAATACAATGCAAAGTATTTATGCACGTACTTTATTGATTTTTAATAAACAAATATTTATATATTTTTGTTACATAATATTAGATATTAATGACAAAAGTTTACACAAAAACTTCACTTTGGTCATAAAAGTTTAACACATTGTACTTTAGCATGTTTCAACCTTATGTTCAATTTCTTACAGTGACAATTTGTAAAAAGGGTATATACCTCCACCATCTAGACTCACTATTCGGTATATCAGTTTTTAGTAAACAATTTTTATAACCATACATATCCATTACCTTTAGAGTCATAGTATTAAATTGAAACATTAATATTGAATTTATTACAGACAATATTGATCAAATGTATGTTTAATAAATGAAGTGCAAAAGAAATGCACAATAAAATATACCTTTTTTTTAAATATCATTTTAACTAACATGTAGTTTGGTTGTGTCCTTTTGATTTAAAACTTACTTCACACAAATTTTTATGAGCATATTATTAAAAGGAAGGGACATATTATGTTCACAACAATGTTCACTCAAAAAGAGGTGCACTAAAAAACTATATAATATATTTTATATAATATATATGTATATATATATAACTCTTAAGTTCAAATTCCATTTTTGCATCAAATCATGTGTTGTACATATCACAGATATACATATCGATAATGTCACATAGATTCAATTCAGTTTTAATATTAAGAGCATGGTGTACAATATTTGTATTGTAAATAATAAATTATTACTACGATTATAATATTTACTCTGATATGGTATAAAGTTTTGTTTATTTCAATACATATTTTTAAAATTATTTAATAAATTTAAGCATGCACATATATTTCAAATAAATTTATACAACTTAATATCTATTTGAAAAGATATCTTAAATTACACTTTTTTTATACATTTAACAAATTTTAAATTATATTTATTTTAAAATAAACAATTGATTAACACAACAAATTACACTGTTAGTCAATATATTTTGTTAATTAAATTTTGTATAAAATTAAGTTACAACATGCCCTTTTGAAGTGAACCTATGAAACAAATATATTGTATGAACATTTTACTAACATGTGACCATTGCAAAGAGTAATTTCATATCTTTGGAGTAAATGTACATACATAGTTGTCTGCATATGTGTATGTTTGTGTGTGATATATATATATATATATATATATATATATATATATATATATATATACACACACACACATACACACACACACATATATATACACATGCACTCACACACATCATATACATAGTAGATACTAGTGAAATTTATACAAAATAAAAACAACTTCAACACTACAATTTTATCGAAACATGGATAATAACATTAGGATTTAATTATGTGTTGAAAGTCATTTTTAATTCTTGTTCATTACTCCCATTAGTTGATTTACTGATAATTACATTTACTTAATAATTGAATCTTGCATCACATTTACTGATTTTGGCATTATATATTTTTTCATGTTACTTCATTTGTAAACAATTCTTATTGTAAATACATTTATTACATCTAAAATTCTTTAAGCAAATTAAGAAAATGCTTACATAAAAATTAACAAAAATAAAATTATTTTAAATATACTATCTTCAAAATCACAATAATAACAAATACATTTAATTCAATATTTTGATGTATTTCTATTAAAAACATATAGGTAATGTTATATATATATATATATATATATATATATATATATATATATATATATATATATGTATGTATGTATGTATATATAGACATACATACATAAATGTTTCCATAAATCAATGTATTACGACTCATACATTTTCCAAATATCTTTAAATAACCACATATAAATTATAGAAATAAAAATAAGTAAAATCTGAACACAATGATTTTTACAATTATATGCAAAATTATTTAATTATAATGTTCAACAACAGCTTATTTAGCATTAACATTAGTAACAAAAATGTTATACATATATATATATATATATATGAAAAAATTAACTCGTAATTAACATAAGAATGTATAAACTTTAGTGATGCAGAATCTCAGATAATCAAAATCTCTTGATTTTTGTTTTATTACCTGCAATTTTGATCAACATGTAGTTAAATGTTATTTTTGTACAAATACATTTACAGAACATATTATACATAATAATATATGGTCCACATTTAGTAAATAGTTCCTTTTTACACACATTTTAGTAGAATAAATTTATAAATTACATTAATGGCATATGAGAAACTAATGGATCAATAGATGATTTATAAAATTTATGATATTATATCAATAATTTTAGCATACATTTACATATCTACTTGAATTTCATTATTAATTCGAACAATTGACTTCAAAAGTTTGTATTATTTGATGAAACAAATAATAATGCAAAATCATCTCATGACCCGAAAAGCTTTGTATACCCTGTACAACAATTTATTTTGTTAAAATTATAAATCACTATAATCACATTAACATAAAAACCCAATATTAATATTTGTTTTCATTTGTTAAAGACTATAACTTTTCATGGAAATCAATAGAATAAAAAACATGCAGTAAAATATACTTTCACAATATAACAAATATGCACCTCGAAATAAAAAAAAATACGAACAGCGTTAAAAAATGAGATTTAATCGCCCAGTACGGAAAATATGTTCATATGAAATCTACTGATTTATATAAGTAGAATGACGATGGGCTATAGAGTAGCAATATCATCACAAACTGAGCTACCATCAAATTATCTTAAATCGGATTTAATATTTAAAAATACCTGCCTTTGTTGATCATTAGCACCAACGTTAGCTGCAAAATTATCTTCATTATCCCCTGTGAGCTGCATGAGTTCATCATTACTGCTCATCAGAGTTTCATTAAATCCTATACTATCTTGTTCATTTGTATCTCTGCCAAAATTAAATGGTTCGCTGGTATCAAGAAGCACCGAATCATTCAGTTCGTTAAAAGTAAATGTATCATCAACGTAATTCTCTTCTAAAATATTGACTTTAGTTTCACTAGAAGTGCCGCTTACTTCTTGATAATTTAAAACATCCTCATTACATTTACTAACGACTGGTTGCCCGTTCAGCAAATAATCAGAAGAAGTTATCATTGTTTGTATTGTTTTATATGCAATTTCATCTGTTAACGGTGTCGAAGGATAGGATTTAGAAGCTGTTTCATTTGGATATTCACTAGATCCAAACAAGACTGTTCTTTCTCCGTACCCGTACGGAAGAGGAGTGCTCGGTACTGATCGTGATGGTTGATTTATAGATTTCAAATTCTGAAGTGCAGTTTCTGAAAAATCAATGCTTTGTGATCGAATCAAAAGATTCGAGATATTTTTATTATTGACAGGAACTGTACGACAATTTGTTTTCTCCGTTATATCTACCGAATCAATACGTATTTGTTTATCAACAACAGCGTTATCTTCAATCATCTTACGTTCTAGATTAATTTCAATGCTGTCTGCCAACTCATTTTCAAAAGAAGTAATAGCCATTTTTGTTGAATCCTGAGTAACTGTACTCTGATTAGTCTTAAGTTCTGAAAAACTTGACAATAACCCTGAACTTGCAGATAATACATCTGGTACAAGATTATTTACTGGAAGTATAGAAGCAGTATCAGATGAATTGATATTTATGAAACAATTTTGACCTGTAGAAAAATCAGAAGGTTCTGTACGATTGGTTTCATTTTCCAAAATATTCCAAATTTTATTCAAATGTTCATTATTCAAAATATTGTTTTCATTAAATGAAGTTCCAAAATCTGAAAATTCATTAGGAACAGGAGTTTGACCAACAGAACTACACGTTGATCCAGGTACAAAATTAAAATTAAATGCAGTCTGATTGTAGGAGTTGCTAATACAAATTGGTGACAGCATGTTTTTCATCTGATGTAATGGAACAGATTGAGAACGATACAGTGAATTTTCTGAATTATTTACAATTAAATTAGAAGTTACATCTTCCGAAAAGAACTGACTAACTTCTTGTGATAAAGGATCCGCTGATCGTATAGATGGAGGAAAATTTAACTTCGTGTCAAGTTTTAGACTTGTTTCTTTCCTCTTATTTCTAAATTTAGGTGAATTATTTTTAGAATTCGAAGACACATCATTAGATGTTAATCCTGTTACATCTACTTTTAATGTATTTAATGAACTTTTCATTCCATTTTCAACATTAGTAGAATTTATATTTGCTGTTTTCAATTTTTTATCAATATACTCATTGATACTAGAACCATAAGACGGTGTTCGGCTCAATTTATTGTCTGCATCGAGTAAAGTTTGCAAATAGTTTGTTTGTTGTGGATGATTTTTTTGTCTCTGATATGGTACAATAGGACTTGGTGGTGCTGACATAGGAAAATTATGTTTTCGTAAAGGGAAACTTTGGTTTTCGGTTGGTACAACAAATTGCCCAGGGATTACATTTCCATCAATGGAGTCTGTCTGTACTGGTGGAATATAATAATTAGTGGAATTAACTGTTTCATTTACAGATTCAGTTTTGACACATACAGGTTTATTTTTACGTGCTATTGATCCATTTGAGTTAGTAGAAATGCAATTATTTCTATTTCTGGGTACTGGTGTACTTCGTGGACTGACAAATGGACTGGCATTAGTACTTGAACATTTTGATTGTCTTCCACCGACTGGCGAATGTGGCCCGGGTGAAATCGGAGTAAAACTAAAATGTTTTCTTCTCGTATTTGGACTAGGTGGTACGTTATCACATCCATGCGTGTCAAAACTAACTCTTCGACGAGTATTAAGTCCAGAATTTGAAGTTAAAAGAGACGGTAAAATTGAATTTGATTTCATAGCACTTGCATAATTTTGTTGCCGATGTAAAAAATAATTACTTAAAGATACTCCAGAAGGTTTTGTAGGAATATTTTCGACACTATGTGAATTTTTTTCCATTTTAGTAAATGCCATTCGGTTTTGTTCAAAATTAAAACTTTTAATGTCAGGTTTTTCAAACTGATCTTTTTGATTTAAATTTTTCTGTAATAATAATCGTAATTGTGATATTTTATCACACTTTTCTCCATGATCATCACTAATCCCATCGGTTTTTAATTCTTTTGTTTTTAATTTTTCATAATTTTCTTCAGAGGCCGGCTCAATTAATTTTTCTGGTTGGAACTTGAAATCTTCAATACTTGCCGAAGAATCATTTTGAAAATATTGCATTATTTCTTCTTCTTGTTCCTGAGAATTATTTCCACCATACAAATAATCATCTAAAGCATCTTTATCAATGTTTCCTATACTTATTACACGTTCACGATGAGGTATATCTTTTTGAGTATCTGTTAGAGGTATGAGATCTGGAACAGGTATTTTGTCATCAATAAATTGAGTCACTGCCGTGCAATCAGAATTATTAGTAACTTTAATCCCTGTTTCAGTATTTAAATCAGTTTGATTTTCACAATTATCAATATTGATTTCTTTTAATATTGGTTTTAGCCATTCGGTTGTTGTTTGTTGTCGCTCATCAACTTTAGGAATTTCATTTTCATATACATTATCTGATGCATTAGATGTTGCTACAATAATATCTGAACCGTAAACCTTATTATTATTGAATATCACTTTTTCATGAGATCGTAAATTTGTGTCTGGTGCCATCGTACTTTCAACCATATTGTTACCTGATGGTTTATCACATATTGGTTTAGGCTGGATGGCTTTGTACTTTGATTTCTGTTTACTAGACATAATACCCATTGGATTTGGTGGAACAATTATTGTTGGACTAATGGCCATTGTACTCTGCTTTGTTCTATTCAAACAAGGAAGACGAGGCAATGCAAGTTTTTCATTAGATTTTTGATCAGTTATATTTTCAGATAGAGACTCTAAATGAGCCTGCTTAGGTTTTTGTAAAACTGAAATAACAGTTGAATCAGAATCTGTATTTGAAATATTAGCAGTAATTACAGGTGATAAATTTATACCAGTACATTTATTGTGTGATATGTTATTTTGTTCAAAATTATGCTTTTCATAATTTGAAGTTTTTACTTTTTCATCTTTATCAGAAACATGAGGATTAGTAGATCCATCTACTGATGTATTTTGGGTTTCTAGATTAATTGCAGACCTGTCAAGCACGTTTACTGACATAATAGGATCTAGTTTCCGTTCATATGAATTAGAACGAGAAATAGATTTATTTGCAAAAGACTTGACTGATATTTGCTTATGTGTTGGCGATTTTTTTGTGGTTACTGATGAAATTTCTATACGCTGTTGATGGAAATTAACTTGATTTTTCTCTTTTTCATTTTTTTGTACATTTTTAACTGGAAATCCTGATTTTTTATTTGAATAATCATGAATTACTTCATTTTGTTGAGTAAAATCATTTTGTGCTGAATTTTGAAAACTGCTAAAATCAGGTAATGTTGTTTTTGAATGTGTCGGACTTGAAACTACTCTTTTACTATCACAGACTTGGTTTTGACGAAAAGGCAGTCTTTGCGGGCTAAATGAACCAGATGACAAACACTCTTCTTCATCTGATATACTTGGTGTTGTTTGACCAAGTTTAAGTTTTTTACCACGTTGCTGCTGCCTCTGTTCACATTTGGGCGACTGGAGCTAAAATAACACTTATTGTTGACAAGTGCTATCTTTTTTACATTAAAAATTCATTTTCATTCAAGAATTTTCATGTTTATGTTTAATGAACCCACTGTGCAAAAATTTTTCACGCATAATAATTGTACAATAACTTTTTATTTACATTATTATTACACACAAAAAAAAATTCCAATTATATATATATATGTATATATTATATACATTATTTAACTTTTCCTCTTGGTTCACGCAAAACATAAATGTGATTAATTACAGTATTTCAATTATTTCAAATAATATAAATGGTTATTTTAAATTTTCATAAATTATTGCATAATTTAAAAAGTATAATTAATGACAGACATTAATAAATACTTTCAATCAGTGTAATTTTTAACATCTATTTTACTTACTTGTAATTTACGTTTTTGTTCTTTTATTACTCCTCTTTGATGTAGTTTTCTTTGCAATTGTAATTGTGTTTCACGATGTTTATTAGTTGCTATTGAATTATGGACATTACTAGGAGTAGGTACAAGATCTAATAATCGAAAACATATTATTAACATTACAACATTACTTTTAACCATTTTATGTTTGTGTGTATATATTTATATATGTATTTTTTTCTACAATGATTTTTATATATGAAACTGTGTATATACAAGAGTAGTAGCATCAAATATTCTTGGCCTAGATAGGAAGGAATGTAAATAAAAAAAAAAACAACAAAATTTTACTATTTTTCTATATAATCCCCCTTTAACTTCAATACATTTTTACAGCACTTAATTAGCAATTCCATACTCTTATAAAAAAATAATCTTCTGTTTTTTTCAGTAAAGTGGTCAGTTACTGCTATTTTTAACTCATTGTCATCATTAAAACACTATCCGTGTAATCTTTTTTCAAATTACCAAAAAGATAATAAATGCTACGGGCCATGTCTTGACTGTAGGGTGGGTGATCAAGTTCTTGGAAGCCACACTCTCGAATATCGATTTAAGAAACAGCAACGGTATGAACTGGTGAATTGATGTGCAACAAACACTTATTTTGTTAGTTTTCCATGCCATTTTTCACGAATATTGCCCCACAATTTATGCAACAATATTGCATAATATATGGACCATTAACGGTGGTATTGCGCTCCTTAAAATTTATTGTACATTGAGACACCTTGGCTTTTCTTGGGAATGGTTCACCTGCTTGCCATAATTCTATGGATTCTTTTTTAGACTGAGGATTGTGGTAAAGGACCATTGTTTTATCCCATTACAATGGACTCGATTAGTACATTCGAATCTGGCTCATAGAACTCTAAAAATGAATGTGTGCAGGCTACTCGACACCGACACTGAACAAACAAAAAAAGTTTGGGTACGCACCTTGCATTGACCTTATTCATACCTAATTGGTCATGGAGAATTCTGCGAATGATTGTCTGTGAAAGATTTAATTGTTGTTAATTCTTTCACTTTTAAGCACGAGGTCTTCGACAATTGCAACAAAATTGGGCGTGAGTACTTCCACAGGGCGACCGGAATACAATTTATCTTCCAGTGACTCACATCCGAAATCTCAGCACATTCTTTTACCATGGAGTATGAGGGTGAAACTTCTCCATATGTCATATAATCGTTGTTTTATTTGATGTGGTATTTTCAGAAACTTTATTACTGTACGATACTCAATTTTGATTACTTGTAACATTGTTAAGAACACGTCTTAGTCTTATTACTGTCACTGCACGACTGATCAAGTTATAACCTTGAAATTTTTACTGAACACTACTAAAGCACGAATTCACCACACTGCACAGGTTCACCATGTGTGTGCAAGAATATTTGGTCCTACCCTTGTAATACTTAAATTTTTTTTAGAAAAAGTACATTATGAACTTGGTATTTTGTATATTTAAATCATCCCTAAATTTAAGAAAAAAATAAAATAAATATACTAATTGTTACACCACACACATTTTTATTTTGATTTGTGTGTGTGTTTATGTATATGGGCGTGTGTGTATATGTATGTATGTATGTATGTATGTATGTGTGTATGTATATTTATATATATATATACACACACACACACACATATAAATATATGTATCTATAAATCTAACCTTTTTCAACAGCATGGCGACCAATAGAATTTAGCAATGTAACAGCTGCAACAGAACGAGTATCGACAGAAAATGTATCCAACAAGTAGCACGCGAGCGAACACAATGTAGGAAATGGTATGCCTAATAGATTTTCTGCCCATTCACGAATCAAACATGAAGCTGCTACTGTTAAATCTGCTTGTGAACATGCTGGCTCAGTTGACTATATTAAAAAAAAAAAAGAATAATTAAGAAACACTTCCCATCTCTTTATTTTATTATATATATATATATATATATATATATATATATATATATAAATATATATGTATTTATTATGCATGTATATATGTGTGTGTATACATGAGGAGCATTCACTGTGCTACAGGGCTATAATTTGTATTTTTTGATAGGTCCCTTTTACTTCAGTATCTAATTATTAAATTAGCTCAATTATTATACTTTTTCTTGACTTTTAAAACAATTCATTGATATTTAATAATTTTTGTATGTAATACTTTTTTATACAAAAAAAAGGTTTGTTTTAATTTTCATAGAAATAACAGTCCCATGATTCATATCTGACACATCTTCTTAATAACAATTATTTAATGTCAGATTAAAATTAGAAAGAATTTGTGTTAAGAGTACATGATAAAAAATACTTAATAAGACATATTAATACCTAAAAATATTAGTACCTAAAATTTGTGTATGTCAAAAAACACACATATAATACTAGATATTCTAAAACATATGTATATAATACTGTTTAACCTTTGGTGTATCAGTAACATCTGGTAACTGAGGAGCTTCTAATTTAATTCTTTTACGTAAACCAGCATAGCAATATCGAGAATTTCCACGAGTACCAAGACGACGCGGTCTTACTCTTGGATAAACTTGTTTCATTACTTTACCAAAATCAGCTGTTGACAAAGCTTTCATGCCATTGCTTAGGCAATAACCTCTACAATTATAAACAACACATTTAGAATAAATATTATTTGTATATGCAAAGAAAAAATATATATATACAAATTTCAATTACTTACGTGTATTCTTCATAAACATCCTGTTTAGGAAGTGACAGCTCAGGATCTTCTTCTAAATGAGTACGAATCCAGTTGATCGTTTGACTAATTTCTGTGCGTGAGCCAAGAGGATTAAGTGGCTGTCGTAGAGGATCAGTAACAGCAGACACAGAATCTGTTGGTAACCGCATATACAGCAATAATTTTTCCGGTGATGATAACGCTGATACCAGTTCAAGAATATGATGAATTTGTAAATGAGCTGTTTCACTACAATTATTAAAAAAAATAATTCATAACCATTATATAAATTTCAAAGTAAGTATAGATACACTATTTCAAAACAATTAAAAATGTGTATTTATATATACATATGTCTTATATATTTCATTTAAAAATAAAATGCAACTAAGTACTAAGAACAGAATGCAATGATTGTATTTCTAAAATAACTACCACACTGTTTTAAAAAAATATTTCTATAAAATACTTTACTCAATATAAAATAATATATATATATATATATATATATATATATATATATATATATATATATATATATATATATATATATATATATATATATATATATATATATATATATATATGTTTATAATAATAATATATTTATAATAAGAGACATATTTATATATTTATTTTAATATAAAGAAATACACTCATATACATTCATACACCAATTGATGTACATATTTATAATTTTTTATTGACTAGTAGTATATACCATTAATTTAAACACTACAAATAAAATACAATAAGTTATATTACTTCATTACATCCAGATGTTTCTTCACACAATGGTAATTTTAGATATATGAAGTAATTAACAAATTTGATAAAAAAAATATGTTGGAATCAAATATGAAAATCTACTTTAAACTGAAGCATTAAATACCAAATATATATATATATATATATATATATATATATATATATATATATATATATATATATATATATATATATATATATATATATATACTTATACACTATATACATATATACTTATATTCAGGTTAACAAATTGAAAAATGTATATATACTTTTACAGAAGTAATAAAAATAATCATCAAATGTATTATTTTGTAAGTTACTTAAACAATATTGGATATTTATAAAAATCCATAAGTACACAACATACATATTATATATATATATATATATATATATATATATATATATATATATATATATAACATGTATGTATGTATACCTTAATTACAAAATATATGCCTATTTACAATTAATGACTATATTTACTACACACCTAATTGTGTTTTCAACAATTTGTTGTATTTTGGGTTTATTTTCAAGGACACAGTTATCAAATTTGGTATTAGTTTCATTTTCAACTTTTGTGCTTTTAATTCCGAAACCAACATTTTGTTGTAATTTATTTGTTAAGTTAATGTTATTTAAACTGTCAACAGATATATTTTCTTGTGATATATTTTCTGAATCATTTATGTTGTTATGAAAAAAAATAAACTTTGTATTGGTCGAATCATTTTTAGGCCATTTTATCTCGTCCATGTTAACGTTAATGTTAACAGGACAAACTTGGTCTATTTTCCGGCACAGAAAAACTATTTGTTACACTATAATTAAGCACAGACATTTTATCCTGTCATTTCAATCAGTGATCAGCTGGTTGAACAGCTAACTTCTATGGCGGGACAAATTGATATTTTAGATATTATTCAGTCACCTGTTGAATAATATCTAATTTGAGAATTTTTGTAGACAAACATACACATCGCAAATTTATACATGCGTAGTGTATATATATATATATACACACACACACATACATATAAATGCCTCCTTAAAAATAATAAAATTGAATTTAAATTATAAAATAATTTTCAATTATATTTAAAGTATAAAAACCTACTGAAAAGTCTAAAATTAATGTTTTTCTTATAATAGATTTTCTGTCAGTAAATGGTTTTATATATATATATATATATATATATATATATATATATATATATATATATATATATATATATATATATATATATATATATATATATATCGTAAAAACATTTTAACTATTATAATAAAATATAACATAAAAATATTTATAATTATAAATTTAATTAATAAGTGATGAAATAGTGTTGAATTCAACAAAGTTACATGCTTTTAAAACTATTAAATACATGAATTTCATTCCCATCGTATTACCGTTACATTTTTAATTAAAGAAAAATTTTTGTTATATTTTATAAACGAATTTTATTTTTATTTTCATTATAAATTGAAAATTAATTAAGAGTAAATTGTTAAAATATATGTGCATGGATTTTTCATCATTTGTTTTACAAATTTAATTAAAAACAGTACAGTCCAATCCCAATATGTATTTATTACTAGCAAAATGTAAATATATTCAACATCGTTACAATAGATGAATTGCAAATATATATGGGTATATATATATATATATATATATATATATATATATATATATATATATATATATATATATATATATATATATATATATATATATATATACATGTATGTATATATATACACTACGGGCTTAGCCCCCTGATCGCTGCGCTTACCAACCGCTAGGGCTCGCTGTACTCACCCACTTGTCAATTATGATCATGCATAGGAGGAACGTGGGCGGTGGCCCCCATCTGCGCTCCGAGCTATTTGATAAATCAAAATGATGATATGATATAAAAAAATTGATATATAAAATCAAAATTATTCATTAAAAACTTTATAAAACAACTTAATTTATCTGCTGGAATGTTTATATAGAGATACTAACATATATATATATATATATATATATATATATATAATTTGGGCTGAGGTTTCCAAGATACCCAAATATGTATGTTTCATTCGATTATATGTACATGTTTATAATTAGTAAGTGGGCAAGCGCAGTGACCCCAAGTTTGACGAGTGAAACGAGTAGGGGGAAGAGCCCCCTAGTATACATATATATATATATATATATATATATATATATAAATATATATATATATATATATATATATATATATATATGTACATACATATATAGTAAGTTAAAGAAAGTAATATATGAAGTTATATTATGGCTATAGTAATAGCGTTTACTAAAATAAAATAATAGCTACTAAAAGTAAAACAAATTTTGTTCTATTATAATTGAAAACAAAATAAATGTTTCATGATCGAAAAATAATTTTATGCTATTAATTTTGTACTCTTGTCTCTCTTATGTTTGTCTTTATATATATATATATATATATATATATATATATATATATATATATATATATATATATATATATATATATATATATATATATATTGATATTAGTTATTAAATATATTTTTAAAATTAATATTTGGTGTATTTTTTTGAATAAAAATATCCAGTATTCATTAAAATCGGTTTCATTTGACCTAGTTTTGAAAATCGTGTCGAAGCATTGTAACAAAGTCGCACGTGTCAACATGTTATATAAATCGCTCGTGCTGCGTCACGAGTCCGACCGGCTTACTACGGCCAGTGCGATGCATTTTCGTATCGGACGTTGTACCTGCATCACGCTGTTTAAGAGTTTTGCTGTATATTTAATTGTAAGTAATGATAGTTTTTTGTTTGAAATTTATATATGTGTGTATATATATACATATATATCCAAAGCTAACTAAATTAAAACATTTAACTATTTTTTACCAAATTTTCAAAATGATTTACATTTTTCAATACTTTCCTTAAATATTTTATCTGTTGTTGTATGTACTTTAAAATTTTCTTTTTTCTTTTCGCTTTATTAAATTCGAAATATTTAATACTGTATTCAAAATTTAAAGATTCATTTACACATTCATCTCACATTATAGAATATTTTACGATTATGGATGTTACATAGTTTATCAACTTGGAAATATTTAATAATTTATTTCAAATGTTTATTTTTTTTACTTTTCTACAGTATTTCATCATTTTGGATAAATTGTAACGTCTCTTATTTTATTTTTATTAAATTAGAAATATTTAAAAAAAATCTTTAAAAAATGATATATTTCTCGAGTAATATTCTGTGTTTAATATTTCATGTTTTTTTTGTATGAATATATATGGTAGTTATTATTAAATTATTAATAATAATAATAGTAAATACTATAATAATGTAAGTATTTATTATTTCAAATATAATGAAAAGATTAAACGTTGCTTGTGTTCGTTCGTTATGTAATATTTTTCATGTTAGAATACTATTTTCTCTGCTTGTAACAGTCGTAAAATATTTTACGTAACTGGCCTCCTTTCCCTGTACACATACGTCACTGGTACAGTTATAATTCGTGTCGACAGGGCTTCTGTTTAGCGGTTTTTTCTACTTTGCTAGTGGTAGTTAAACATGTAAGATGTTTTTGGTAACAGTTTTATTTTTCCATTTAGTCGTTTTTAATTGGTAAGAGGTATTATTTTTTTGTTAAAATATTAAAATTAGAAACTTTTAATAATTTATGACTGTTATTTGTGATTGATAATTATTTTGCATTCTGTATTTTTGTATATATTATAGTTGTGTGTGTGTATATATATATATATATATATATATATATATATATATATATATATATATATATATATATATATATATACAAAGCTAACTAAATTAAAAACATAACTATTTTTTAACAAATTTTCAAAATAATTCTACATTTTTCAATACTTTCCTTAAATATTTTATCTGTTGTTGTATGTACTTTAAAATTTTCTTTCTTCTTTTCACTTTATTAAATTCGAAATATTTAATACTGTATTCAAAATTTAAAGATTAATTCACACATTCATTTCACATTATAGAATATTTTACGATTATGGATGTTACTTAGTTTATCAACTTGGAAATATTTAATAATTTATTTCAAATGTTTATTTTTGTTACTTTTCTACAGTATTTCATCATTTTGGATAAATTGTAACGTCTTTTTATTTTATTTTTATTAAATTAGAAATATTTAAAAAAAAATCTTAAATGATATATTTCTCGAGTAATATTCTATGTTTAATATTTCACGTATTTTTTTTGTATGAATATATATATATATATATATATATATATATATATATATATATAGTTATTATTAAATTATTATTAATAATAATAGCAAATACTATAATAATGTATTTATTTCAAATATAGTGAAAAGATTAAACTTTACTTGTGTTCGTTCGTTATGTAATATTTTTCATGTTAGAATACTCTTCTCTGCTTGTAACAGTTGTAAAATATTTTACGTAACTGGCCTCTGTTCCCTGTACACATACGCACTGGTGTACCGTTACCATTCGTGTTGACTTTGCTTCCGTGTAGCGATTCTTTCTATTTTGTTAGTGGAAGTTGAACGTGCAAGATGTTTTTGGTTAAGTTTTATTTTTCCATATAGTCGTTTTAATCGGTAAGAAGTATTATTTTTTCGTTAAAAGTATTAAAATTAGAAACTTTGAATAATTTATGAAGATTTGTGATTATTGAATAATTATTTAGCATTATGTATTATTTTTGTATATCTTATAATTGTGTATATATATATACACACCATGGATATTTTTCTTACTTGTCTACAATATTTCATCATATTCGATAAATAGTACTTTATTTATTAAATTCGTAATATTTCAAAAAAATCTTAGATATATTTTCTAGCAATATTCTGTTTAATATTTCATGAATATTTTTTGTATAAAAATATATAGTAACTATTGTTATTAAATTAGTGTTAATATTATATTATTGAAAATAATATATTATTGTAAATATAATGAAAAGATTAAACATTGCCTGTATTCGTTCGTTATGTAATATTTTTCATGTTAGAATACTGTTTTCTCTGCTTGTCATAGTCGTAAAATATTTTACGTAACTGACCCTTTCCTTGTACATGCGTCACTGGTGTACCGTTACAATTCGTGTTGACTTTGCTTCCGTGTTGAGATTCTTTCTATTTTGCTAGTGGAAGTTGAACGTTCAGGATGTTTTTGTGTAACAGTTTATTTTTACATATAGTTGTTTTTAATCGGTAAGAAATATTTTTTCGTTAAAAATAATAAAATTAGAAACATTTAATAATTTGACTGATATTTGTGATTATTAATAATTGTTGTATTCTGTATTATTTTTGTAAGTCTTATAATTGTGTATGTACGCACGCACGCATACCGTGTGCACACACGATGCACACACACACACACACCATACTTGTGCACCATCTGTTGTGCTTCTTCATTTAATCTGAAATACTTTTTGTCCATTTCTATTGTGAGTAGTGTAAGGTGGTAATCACTTTGAGTGTAGTTGGGTGAATATGGTGGATGAAGAAAGCACTCTGATTGTAGTTTCTTGATGGTTGCTATTGTTACTCAGGCAATACGGGCTCTAGCATTATCTTGTCTCAACAAGACATCAGTACTTAGAACTGTGTTATTTGTATTTAACTACTGATTGGAGATGATTTCTAGTTGACAATATTGCTCCCAGAAATTGTCTCTGATCAATATTCATTTCCAAATGATGACTTTTGTGTGCTGATATTTTGTTACAACACGATAATTTTAGACTCCGTATATGTCCATGCAATGATAATGTTCATTGAGAAACTGCATTTTGTGTCTTTCTTATACTTACCGAACCTCACTCGAGTGATTACTATCTCTTTCGACCAGTCAAAAGCAATGAGCTAAATGAAGTTCTTTAAAGTCGGATGAAGAAGTGTGACAGGTGTTGCATGAGTGGCTCCCCACACGATCAAAAGACTTTTCCTTGAGGAAAGCAGGTACTAGTTGTGCTCTGGAAGACTTTAATTGAACAAAATGGAGTGTGTTGGAAGATAGTACAATTATGATACCTTCTCACAATACACAAGAAGTGTGTGTGTATATATACATATTTGAGAAATAAAAATTAGATATACTAAAAAACACTTTTTTGTATATTACATGGTAAAGCAGCAATGGACGGCGTTGGTCTTGTGGATCTGAGATCTGATTATAATTCCAAATCGAGAGATTCTTCGACTGAATCAGTACATCTTGCCACTGGACTTTGAACTCGTATCACTCGGTCTCAACTTTTATCAGATCACAATGTTTGAATGGTAAAAATTATCACATTTTTAAAGTTAAACATTTAAATAGAATGAAATTAGAAAATTTGAATTTATTAACATTTTTTAGTTATTTTATTTGACATTTTTCATTATTTTTTTAGAATCTACCACCATGAATAAATATTAAAGTATAGAGTAGTTTTTTTAATTCAAATTATTTTTAAATTATTTTAAAATACATTTTTTTTAATTCTAATTTGTTATATATGTGCTTCTGATTACTGACGTTGATTTGAAAATTTGTAGTATAATGATTTGTATTTCTAACATAACACGTTAGGAAGACCAAAACTGTATTAAAACTTCATGATCGAAAAAGATTAATGATTGTTAAAAGATCATAAAATTAGTTTTCAGTATTGTAAATGTAAGTGCCTTGGGGTTGTGTATCGTGATCGCCCGATCACTTTAACTGTAAATTCATAAAAATCTTTTAGTGAATTCTTCAAATTCATTTTAAGATTGTCCGTGAGTACGAACCAGATGTTTAATAAACGTAAAGCTGGGATTGCGTTAAGGGTACAGGATATTTTGGTTTCACCTCTAGGTAGTACTTAAGCGATCGCACCCTTTGCTAACTATAACCGTCTGTACGTTTTCGCCATCGAGAAGTCCTCAAACCTGGAGGTGCGAGGCAGTCTGTTTGTTTTGTCCTTTTTTTCAGGGTTTTTGTGTTGTTTTCCATAACCTTTATTTTATGAGACTCTTTCTGTCTCACTTCTCACTTGTGTTTTAGATTAGACTTTAGAGTAGGATTTTATGAGAGCGCTCTCTTTTTTTTTTGTAGCTTAGGTTTTTGACTAGGGTTTCAGGTTTCTTCGAGAATCGCATCCACATTCTTCGATGACATCACGAAAACGTACATTCGGTTGAGAAGTGCAGAGCGCTGGGCGAGAGTGGCGGGCTAGCACGTGGCTGGGGTATCCCCGGGCCTGTAATCCTACACGGGTGTTACTCGGATGCTTCGTACTTTGCTTTGCTTGTAGTTTTAAATTTATCTATACTCGTTATTTTAACGTTTTATTACTGGGGTAGGGGTTTATTGTGAACATGTTTCACTAAACAGTAAACATAGTGGCTGACTAAACATGTACCACACTATTTG
Source organism: Acanthacorydalis orientalis (assembly GCA_034766995.1). NCBI lineage: Eukaryota > Metazoa > Arthropoda > Insecta > Megaloptera > Corydalidae > Acanthacorydalis > Acanthacorydalis orientalis. The sequence continues at coordinate 25,854,078 of CM068317.1, forward strand.
AACCATGGTTCCAGCTATTGAAGATGTGTATTGCACATTATATGTGTAATCAGAGGATACTGTTATAACAATATATTTTGTAAAGTGAAAAATGTTTAACATTCTGCATCGAATATTTAACACAAACATAATATTAAAAGTTCGTACAATTCATTAAATCGTAAAATCATTTTATTACACTACTCTATACTCTAAAACGAATTTGGAAGATCGCCAGACCGATGTGGATATTAAATATTACGTAATAATGGCATAAAAAAGTAAGAAAAAATAAATACACGATTCATTAATTACAGTGTGGTTAAAAATCATAAACTTTCAGATGCTTTTGATACCAAATGGATCCAGTTTCTCATAAAGATTGTGAATACATTGCAATGAAATGTACATCTTTACTACAGGATATGTGTGACGGGAAGTTAAAAATGTCTAGGAAAAAGTTAAAATATAAAATACTATTTTGAAATATACATATATAAACATTTGTAGTAACAATATTTTGTTCTAGGTACTAAATTATTAGTTTTAGTATTGTACGAAGGGTACGATGGATCAAATTTCGGATGCTGAACAATGATTACTAAATTATATTGTTTTGGTGCTTGTATAGAATAATGTAGTCTTCTATCCAGTCTTTATTTTAAAAATGTAAGTATTTCATTTAAAAATCTGATATTAATATAAAATAAATATGTAACATTAAAATTGAAATGTAAACATACTTTTAATAATTATAAAGTAATAATTAAAAAACTTAAGAATATTAACTAATAAATTTTTATGTTCCATTAGGGTTTGTTAACTCATCGCAGAATTTACAAATAATTGATAAATAAAATAACCATAAGACAAAATTCAGAGAGATTGCAGTTAATTAACCAGAAACTACAAGTGCTATATGGCAAAGTAAGTTTTCTCTTTTAAAATTTCAAGTTTCATTATGAAAGTAAACAGTTCATTTAAATAAAATAATCGTGGAAATTTTGATATTATTTCACTTCGCGATTTTCAAAAAAAAAAAAATTATGTGAAATATATAAATTGCTTAATTTTATAAATATTTAGATGTTTTTGTTTCATGTATTTTCATAATTTCTCGAATATTCAATTTATATCAATCGACACTTTAATTTCATTCGATAATAAATATACAGATTTTTCAATTATGATATCCTATATTTCCGAATTTGTTTTTAAAAAATATAATTTTTTTCTTTGTTGCTGCTATTGTTGAAATGTTAATTTGTTGTTTAATTTTGATTTCATTTGTGTATTTGTTTAATATATAAATTGTTTTCTCATTAATAATTTTACTTTAATAATAGATTAAATAATTAATCTAATACATTTTAATTTATAATTATATTTTGATAAAAATTAATTTATTGCCATTAGTAAACTTTCTCGATAGTATGCACATTATAATAGTTGAAATTAATTAATATTTTTATTAAATTTACAATTTGATTTTAAAGTGTAATTTTAATTTTCAAATTTATATTGCTAATCAAAAATAATAGTTTTTTTTTTTTTAATTAAATTATTTAGTATTGGAAATAAATTTTCATTACAACAATAATTTATATCAAATCACATTTTTTTCACTTCTTTCATTCAATAATAAACATGCAGATGTTTCATTTTCAATATTCCTTATATATTTTTCCATACTCTTTATTAAAGGAAAAAAATTATATTGTTTTGCTATTGTTAAAATATTATGTTTTCTCTTATTTTTATTGTTTTAATTTGATTCTATTTTAAGTATATATTTTTTTAATCTGGAAATTAAAATTTCTTCATTAACAGCTTAACATCAATAAGAAAGTACATTATTAGTCTAATTTAATGCATTTTAATTTATAATTGTAATTTGATGTAAATTAACTTATTATTAGTAAAATTTTTTGGTGTTATGTACAATAATTGAAATTATTTGTTTTTTTATTAAATTTTATTTCAAAAAAGTATTCTATAAAATCATTTTGAATTCAAACTGACTTAACAGTTTGAGGAAATAAAAATTGTAAATAAGCTAGCATAGTCAAAAAATTTGAGATTTGACTCTGATATTTAATAATGAAAATATATGCAGAAAATAGTTTTATGTTTAAACATTACTTTTTTTTATTTTTACTTTTTTTAAAACATTTTTATTTAATCTTTTTTCTTCAACGTTTTTCCATTTAGTAGTTAAATCTATTTACATAAATTATTTTAGCACCAAATGATTTAATAAAAAAATCTGTTTATTTTTCACTAATGAATTTTAAATATTTAACTTTAAAAATATTTTTTTAAAAATTGTAATTGTTTACTTTCTTTAATATTTTTTTTATTTATGTATATATACATGTAAATTCACATTTAGTTTATAAATCAATAGTTTATTATATTTACAAAGAATTCCATTCATTATAATATTTGCATATTTTTTTTTTATATTCATTTTCTTATTCAATTATTATAATTTTGTAAATGCTAATATTTATGTCTATTATTTTTTTTAATTTTTATTATACATATGTAGTATTTTAATTTTAGTATAATATTTAATATTTTAATTATTTCTTTTTATAAAAATACACAATCAAATGTGTCTAATTATTTGTTTTTAAATTCATTTTTATCTATTTTATACACAAGTTTTTATTTTTTTACAAAAATAGTTTTAATAATAGGATGTGTAAATATTTTTTTACTAGCATTTTATTTTAATGCTGAATTTGCAATATTTTATTCATTATTGTTGTCAATATATTCTGTTGCAAGAATTGATTTAAATTTGGCATTTACATTAATATTTTAATATTGAGTGAATACTTTTTGTTTTGCAATTGTTGACCTTTATCAGATTTTTTACAAATTTAAAATATTTTTTTGATATTTTTAAATTATAGTATATGAACCATTTAATAATTAATAAAATAGTTTAAAATTAAATTTTTACATACTATTTTTGTCATGTATATATATATATATATATATATATATATATATATACATATACACTTCTGTGTGTGTGTAACTTTTTTTCAGGTACATGTTTTACATTATGATTTTTGATAAATTGTTTCATATTTGTTTTCATTTTTTTAATTTTATGCAAATTATCTTTACAAGTTCTTATAAAATTTCAAATATTATTTTCAATGTTTAATGAATGAAACTTTTATTCATTTGTTTTATTTAATGATTGCACAGATAAGAAATAATTTTTTTTTTATTGTCAACTTAATAAAAATATCAATTATATATATATATATATATATTTCAAAAATATTACAATTCTAATTGCATGAACTTGCCAATTTAGATTTTCTAAATATGACTGTAATTTTAAAATGTTTGCGTTATTTTTTTTATATTTTCTGTTTTATTATTAAAAGTATATCGTTTATCTTCAAGTAATTACATTGTTTAAATGCTAATTTTTGAGTGTTACACCTTGCATTTAATTTATTGTAAGAGTGTATTTAGATACTTTTTTTTTTATTTACCTATCAAGCTGATATTTTAGTTTTTCTTACATTCGTCCAATTTTGTTTTAATAATCATTGATGTAATTAATTTTTTATAGACATTCGATATCAACCTATTTAAATATGTTTTCTGTATAATTTATACAATTTTTATAAACATATTTCAAGTAATTTAATTCATTTCTTTTTTAAAAAAAAAAATATTTCAATATTTCATTTTTATATATATATATTTACTTGTTGGTATATGATTTGATAATAATTATACTTTTAATATTATAATAATAATTTTCTTTTATAATGTCCTTATTTTAACAACTGTTGTAATTTGTTTTTATGTGAATTTAATTTCGATTTATTTTAAAAAATGTCTTTACTTTCTTTTTTAATATTTAGTAAATTTAAATCGATATTTTTTTAAAAAAATGATATTTTTAAAACATTCTATTTCTTTCATTTATATTTTATTATCATGTTTGGTATATTACTTGATAATAATAATTGTTTTTTAATATTATACAAATTTTGTTTTATAATAATTAATTTAATTTTAATAATAATACTTTTGAATCTTAGTTAATTATTTTAAAAAAAACATTAAAATATTAAAAACATTTCATTTTTTAAAACTTGAAATTGATTCTTAGTAAAATGTATTGTGCATTTGTTTGAACTTAAATTATTTATCAAAAGTCATACATGAAATTTTTCATGATTCGAAAAAACATGAATTATTTAATTTTCTATTTTTAAAAAATATTTTGTATATACGAGTATGTGTGTGTGTGTGTTTATTTATTTTCAGGTAAATGTTTTACATTAATGATTTTTGATCAATATTTGGATGTTATTTATTTGCTCTCATTAATATTAAAGTATTTATTTTTAATGTGTACTGAAACTTTTTCTTTGGTTTTATTTATGATTACACTTTTTTGAAATAAAATTTGTTTAAATTATGTTGATATTATTTTTTTTTTGTTTATTTTTTATATTGTTTATTCTTACAAGTATTTTTTAACAAGTAATTATTATTGTTAAATATTATTTTTTCAATATATTTCTCAAAGTATTTAATTTTAATTCATTTAAGATTGTATTTAGTTAACATAATTGTTTTTATCTAATAATTTGAACTTTTAGTTTTTCTTATGAACATTTTTAATTTTTTTTTGTTTTAAACATGTATATATATTTAAATAATTGTAATTTTTATATGCACTTTTGATTTGAATTTATATTTAAATTTCTTCTGCAAAATTTATACTATTATATATCACAATAAATTTATTTTTTAAGTGTTATTTCAATAATTTAATCTAAATTCTATTTTGACAATTTATATATATATATATATATATATATCTGACTTCTTCAAAACTTTTAATATTTCATTAAATTTAATTCAATGTTTTTGAAACACTTTATCAACAATAATTATAAAGCAAATTTTATTTCTTTTATTTATACTTGTTCCATTTTTGGCGGTATATACTTTCATAGTGATACTTTTAATAATATATCAAATTTCTTTTATAATGTCTCTGATTTTGACAATATATTGATAATAATATTGTTGAATCTTATAGTTTAGTTTCTAAATAATTATTGTAAAAAGTACACTAAATAATAGTAAAATGTTTTATTTTTGAACATTTTAAATTGGACCTTCATAAAATGTATTTTGTATTTCTTTGAATTTAAAGTATTTATCAAAAATCATACACGAGAATTTTCATGACTGGAAAATGCATGAAAGTTGGTAAACATTTCTATTTGTGAAATGTTATTTTATTTTCAGTTAAGATTTTTTTATGTATATATATATATATATATATATATATATATATATATTATAGAATTATATATATTTTTGGGTTTTATGTGATTTTCAGTGATAAATATTATTGTAAAAACTCTAATTTTTTATTTCTTAATTTTATCTTTATTCAATTTTAATTTCTAGTTTTTACTGTATTTCAATTTTTTCATAACTTTATTTGATGAAACTGATTTCTATTTTAACATTTTTATAGTTTCATTACTTTAAATTGTTTTGAATACTTAATGAATGCATAACAGTTATAATATTCCTTTTTAGATTTTTATTTTTCCAATAATTTATCAGATTAAATAACATTTTTGTTTTAATATTTAGTATTACAAATATTTTTTTTAATTTTTCATATATTTAAAAATATGTTTACTTGTCCAGTAATTATTCTATTTTAAATATTTGGTATTGGATGATTAATTTTTGTTTTTAAATTCAATACTTTTTAAAAAAAATGTATTCTTAAAAAAATCTACGTTCATAATATAACCAATTTTTATATTCTTATTTTAACATTAATTATAAATTAGTAATTATTGTTTTTATTCATTAATTTGATTTTTTACTTCTTTAAATGTTAAATTTTCTGTTATCTTACCAATTTGTTTGCTTTTACATTAATTTAATTTTCAATATTTTTCATTTTTATTAGTTCAGGATTGAAATTACATTTGAATTTATAAATATTATTTTTATTATTTGTAATACTATTTGCCAAAATTTTTGAAATATCAATGTATAATTTTAACAAATGTATTAATATCAAAATGGTAAATAATTTAGAAATTTGTGTCCATTGTTTTTGATTTTAAAAAATAGTTAGTAATTTGAAATCAATTAATTTTTATGCAGTAAATTCGTTTATATTTTTATTATTTGATTAATGAATTATTTTTATTTTTTAATTGGAAACATTTCTGAAAATCATATAGAATGAAGTGCATCATAAATACTTTTTCCATTCGTTGATAAGAAAATCTTATTTCTATGTATATATGTATGTACATGCAATGTGTGTGTTTAAAAATATGTGCAAGTGCTAATTTATATAATTTTTTCCATAAGTAATATTTTAATTACTGGTTAATTGTTGAACCATTCCTTAGTATTGAACTTTGTTTTTATAAAGTATTTTTTTCCTCGTCTTTTATTTTGCTTTATTTTAAATTATATTTTTATTCTATTGAGTATTCGAAAAACTGATTTATTTCTTTTACTCTATTAATAATCGAAAAAAATCTAAAATAATTTTTAAAAAATGTTAAAAATTGAAAGAAATGTTGAAACGTTGAAATATTCTGTTAAATAATCGAAATGAATATTGTTTTTTAATTTAACCCACAATACATATAAAATATCTCTATAATTTTATCTTCTATTTTTTTGTTTTGATAAATTCATTTAATTAACTTGGACACATTTATATATTACAAAAATAATATAATTTTCTGAAGAAAATAACATAATATTGTTCAAATTATTAAAATTTTAATATTTTTTATTTTCACTGAATTTCACTTATTTTTATATACTAAGCTAATTGTTACTTTTTGTAAAGAAAAAATAATTTATACGAGTACTTCTAAACTCTTTATTATTTGTAAAAATTTTAATTTACTTGGTTTTATTATTTTATGTATTTAAATATCTTGAAATAATAATATGTTTCATTCTTTCTTTATATTATTGATATTTTAAAATTTAATTATTTATTTAAAAATTAATTTGTTTCAAGAAGTAAATTTCCGTAACAACTGTAGTTTGTATTAATGACTTCTTAATTTTTAATTAGTTTTAATAATTTTCGCTTCAATAATTAAAGTATTAAAATAATTAGTAATTTTTTCAACATATATATTTTTTATATAAAACATTATATATATATATATATATATATATATATATATATATATATATATATAAAGATTAGTGATATTTAAATAATTAAATACTAGTATTTGCCAAAGTATTAATGAATTTATTTAATTATGTTTATAATGTTTGGTTTCTATTATATCATTGCTATTAATATCAGATTTCTTAAATTTTTTATTCAATATATATACTTAAAAATAGATTAATAATGTATTAAATTCATTAAATTTTATATCATTTCACATTAGCTCTCTATTCAATAATCTTTAATTCTATTTCAATTACACATTTAATAAGTATTTTTATTAAAGCATGTTTTATTCTTTATTAATTTTTATTTTGAATCAATTTTTATTTTGGGTTCTTTTTCCATATTACTATTTTGTATGTACATAACTTTGTAATACGATTCGTATATTCGATTTTATTAAATATTCATATTAAATATTTCATTTCTAAACTTAAACTAGGTTTTCATAAAATAATGTTTCTTTTTTTGTACTAATATAATAGAAATTGGATTAAAAAATATGAAATAGTGAAAATTAAAATCTTGAATTGTTGTCACATCTCATTGTTAATATTTAATTAATGTTAACTTAATTACTGTTGATCATATTAACTTTTTAGTTTCTTGTTTCTGTTTCAACATTTTAACATTTTTTTAATATACATAATATTTTTGTACCATGATGTATATTTGATTTCTATTTATCTCGTATATTAAATTGTGGTTCTTTATTTACATTCCCCGTTTTGTAACATATTTTCAAAATTTGTGAAAATTAGATTGGAAAATACGAAATTGATAATATTAGTCTAATTATTTTACCAGTTTTTATTCTGTTTTAGCTTAAATTAATATTCGTTGAATTTTATTTTGAAATACATTTTCTTGCTATTCTGAAATTAATTTACTAATTAGATATTTAACTTGTAACTTTTTATTATTGTATTGTTTCTTTTTTAATATTCTACCATATATATATATATATATATATATATATATATATATATATATATATATATATATATATCATTAGATTTTATATATTGTTTCTTTCTTTTATTTTAAAATTTAAACTGCGATTCGTGAATTATATTTTTTATTATTTAAAAATATTAAAATTTCTTCTTTTATTTAAATTCCCTTTTTATAATCAGTTTTCTTTTCCATTCGTGTTTGTAATTGCATTTAATAAGAGTCTGTAAATGATTGAAATCAGTTTTATACACAAATTCTATCGATTTTTTAAGTTGAAATTATCTTCTCTCTTATTAAACATATTTAATAGTTCGATTGAAAATAGTTTTTAAAATGTTTCATTTATATCCATTCTTATATTATTTTATATGAATATGTCTGTATTTTGATGTTTATTTGTTTTTGTAACATCTTTTTTTTTTAAAAAGTTGACAGGTTTTTTGTACTATCAGGTGTTACATTTTTTACAGTAAAAACATATCTCATTCATATTTTCTGTCTATTTATTATTATTTTTTTTGTAAATTTTTAACAGTTTGAAGTGAATTACTGAAAAAGATTGTATGCATGAAATATTGTAAATTGTATTTATATATTTAGTTTTCAACCATTAATGAATGTGTTATATAAAGAGTATAAAAATGTTTTCAGATGTTATCCGAAGAAAATGAAGAATATCTAAAATGGAAATACGATGATAAAGATTTGCCAATATGGGAGATTCTGTCCGCTTGTTTCCATTACCGATGACAGCATTGCAGAATCAAGGAACTTATTTTTAGTTATAGTTATTAATTATAATAATTTATTATTGTTAAGCCAAATATTTCTATGTATTTGGTAAAAAATTGCGATATTCGAATAATAGGGTATTGATTGCAACATCACTTTTTCTATAAGAGCAAAATTTTAGTAGCATTGACAATGAATCGTTTATTTAAACGATTCGATTTTAACGATTCGTTAAAACGAAAAGCAAATTTCAAATTTTTAGATTCTCTTTTAAAGTTCATAAGTAAAAGAAAATTGCGTAGTATTTTGAAGATAAATTAATCGAAATGATATATTTTATTACAACCTAAATGAAAAAGTGCATTCATAAATAAAAGAAAATTGTTTAAAGAAAAATTAATAGAAGTAGTATATTTAGTTCTTCACGTTAAAGAAAAAATAAGTTCATATGAAATAAAAAAAGCAATCGGTTTAACTATGCAAATTTTTTTCAATAGTTCACAAATAAAAAGTAAAAACAAATTGAAGTTCATAAATAATAGAAAAATTGTAATGATTTCTCGCGATTAATTAATATGATTGGTAAAATTTAAAATATTTGTTTATTTAATAAGTGTTTAATATTTTTATATTAGTTTGTTACTTACTTTATTTTCATAAACAGATTATAATGTGAAAAGTAATTACTTTATACTTTCTCTTTAAATGGAATTTGAATTAATTTTTAATTACTTTTTTCTAAAATCTGTAAGTAGAAAATGGGCTTTTTTAAAATAATGAAATGAATCAATAATGTTTATATATTTTTTTTTTATTAAATATGAACTCAATTTCTTATTTTTCTATCGTTTGAATGTTTTTCATAAATAGTACAAATTTGAATCAAATTTTCATAGTTGAATTATTAATTGCATTAGTAATATTTAAATACTTTTTTCTATTTAATTTTACAGTCTTGTCCAATTTCATATTTCTATATAAAGTTGTTTTAAATGTCATAAATTGTTGAAAATTAAGAATGTTTTTCATAAAGTGAAATAATTGGTAATATTTAAATGCTCTTCTAACTAAATACGAATTAATTTTTTATAACAATTTTGGTTTGATAAAATTTTTAATGATTTTAAGATTTAGTTTAACTGACATTTTTCAATTTCTGTATTAAAAGAGCATTGTTGAAATTTGAAACAATAGAAATTTACAAATCACTTATTTTAAATATAAACTCACTTTCCTTATATTACAAATAAAGTTTAAACTTTTCTAACGATTGACAAGTAATGACTAATTAAAATTTAAGATTTTAATAGATAAATTAATAGTTTGATAATCTCGAAATATTCTTTAATTTTCTACAATTAGTCTTTGAATGAAATTAGTTTTATTAAAACTGGTAAATGACTGAAAATTATAAACTAGTAATTTGTTTCAGAAGGCTAAAATAATGATTGATTATAATTGTACTTTTTTTTTATTGAATATGAACTATTCTTTTATCACTTATGCATTCATTAAAAAGTTTTCAAATGATAATGAAGAAATTGTCATTTTATAAGTAAATTGATGACTTTAACACATTTTTAATATCATTTCTTTTGATTTATGAAGTTTTTAAATTTCTTATTTCTAAGTGTTCTCGATGCTCGTTAACTGATAGAAAATTACAAATGAATTATTTTTTAATATCATATGACAGTTGATAATATTTAAATGCTGTTTTTTTTTTATTAAACATGAATTAAATTTCATAAGAATACATTAATTAGAATTATTTCAAATGATCATTAGAAATTTAAAAGTATTTTTTGTGGTTTAATTAATGATTTTTATATATTGTTTAAATACTTTTTCTTTTAACTATGAACTTTTAATGCAAAGTTTTGTCAATGCTCGTAACTAATAGATTTCAAATGAATTATTTTTTAAAGATAAATGCTCTTTTTCTATTAAACATGAATAAAATTTAATTCATGAACTTTTTATGAACTTTTTCAATTTCTTATTTCGATAAACATTAATTATATGAATATTTTTTATTTAATATGAATTAAATTTCATATCAGTACAATAATCGCAATGTTATTTTAATGATATTTAAATAGTTAAAAATAATTTTTACATGTGACAAGTAATACTGAAATAGTTAAATACCTTTAACACTTTATTTAATAATGAAATTGTTAAAATTTCTCATTTCTATATGAAATTAAGTATTGGTAAAGTTCATAAATATTAGAAATTAATTTTTTAGAATGTGAAGTAATCATTGTCGAAATGTATATGCTCTTTAATTATTAAATAAGAAGTAGGCTTCTTATCAGTACACGTTAAGTACAAATTTTTTCTAAAGATCATCGTAAGTAACAGGTCATTAAAAGTTATTTTAAGACACATTAATAATTGTTAGTTTATATATATATATATATATATTACATTTAAATGCTATTTTTTATTAAATATGAACTGAATTTCAATCGGTGTATATTAAATTTTGAACTATCATGACTAATAGTTAAAAATTTAGATTTAGTTTAACTAAAGTTTAACTAAGACGAGTACGAGTAGTAAAAATGTTCGAATGAATCGTAAGGCAAACGAATTAATTTTTTCCGTTAATTATGAAATCGTATTCTTATTCGAATAGTAATTTTTTTCAAGTGTAAAATTAAGAAAGTATTTTTTTAACGATAATGAAATCGATGTTATTTAAATAGTTTTTTTTTAGAAAAAAAATAATTTATTTTTTATATCACTTAGTAATTATGAATTTTTAAATATGAAATTTTATAAGCAGCGTGATTATTCAATTTAATTTCTTTATAAATAATGTAATCTTTCTTATTGCAATGTTTTTCTAAGTAAATTAGTAATATCAGATAATGTTTAGCTAAATTATGCTAATCATAATATTACTTTAATTATTTTTTACAATAAATAATAATTCTGTTTTTATCTCTGCTTAAATGAAAACATTTCACAAATAACAGATGAATTTTTTTTATAAGTAAATTAATATTATTTAAATGTATGTTTTAAATATATTCAATTTCATTTTGTAATATTCAATACTTTTTATTACAAGTCAATTTATAGAATCGATATTAATCGAGTGCCTTTTTTGTTTGAATATCAAATCGTATTTCTATTTTGTTAAATCAAAGTTCATATTTAGTAGAAAAATTTATATTGAAATTGTTTTTAGTTATTATTTTATGTTAATATCGTCGAGTGTATATATATATATATATATATATATAAAGTTAACGTACCTGTAAAAGTGCAATGTAAATGATTATTTCACACTTTTATTAATTTATATATCTATCGAAAATAGAAAAGTGATGTTGTTCACAATATTGGTAACTTTCAACGTGCGATATACAATACATATAATTTGTCTTTAAGTATTTGAATCGCTAAAAGCGATCTTTTATCGGATGAATATTTAATGATATTTCCTTTTCTCGTTTTATAATATTAATGCAAAAGTTTTCAGAAAGTCGAAACCTATTTAAACACTGAGATACGTGTGTTTTGAGCAAGTGTTTGTGTCATTAGCTCGCTTAGCTCGTATCCGACATTTAATTATATCGGTTCAGGCCGTTTAGATTCGAATCATCTCGGGTAGGAGTAGATCGTTTAGTTCTGTGATATCAGGCAGGTTTTAAATAGATCGTTTAGATACAGACTCGGGTAGGCTTATATCGTTAGCTACGCGTCGGGTAGGATAGGGCGGCAGTCGGAACGCCGGTGTGTCGTATGAATGTCGTGTATGTACGAATGTTGCGTATGTACGAATGGTGCGTATGCTCGATTAACATCTGAGAAGTGGTAGTGCGAAGTTTTGAGATGTCATCTCGTCGGTGTTTAATAGATTTTCTGAAAACTTTAATTCATGGTTGTTTTTATCATTACGGTAATATTAAAATAATCAATTTAAATCGCATATTTGTTTGTGATAAACATTAATCGTTATAAATATGTATTTTTTCGCACATTTTTACGTTACCTCTAGCTATGTTATGTACTACTGTTATTTTTGTATCGGATCATGGTAATCGTTTAAAATAATAATTAAATTAATATATAATAAGTTTTTCAATCAGTGATAAATATCGTACACCGTAATATATCTTTTGCACCGTATGTCGTTTGTCATCGAACAGTGTGTACCGTAAGTAACTTAGACCGTGTGGTCATCGTAGGTAAACGAAACTATAAGTAATATCGTAAGTAACAAAAACAGACTGTACGGTCGTGTAAGTAACCGAAACGGTGTAGATATTTTTGTACGATAAACGATTACCTGAGACCGATTAACAAAGTAACCAGTAGTACGTTAAACCTTTCCGATTTATATATTTAAAATAAAGAATAAAATCGATATCGCAATGTTTTTCACTTATAATTTATACTGTATCGTTAGGCTTTATACGTTCCTAATCGCAATAAGATTTACGAGCGTTTCTTAAATAAAATACTCTTTCCGATTTCAAAATACATAAGCGTTTTACTCGTATATAAATATATATATGCGTAATGTGGTCTACGATTTATTTCCCGATGACTTGTATCGCCTCCGTTGTCCGATAACCGATCGTAATATAAGCTCTCCGAGCGCGATACACGAGTATATAAATCGTATCCGATTACGCATGCATATATATATATCGTAGTCGAGACTTAGACTCCGTCCGACACACACGATATATCTCGTCCGCAACCCTTATCCGATATAACAAATTTTTCAGGGTGGTGGGGGCGAAACTCTGACCAAATTTCCAGGTCACGTGACCGATGCACTGCGCATGCTCGTGGACTTAGGAGATTTTTCTGAAAAATACTCTGACGTCACACGGCAAAACGTCACTCGGCGACGTCACCGGCCGCCATCTTGAAACGTCATCAAAAAACCATGAATTAACCTCTTTGATGCGGCGGCGGCGAAAACGCGCCCGCCTACCCGGCCTCGTGGCACCCGGGCCCCGGCCGCCCGGCTCGCCCGGCCTCGCTCCGAGCGAGGCGGACGGGCCAGGCGGCTCGCCGGCCCCGGCTACCCGGCCTCGCTTTTTCAAGCGAGGCCGGGCGCCGAGGCGCGGCGAGCCGCCTGGCCCGTCCGCCTCGCTCAGAGCGAGGCGGGCGAACCGAGGCGGTCGGGACCCAGGTACCACGGAGGCCGAGGTAGACGGGCAATTTTCCTATACGGTACATGTTATTTTTCAAACATATACCGCCGTATAGGCCTGGACAGACACCGATTCTCGGATTCGATCCGAGGACAGTGACCATGCCAGCAATAGTAATTTGGACGTGTGTGCTATCCACTGCACCACGTCGTTCTTATACAGTATAAACTCAGAACTTGCTTTTCCTCTGTTTAATTCAGCCTCCGATACCACCAGAGCTTCCGATACCACTCATGCTTCCGATAACTAGGTTGGTTCGACGTCTCTGTCGAACCGACAGTACGGACGCTGCTCTTCGACAGCAGTAGAGCGTTTATACCTAACCGCTCTACCTTCATATCTATCTAGTGATCTTATCCATGTTATTTATAAGTATTTAGTGCAAGTTCATATATAGTCATATTCTAAAATAACATTATAATGTACACTGTTGTATGTATTGTACTTGTAGTATACATGGTCAAGTGTAATGTGTTCATGCATATCTCTGTATATGCATGCACCAAGTATCCATCCATTCATAACATGTATATATGGGTACTTGGTGCATGCATAATACTGATATGCATGAATACATTACACTTGAACTTGTATATTACAAGTTCAATACATACCACAGTGTACATTGTAATGTTATTTTAGAATATGACTATACTGAACTTGCAGTATATTTGTAACATGGATCTCTGAAATACATACAAATATATTTTAGAAATAAATACTCATATATAATATAAAGTTAAATTTATTGATATCAACTGTACATATATATATATATATATATATATATATATATATATATATATATATATATATATATATATATATATATATATTTATTCTACAGATATAATATAAATATTTAAATGTTATTGTGAAGTATGTCCAGAAACATCATTATATGAAGACAACAGCAGCAGCTTACTGATCGATATTCTCCAAACCTGGAAAATAGTTGCAAATAATATTAATATATAAATATAAAAAAAAATACTTATTAAAATTTTACATTCTGTATTACTGATCTATACATTATACAATATTTTTCTCTATGCAAAGTGGTATATTTTTCAAAAATATATTACTATGTTTTCATAAATAATTTAAAAACCCATATTATAAATATATAATAATATGATGAAAGAATAAAACTGTGTTAATATTACAATACTATTTTTTTTTCAAAAAATTGTCCATCATATTCTATTAATTTCCATATATATATATATATATATATATATATATATATATATATATATATATATATATATATATATATATATATATATATAAATTCGTATGTTTACACGATAACTTTGAAATAAATCGACTACAGCTACGGTGCAACATAGCAAACTCCAAAATATTACAACAAGCAAAATCAAGTTAAGCACGAATGGTGACGGACCACAAAAGGAGTGGTGGTTCTCGACCACACACAGCGTCAATTCAAAAAAAGATAGATAAAAAAAATGTATCAAAAAGAATCGATCGTTTCATTTACGCCGCGCGGAGATCGGTATTCAGACGTCATTGAAACGTGGAGCCGAGCTTTCCCCGGAACTACCTAGAAGCGTATCAAAGTATCGTATCAATATACGAATATATATATATATATATATATATATATATATATATATATACATAAATTCGATGTTTATACGATAACTTTGAAATAAATCGACTACAGCTACGGTGCAACATAGTAAACTCCAAAATATTACAACAAGCAAAATCAAGTTAAGCACGAATGGTGACGGACCACAAAAGGAGTGGTGATTCCCGACTACGCATTGCGTAGGGTCAAAGAAAGTTAGATAAAAAATTCAACAGAGAATGGACCGAAATACCTCCAGCGTTCCGGCCATCTTACCTACCTAATTAACTATGCTACGCGACCACTTTATTCACTTCGCGGGGATAATTGGTATTCAGACGTCATTGAATCTTTGAGCCGAGCTTTCCCCGGAACAACCTAGAAGAGTATCAAAGTATCGTATCAATATACGAATATATATATATATATATATATATATATATATATATATATATATATATATATATAAATTCGTATGTTTACACGATAACTTTGAAATAAATCGACTACAGCTACGGTGCAACATAGCAAACTCCAAAATATTACAACAAGCAAAATCAAGTTAAGCACGAATGGTGACGGACCACAAAAGGAGTGGTGGTTCCTGGCTACGCACTGCGTCAGTGTTCAAAGAAAAATAAATAAAAAAAATGTAACAAAAAAAATCGATCGTTTCATTTACGCCGCGCGGAGATCGGTGTACTCAGACGTCATTGAAACGTGGAGACGAGCTTTCCCGGGAACAACCTAGAGAGTACCAAAGTATCGTATCAATATACGAATATATATATATATATATATATATATATATATATATATATATATCCAAATTCGTATGTTTACACGATAACTTTGAAATAAATTGACTACAGCAACGGTGCAACATAGCAAACTCCAAAATATTACAACAAGCAAAATCAAGTTAAGCACGAATGGTGACGGACCACAAAAGGAGTGGTGGTTCCTGGCTACGCACTGCGTCAGTGTTCAAAGAAAAATAAATAAAAAAAATGTAACAAAAAGAATCGATCGTTTCATTTACGTCGCGCGGAAAGTGTTATCAAGACAAAGTAAAATAGAGGTCAATATCTACCAAACAGCACCCGGCCTCGCACGATTCGAAATCCACGTGTTGGCACCCTCTCTTCACAAGATAGAGATACAGCCACGTCTTGATTATAAAGATAATAATGCTATTCAAGAGTTTGCATGTCCAACATATCCGCATATCACACCACACCACACACTCAGACCAACACACATACACACACAGACCCACACACACACAGACCCAAACACACACACAGACCCAAACACACACACAGACCCAAACACACACACAGACCACAACAAACAGACACAGACATAGACACACACACAGACCCAAACACACACACAGACCCAAACACACACACAGACCCAAACACACACACAGACCCAAACACACACACAGACCCAAACACACACGGACCCAAACACACACAGACCCACACACACACAGACCCACACAGGCACACACCCACACACAGACACACACACCCACACACAAACAAACACACCCACACACACACCCACACACAGACCTACACAGCAGACACAGACAGACACTGACAGACACAGACCCACACAGACAGACACAGACCCACACAGACACAGACCCACACAGGCACACACCCACACACAGACACACACACAGACACACACACACACACACAGACACACACACACACACACAGACACACACACACACACACAGACACACACACACACACACAGACCTACACAGCAGACACAGACCCACACAGACAGACACAGACCCACACAGACAGACACAGACCCACACAGACAGACACAGACCCACACAGACAGACACAGACCCACACAGACAGACACAGACCCACACAGACAGGCACAGACCCACACAGCAGGCACAGACCCACACAGACAGACACAGACCCACACAGACAGACACAGACCCACACAGACACACACAGACCCACACAGACAGACACAGACCCACACAGCAGACACAGACCCACACAGACAGACACAGACCCACACAGACAGACACAGACCCACACAGACGCAGACCCACACAGACACAGACCCACACAGACACATACCCAAACCCACATAAAACTACACTCAACCCATTCGACAAACCCACACACATTCTTAAACACAGCAACATTCTCACCCAATTCACACGTATTTTTAGATAATTTTAGAATTGTCCAAAAATCGTCGTCAGACCTGAGGTAATTTTAGACAATGTCCAAAAATCGTCGTCAGTCTCGAGGTAATTTTAGACATTGTCCAAAAATCGTCGTCAGTCCCGAGGTAATTTTAGACATTGTCCAAAAATTGTCGTCAGAGCCGAGGTAATTTT
Organism: Acanthacorydalis orientalis; assembly: GCA_034766995.1. Classification (NCBI taxonomy): domain Eukaryota; kingdom Metazoa; phylum Arthropoda; class Insecta; order Megaloptera; family Corydalidae; genus Acanthacorydalis; species Acanthacorydalis orientalis. The sequence goes on from CM068317.1 coordinate 25,872,158, forward strand.
AGACAATGTCCAAAAATCGTCGGCATACATGAGGTAATTTTAGACATTGTCCAAAAATCATCGTCAAACGTGAGGTAATTTTAGACAATATCCAAAAATCGTCATCAAACCTGCGGTAATTTTAGACAATGTCGAAAAATCGTCATCAGACTTGAGGTAATTTTAGACAGTGTCCAAAAATCGTAGTCAAACATGAGGTAATTTTAGACAATGTCCAAAAATCGTCATCAGACATGAGGTATTTTTAGACAATGTCCAAAAATCGTAGTCAGACCTGAGGTAATTTTAGACAATGTCCAAGAATCGTCGTCAGTCCCGAGGTAATTTTAGACATTGTCGAAAAATCGTCATCAGTCCCGAGGTAATTTTAGACATTGTCCAAAAATCGTCGTCAGTCCCGAGGTAATTTTAGACATTGTCCAAAAATCGTAGTCAGTCCCGAGGTAATTTTAGACATTGTCCAAAAATCGTCATCAGACCTGACGTAATTTTAGACAATGTCCAAAAATCTTCGACAGACCCGAGGTAATTATAGACATTGTCCAAAATCATCGTCAAACCTGAGGTAATTTTAGACAATATCCAAAAATCGTCATCAAACCTGCGGTAATTTTAGACAATGTCCAAAAATTGTCGTCAGAGCCGAGGTAATTTTAGACAATGTCCAAAAATCGTCGTCAAACCTGAGGTAATTTTTGACAATGTCCAAAAATCGTCATCAGTCCCGAGGTAATTTTAGACAATGTCCAAAAATCTTCGACAGACCCGAGGTAATTATAGACATTGTCCAAAAATCATTGTCAAACCTGAGGTAATTTTAGACAATATCCAAAAATCGTCATCAAACTTGCGGTAATTTTAGACAATGTCCAAAAATCGTCGTCAGTCCCGAGGTAATTTTAGACATTCTCCAAAAATTGTCGTTAGAGCCGATGTAATTTTAGACAATGTCCAAAAATCGTCGGACAAAAATTTTTGGACATTGTCTAAAATTACCTCGGGACTGATGACGATTTTTGGATATTGTCTAAAATTACATCGGGATTGACAATGATTTTTGGACAATGTCTAAAATTACCTCGGGACTGACGACGATTTTTGGACAATGTCTAAAATTACCTCGGGACTGACGACGATTTTGGGACAATGTCTAAAAGTAGCTCTGGACTGATGACGATTTTTGGACAATGTCTAAAATTACCTCGGGACTGACGACGATTTTTGGACATTGTCTAAAATTACCGCAGGTTTGATGACGATTTTTGGATATTGTCTAAAATTACCTCAGGTTTGACGATGATTTTGGACAATGTCTATAATTACCTCGGGTCTGTCGAAGATTTTTGGACATTGTCTAAAATTACCTCAGGTCTGATGACGATTTTTGGACAATGTCTAAAATTACCTCATGTATGCCGACGATTTTTGGACATTGTCTAAAATTACCTCATGTAAGCCGACGATTTTTGGACAATGTCTAAAATTACCTCATGTAAGCCGACGATTTTTGGACATTGTCTAAAATTACCTCGGCTCTGACGAAGATTTTTGGACAATGTCTAAAATTATCCAAAAATCCGTGTGAACTGGGTGAGAGTGTCTCTGTGTTTAATATTGTGTGTGGGTTTGTCGAATGGGTTGAGTGTAGTTTTATGTGGGTTTGGGTCTGTGTGTGTGTGGGTCTGTGTGTGTGTGGGTCTGTGTGTGTGTGGGTCTGTGTGTGTGTGGGTCTGTGTGTGTGTGGGTCTGTGTGTGTGTGGGTCTGTGTGTGTAGGTCTGTGTGTGTGTGGGTCTGTGTGGGTCTGTGTGTGTGTGGGTCTCTGTGTGTGTGGGTCTGTGTGTGTGTGGGTCTGTGTGTGTGTGCGTCTGTGTCTGTGTGCGTCTGTGTCTGTGTGCGTCTGTGTCTGTGTGCGTCTGTGTCTGTGTGCGTCTGTGTCTGTGTGCGTCTGTGTCTGTGTGCGTCTGTGTCTGTGTGCGTCTGTGTCTGTGTGCGTCTGTGTCTGTGTGCGTCTGTGTCTGTGTGCGTCTGTGTCTGTGTGCGTCTGTGTCTGTGTGGGTCTGTGTCTATGTGGGTCTGTGTCTGTGTGGGTCTATGTCTGTGTGGGTCAGTGTCTGTGTGGGTCATGTCTGACTACGATTTTTGGACATTGTCTAAAATTACCTCATGTTAGACTACGATTTTTGGACAATGTCTAAAATTACCTCGGGACTGATGACGATTTTTGGATATTGTCTAAAATTACCTCGAGATTGACGATGATTTTTGGACAATGTCTAAAATTACCTCGGGACTGACGACGATTTTTGGACAATATCTAAAATTACCTCGGGACTGATGACAATTTTTGGACATTGTCTAAAATTACCTCGACTCTGACGACAATTTTTGGACAATGTCTAAAATTACCTCGGGACTGACGACGATTTTTGGACATTGTCTAAAATTACCGCAGGTTTGATGACGATTTTTGGATATTGTCTAAAATTACCTCAGGTTTGACGATGATTTTTGGACAATGTCTATAATTACTTCGGGTCTGTCGAAGATTTTTGGACATTGTCTAAAATTACCTCAGGTCTGATGACGATTTTTGGATATTGTCTAAAATTACCTCGGGACTGACGACTATTTTTGGACAATGTCTAAAAGTACCTCGGGACTGATGACGATTTTTGGACAATGCCTAAAATTATCTCGGGACTGATGACGATTTTTCGACAATGTCTAAATTTACCTCGGATTCGACGACGATTTTTGGACAATGTCTAAAATTACCTCGGGACTGACGACGATTTTTGGACATTGTCTAAAATTACCGCAGGTTTGATGACGATTTTTGGATATTGTCTAAAATTACCTCAGGTTTGACGATGATTTTTGGACAATGTCTATAATTACCACGGGTCTGTCGAAGATTTTTGGACATTGTCTATTATTACCTCAGGTCTGATGACGATTTTTGGACAATGTCTAAAATTACCTCATATATGCCGACGATTTTTGGACATTGTCTAAAATTACCTCGGCTCTGACGACAATTTTTGGACAATGTCTAAAATTACCTCAGGTCTGACGACGATTTTTGGACAATGTCTAAAATTATCCAAAAATCCGTGTGAATTGGGTGAGAGTGTTGCTGTGTTTAATATTGTGTGTGGGTTTGTCGAATGGGTTGAGTGTAGTTTTATGTGGGTTTGGGTATGTGTGGGTATGGGTCTGTGTCTGTGTGGGTCCGTGTGTGTGTGGGTCTGTGTGTGTGTGGGTCTGTGTGTGTCTGGGTCTGTGTGTGTATGTGGGTCTGTGTGTGTATGTGGGTCTGTGTGTGTGTGTGGGTCTGTGTGTGTGTGTGTGGGTCTGTGTGTGTGTGTGGGTCTGTGTGTGTGTGTGGGTCTGTGTGTGTGTGTGGGTCTGTGTGTGTGTGTGGGTCTGTGTGTGTGTGGGTCTGTGTGTGTGTGGGTCTGTGTGTGTGTGGGTCTGTGTGTGTGGGTCTGTGAGTGTGGGTATGTGTGTGTGTGGGTCTATGTGTGTGTGGGTCTGTGTGTGTGTGGGTCTGTGTGTGTGTGGGTCTGTGTGTGTGAGTCTGTGTGTGTGGGTCTGTGTCTGTGTGGGTCTGTGTGTAATTTCGACTACTTGTACCCGAAAAACTCGTTGAAAAATAGGTTTTTCGGGCAAAATTAGGCTTTTTTGGAAGATAATCGAATCGAATTGCACACCGCGAGATAGATAATTTCAAGACGCATCTAACGATGTGCGATATTAGTCGAATCTGACTTAATTTCGACTACTTATGGCCGAAAAACTGGTTGAAATATAGGTTTTTCGGGTAAAATTAGGCTTTTTTGGAAGATAATCGAATCGAATTGCACACCGCGTGATAGATAATTTTAAGACGCATCTAACGACGTGCGATATTAGTCGATTCTGACTTAATTTCAACTACTTATGGCCGAAAAACTGGTTGAAATATAGGTTTTTCGGGTAAAATTAGGCTTTTTTGGAAGATAATCGAATCGAATTGCACACCGCGTGATAGATAATTTTAAGACGCATCTAACGACGTGCGATATTAGTCGATTCTGACTTAATTTCAACTACTTATGGCCGAAAAACTGGTTGAAATATGGGTTTTTCAGGCAAAATTAGGCTTTCTTGGAAGATAATGGAATCGAATTGCACACCATGCGATAGATAATTTTAAGACACATCTAACTATGTTCGATATGAGCCGTTTCGCACTTAATTTCGACTACTTATGGCCGAAAACCCGGTTGAAAAATGGGTTTTTAAGGCAAAAATAGGCTTTTTTGCAAAATATTCGAATCGAATTGCACACCACGGGATAGATAATTTCAAGACGCATCTAACGACGTGCGATATTAGTCGATTCTGACTTAATTTCAACTACTTATGGCCGAAAGACTGATTGAAAATTGTGTTTTTGGGGCAAAATTAGGCTTTTTTGCAAAATAAACGAATCGAATTGCACACCACGAGATAGATAATTTCAAGACGCATCTAACGATGTGCAATATTAGTCGATTCGGACTTAATTTCGACTACTTATGGCCGAAAAACTGGCTGAAAAATGGGTTTTTGGGGCAAAATTAGGCATTTTTGCAAAATATTTGAATCGAATTGCACACCGCGAGATAGATAATTTCAAGACGCATCTAACGATGTGCGATATTAGTCGATTCTGACTTAATTTCGACTACTTATGGCCGAAAAACTGGCTGAAAAATGGGTTTTTGGGGCAAAATTAGGCTTTTTTACAAAATAAAAGAATCGAATTGCACACCGCGGGATAGATAATTTCAAGACGCATCTAACGACGTGCGATATTAGTCGATTCTGACTTAATTTCAACTACTTATGGCCGAAAAACTGGTTGAAATATAGGTTTTTCGGGTAAAATTAGGCTTTTTTGGAAGATAATCGAATCGAATTGCACACCGCGTGATAGATAATTTTAAGACGCATCTAACGATGTGCGATATTAGCCGTTTTGCACTTAATTTCGACTACTTATGGCCGAAAAACTGGTTGAAATATGGGTTTTTCGGGCAAAATTAGGCTTTCTTGGAAGATAATGGAATCGAATTGCACACCATGCGATAGATAATTTTAAGACACATCTAACTATGTTCGATATGAGCCGTTTCGCACTTAATTTCGACTACTTATGGCCGAAAACCCGGTTGAAAAATGGGTTTTTAAGGCAAAAATAGGCTTTTTTGCAAAATATTCGAATCGAATTGCACACCACGGGATAGATAATTTCAAGACGCATCTAACGACGTGCGATATTAGTCGATTCTGACTTAATTTCAACTACTTATGGCCGAAAAACTGGTTGAAATATAGGTTTTTCGGGTAAAATTAGGCTTTTTTGGAAGATAATCGAATCGAATTGCACACCGCGTGATAGATAATTTTAAGACGCATCTAACGATGTGCGATATTAGCCGTTTTGCACTTAATTTCGACTACTTATGGCCGAAAAACTGGTTGAAATATGGGTTTTTCAGGCAAAATTAGGCTTTCTTGGAAGATAATGGAATCGAATTGCACACCATGCGATAGATAATTTTAAGACACATCTAACTATGTTCGATATGAGCCGTTTCGCACTTAATTTCGACTACTTATGGCCGAAAACCCGGTTGAAAAATGGGTTTTTAAGGCAAAAATAGGCTTTTTTGCAAAATATTCGAATCGAATTGCACACCACGGGATAGATAATTTCAAGACGCATCTAACGACGTGCGATATTAGTCGAATCTGACTTAATTTCGACTACTTATGGCCGAAAAACTGGTTGAAATATAGGTTTTTCGGGTAAAATTAGGCTTTTTTGGAAGATAATCGAATCGAATTGCACACCGCGTGATAGATAATTTTAAGACGCATCTAACGACGTGCGATATTAGTCGATTCTGACTTAATTTCAACTACTTATGGCCGAAAAACTGGTTGAAATATAGGTTTTTCGGGTAAAATTAGGCTTTTTTGGAAGATAATCGAATCGAATTGCACACCGCGTGATAGATAATTTTAAGACGCATCTAACGATGTGCGATATTAGCCGTTTTGCACTTAATTTCGACTACTTATGGCCGAAAAACTGGTTGAAATATGGGTTTTTCAGGCAAAATTAGGCTTTCTTGGAAGATAATGGAATCGAATTGCACACCATGCGATAGATAATTTTAAGACACATCTAACTATGTTCGATATGAGCCGTTTCGCACTTAATTTCGACTACTTATGGCCGAAAACCCGGTTGAAAAATGGGTTTTTAAGGCAAAAATAGGCTTTTTTGCAAAATATTCGAATCGAATTGCACACCACGGGATAGATAATTTCAAGACGCATCTAACGACGTGCGATATTAGTCGATTCTGACTTAATTTCAACTACTTATGGCCGAAAGACTGATTGAAAATTGTGTTTTTGGGGCAAAATTAGGCTTTTTTGCAAAATAAACGAATCGAATTGCACACCACGAGATAGATAATTTCAAGACGCATCTAACGATGTGCAATATTAGTCGATTCGGACTTAATTTCGACTACTTATGGCCGAAAAACTGGCTGAAAAATGGGTTTTTGGGGCAAAATTAGGCATTTTTGCAAAATATTTGAATCGAATTGCACACCGCGAGATAGATAATTTCAAGACGCATCTAACGATGTGCGATATTAGTCGATTCTGACTTAATTTCGACTACTTATGGCCGAAAAACTGGCTGAAAAATGGGTTTTTGGGGCAAAATTAGGCTTTTTTACAAAATAAAAGAATCGAATTGCACACCGCGGGATAGATAATTTCAAGACGCATCTAACGACGTGCGATATTAGTCGATTCTGACTTAATTTCAACTACTTATGGCCGAAAAACTGGTTGAAATATAGGTTTTTCGGGTAAAATTAGGCTTTTTTGGAAGATAATCGAATCGAATTGCACACCGCGTGATAGATAATTTTAAGACGCATCTAACGATGTGCGATATTAGCCGTTTTGCACTTAATTTCGACTACTTATGGCCGAAAAACTGGTTGAAATATGGGTTTTTCGGGCAAAATTAGGCTTTCTTGGAAGATAATGGAATCGAATTGCACACCATGCGATAGATAATTTTAAGACACATCTAACTATGTTCGATATGAGCCGTTTCGCACTTAATTTCGACTACTTATGGCCGAAAACCCGGTTGAAAAATGGGTTTTTAAGGCAAAAATAGGCTTTTTTGCAAAATATTCGAATCGAATTGCACACCACGGGATAGATAATTTCAAGACGCATCTAACGACGTGCGATATTAGTCGATTCTGACTTAATTTCAACTACTTATGGCCGAAAGACTGATTGAAAATTGTGTTTTTGGGGCAAAATTAGGCTTTTTTGCAAAATAAACGAATCGAATTGCACACCAAGAGATAGATAATTTCAAGACGCATCTAACGATGTGCAATATTAGTCGATTCGGACTTAATTTCGACTACTTATGGCCGAAAAACTGGCTGAAAAATGGGTTTTTGGGGCAAAATTAGGCATTTTTGCAAAATATTTGAATCGAATTGCACACCGCGAGATAGATAATTTCAAGACGCATCTAACGATGTGCGATATGAGCCGTTTCGTACTTAATTTCGACTAGTTACGGCCGAAAAACTGATTGAAATATAGATTTTTCGGGTAAAATTAGGCTTTTTTGGAAGATAATCGAATCGAATTGCACACCACGAGATAGATAATTTTAAGACGCATCTAACGATGTGCGATATTAGCCGTTTCGCACTTAATTTCGACTACTTATGGCCGAAACCCGGTTGAAAAATAGGTTTTATGGGCAAAATGAGGTCGTTTTGGAAAATAATCGAATCGAATTGCACACCACGTGATAGATAATTTTAAGACGCATCTAACGATGTGCGATATTAGCCGTTTCGCACTTAATTTCGACTACTTATGGCCGAAAACCCGGTTGAAAAATGGGTTTTTAAGGCAAAAATAGGCTTTTTTGCAAAATATTCGAATCGAATTGCACACCACGGGATAGATAATTTCAAGACGCATCTAACGACGTGCGATATTAGTCGATTCTGACTTAATTTCAACTACTTATGGCCGAAAGACTGATTGAAAATTGTGTTTTTGGGGCAAAATTAGGCTTTTTTGCAAAATAAACGAATCGAATTGCACACCACGAGATAGATAATTTCAAGACGCATCTAACGATGTGCGATATTCGTCGATTCGGACTTAATTTCGACTACTTATGGCCGAAAAACTGGCTGAAAAATGTGTTTTTGGGGCAAAATTAGGCTTTTTTACAAAATAAAAGAATCGAATTGCACACCACGAGATAGATAATTTCAAGACGCATCTAACGATGTGCAATATTAGTCGATTGGGACTTAATTTCGACTACTTATGGCCGAAAAACTGGCTGAAAAATGGGTTTTTGGGGCAAAATTAGGCATTTTTGCAAAATATTTGAATCGAATTGCACACCGCGAGATAGATAATTTCAAGACGCATCTAACGATGTGCGATATGAGCCGTTTCGTACTTAATTTCGACTAGTTACGGCCGAAAAACTGGTTGAAATATAGGTTTTTCGGGTAAAATTAGGCTTTTTTGGAAGATAATCGAATCGAATTGCACACCACGAGATAGATAATTTTAAGACGCATCTAACGATGTGCGATATTAGCCGTTTCGCACTTAATTTCGACTACTTATGGCCGAAAAACCGGTTGAAAAATAGGTTTTATGGGCAAAATGAGGTCGTTTTGAAAAATAATCGAATCGAATTGCACACCACGTGATAGATAATTTTAAGACGCATCTAACGATGTGCGATATTAGCCGTTTCGCACTTAATTTCGACTACTTATGGCCGAAAAACTGGTTCAAATATGGGTTTTTCGGGCAAAATTAGGGTTTCTTGGAAGATAATGGAATCGAATTGCACACCATGCGATAGATAATTTTAAGACATATCTAACGATGTGCGATATGAGCCGTTTCGCACTTAATTTCGACTACTTATGGCCGAAAAACTGGTTGAAAAATGGGTTCTTCGGGCAAAATTACGCTTTTTTGGAATATAATCGAATCGAATTGCACACCACGCGATAGATAATTTTAAGACACATCTAACTATGTGCGATATGAGCCGTTTCGCACTTAATTTCGACTACTTATGGCCGAAAACCCGGTTGAAAAATAGGTTTTTTGGACAAAATTAGGTCTTTTTGGAAAATAATCGAATCGAATTGCACACCACGTGATAGATAATTTTAAGACGCATCTTACGATGTGCGATATTAGCCGTTTCGCACTTAATTTCGACTACTTATGGCCGAAAAACTGGTTAAAAAATGGGTTTTTGGGGCAAAATTAGGCTTTTTTACAAAATAAAAGAATCGAATTGCACACCACGGGATAGATAATTTCAAGACGCATCTAACGACGTGCGATATTAGTCGATTCTGACTTAATTTCAACTACTTATGGCCGAAAGACTGATTGAAAATTGTGTTTTTGGGGCAAAATTAGGCTTTTTTACAAAATAAACGAATCGAATAGCACACCGCGAGACAGATAATTTCAAGACGCATCTAACGATATGCGATATTAGTCAATTCGGACTTAATTTCGAATACTTATGGCCGAAAGACTGATTGAAAATTGTGTTTTTGGGGCAAAATTAGGCTTTTTTACAAAATAAACGAATCGAATAGCACACCACGACATAGATAATTTCAAGACGCATCTAACGATGTGCGATATTCATCGATTCGGACTTAATTTCGACTACTTATGGCCGAAAAACTGGCTGAAAAATGGGTTTTTGGGGAAAAATTAGGCATTTTTGCAAAATATTTTAATCGAATTGCACACCGCGAGATAGATAATTTCAAGACGCATCTAACGATGTGCAATATTAGTCGATTGGGACTTAATTTCGACTACTTATGGCCGAAAAACTGGCTGAAAAATGGGTTTTTGGGGCAAAATTAGGCATTTTTGCAAAATATTTGAATCGAATTGCACACCGCGAGATAGATAATTTCAAGACGCATCTAACGATGTGCGATATGAGCCGTTTCGTACTTAATTTCGACTAGTTACGGCCGAAAAACTGGTTGAAATATAGGTTTTTCGGGTAAAATTAGGCTTTTTTGGAAGATAATCGAATCGAATTGCACACCACGAGATAGATAATTTTAAGACGCATCTAACGATGTGCGATATTAGCCGTTTCGCACTTAATTTCGACTACTTATGGCCGAAAACCCGGTTGAAAAATAGGTTTTATGGGCAAAATGAGGTCGTTTTGGAAAATAATCGAATCGAATTGCACACCACGGGATAGATAATTTTAAGACGCATCTAACGATGTGCGATATTAGCCGTTTCGCACTTAATTTCGACTACTTATGGCCGAAAACCCGGTTGAAAAATAGGTTTTATGGGCAAAATGAGGTCGTTTTGGAAAATAATCGAATCGAATTGCACACCACGGGATAGATAATTTTAAGACGCATCTAACGATGTGCGATATTAGCCGTTTCGCACTTAATTTCGACTACTTATGGCCGAAAAACTGGTTGAAATATGGGTTTTTCGGGCAAAATTAGGGTTTCTTGGAAGATAATGGAATCGAATTGCACACCATGCGATAGATAATTTTAAGACATATCTAACGATGTGCGATATGAGCCGTTTCGCACTTAATTTCGACTACTTATGGCCGAAAAACTGGTTGAAAAATGGGTTCTTCGGGCAAAATTACGCTTTTTTGGAATATAATCGAATCGAATTGCACACCACGCGATAGATAATTTTAAGACACATCTAACTATGTGCGATATGAGCCGTTTCGCACTTAATTTCGACTACTTATGGCCGAAAACCCGGTTGAAAAATAGGTTTTTTGGACAAAATTAGGTCTTTTTGGAAAATAATCGAATCGAATTGCACACCACGTGATAGATAATTTTAAGACGCATCTTACGATGTGCGATATTAGCCGTTTCGCACTTAATTTCGACTACTTATGGCCGAAAAACTGGTTAAAAAATGGGTTTTTGGGGCAAAATTAGGCTTTTTTACAAAATAAAAGAATCGAATTGCACACCACGGGATAGATAATTTCAAGACGCATCTAACGACGTGCGATATTAGTCGATTCTGACTTAATTTCAACTACTTATGGCCGAAAGACTGATTGAAAATTGTGTTTTTGGGGCAAAATTAGGCTTTTTTACAAAATAAACGAATCGAATAGCACACCGCGAGACAGATAATTTCAAGACGCATCTAACGATATGCGATATTAGTCAATTCGGACTTAATTTCGAATACTTATGGCCGAAAGACTGATTGAAAATTGTGTTTTTGGGGCAAAATTAGGCTTTTTTACAAAATAAACGAATCGAATAGCACACCACGACATAGATAATTTCAAGACGCATCTAACGATGTGCGATATTCGTCGATTCGGACTTAATTTCGACTACTTACGGCCGAAAAACTGGCTGAAAAATGGGTTTTTGGGCAAAAATTAGGCATTTTTGCAAAATATTTTAATCGAATTGCACACCGCGAGATAGATAATTTCAAGACGCATCTAACGATGTGCGATATTAGTCGATTCGGACTTAATTTCGACTACTTATCGCCGAAAAATTGGTTGAAAATTGTGTTTTTGGGGCAAAATTAGGCTTTTTTACAAAATAAACGAATCGAATAGCACACCACGACATAGATAATTTCAAGACGCATCTAACGATGTGCGATATTCATCGATTCGGACTTAATTTCGACTACTTATGGCCGAAAAACTGGCTGAAAAATGGGTTTTTGGGGAAAAATTAGGCATTTTTGCAAAATATTTTAATCGAATTGCACACCGCGAGATAGATAATTTCAAGACGCATCTAACGATGTGCGATATGAGCCGTTTCGTACTTAATTTCGACTAGTTACGGCCGAAAAACTGGTTGAAATATAGGTTTTTCGGGTAAAATTAGGCTTTTTTGGAAGATAATCGAATCGAATTGCACACCACGAGATAGATAATTTTAAGACGCATCTAACGATGTGCGATATTAGCCGTTTCGCACTTAATTTCGACTACTTATGGCCGAAAACCCGGTTGAAAAATAGGTTTTATGGGCAAAATGAGGTCGTTTTGGAAAATAATCGAATCGAATTGCACACCACGGGATAGATAATTTTAAGACGCATCTAACGATGTGCGATATTAGCCGTTTCGCACTTAATTTCGACTACTTATGGCCGAAAACCCGGTTGAAAAATAGGTTTTATGGGCAAAATGAGGTCGTTTTGGAAAATAATCGAATCGAATTGCACACCACGGGATAGATAATTTTAAGACGCATCTAACGATGTGCGATATTAGCCGTTTCGCACTTAATTTCGACTACTTATGGCCGAAAAACTGGTTGAAATATGGGTTTTTCGGGCAAAATTAGGGTTTCTTGGAAGATAATGGAATCGAATTGCACACCATGCGATAGATAATTTTAAGACACATCTAACTATGTGCGATATGAGCCGTTTCGCACTTAATTTCGACTACTTATGGCCGAAAACCCGGTTGAAAAATAGGTTTTTTGGACAAAATTAGGTCTTTTTGGAAAATAATCGAATCGAATTGCACACCACGTGATAGATAATTTTAAGACGCATCTTACGATGTGCGATATTAGCCGTTTCGCACTTAATTTCGACTACTTATGGCCGAAAAACTGGTTAAAAAATGGGTTTTTGGGGCAAAATTAGGCTTTTTTACAAAATAAAAGAATCGAATTGCACACCACGGGATAGATAATTTCAAGACGCATCTAACGACGTGCGATATTAGTCGATTCTGACTTAATTTCAACTACTTATGGCCGAAAGACTGATTGAAAATTGTGTTTTTGGGGCAAAATTAGGCTTTTTTACAAAATAAACGAATCGAATAGCACACCGCGAGACAGATAATTTCAAGACGCATCTAACGATATGCGATATTAGTCAATTCGGACTTAATTTCGAATACTTATGGCCGAAAGACTGATTGAAAATTGTGTTTTTGGGGCAAAATTAGGCTTTTTTACAAAATAAACGAATCGAATAGCACACCACGACATAGATAATTTCAAGACGCATCTAACGATGTGCGATATTCGTCGATTCGGACTTAATTTCGACTACTTATGGCCGAAAAACTGGCTGAAAAATGGGTTTTTGGGGAAAAATTAGGCATTTTTGCAAAATATTTTAATCGAATTGCACACCGCGAGATAGATAATTTCAAGACGCATCTAACGATGTGCGATATTAGTCGATTCGGACTTAATTTCGACTACTTATGGCCGAAAAACTGGCTGAAAAATGGGTTTTTGGGGAAAAATTAGGCTTTTTTACAAAATAAACGAATCGAATAGCACACCGCGAGACAGATAATTTCAAGACGCATCTAACGATATGCGATATTATTCGATTCTGACTTAATTTCGACTACTTATGGCCGAAAGACTGATTGAAAATTGTGTTTTTGGGGCAAAATTAGGCTTTTTTGCAAAATAAACGAATTGTGCTTTGTGCAACATGACGCATTTTGCACTTAAATTCGACTACTTCTAACCGAAAAACTGGTTGAAACACGGGTTTTTTGAGTAAAATAAGGCCATTTTGGAAAATAATCGGATCGAATTGCACACCACGAGATAGATAATTTCAAGACGCATCTAACGATGTACGACATTAGCAGTTTTACACTAAATTTCGACTACTTATGGCCGAAAAACTGGTTGAAAAACGGGTTTTTTGCGTAAAATAATGCCATTTTGGAAAATAATCCGATCGAATCGCACACCACGTGATGGATAACTCAAGACGCATCTAACGATGAGCGATATTAGACGTTTCCCACTTAATTTCGTCTAGTTATAGCTGAAAAACTGGTTGAAAAATGTTTTTTTTGAGCAAAATTAGGTCTTTTTCGAAAATAATCGAATCGAATTGCACACCATGTGATAAATAATTTTAAGACGCATCTAACGATGAGCGGTATTAGCCGTTTCGCATTTAATTTCGACTACTCACATAACGGTTAATTTCATACATCTAACGATGTATGAAATTAACCGTTTCACACTTATTTTCTACCACTTATAGCTGAGAAACTGGTTCAAAAATTGGTTTGTTGGTCCAGATTAGGCCTTTTTGGAAAATAATTCAATCGAATCGTACGTCATGAGATAGAGACTTTCAAAACGCATCTAACGATGTAAGTCATTAGCCGTTTTGCACTTCATTTCGACTACTTATGGGCGGAATACTGGTTCAAAAGTGAGTTTTTTGGTCAAAATAAAGATTTTTTCGAAAATAATTAAATCGGATCGCACACCGTGTGATAGAGAATTTCAAGACGCATAACGATGTATGAAATTAGCCGTTTCGCTCTTAATTTCTACTACTTACAGCCGAAATAGATTCAAAAATATTTTTTTTGGTCAAAATAAGCCCTTTTTCGAAAATAATTCAATCGAATCGAACACCATGTGATAAAGAATTCAAGACGCATCTGACGATGTATGTCATTAGGTGTTTCGCACTTAATTTTGACTACTTATGTAAGAAAAAATGGTTAAATATAGATTTTTTGGTCAAAATAAGACCTTTTTGGAAAATAATCGGATCGAATCGCACACCCTGTAATAGATAATTTTAAGACGCATCTAACCATGCATGATATTGGCCGCTTCGCATTTAATTTCGACTACTTATAGTGGAAAAACTGGTTGAACAATGGTTTTTTTGGTTAAAAATAGGCCTTTGTGAAAAAAATCCAATTCAATTGCACACCATGTGATAGATAATTTTAAGACACATCTAACCATGTATGATACTAGTTGTTTCTCATTTAATTTCGACTATTTATAGCCGAAAAACTGGTTCAAAAATTGTTTTTTTTTGGTCAAAATTAAGCCTATTGGAGAACAATTACATACTAACATGCACACACGCGCGCTCTCGCACAAATTAATGGTACTCGAACGCATCGACCAGTATGAAATAGTTGCCAGTTTTTAAACAATTTAGATATTTTAAGCCTGAAAAACGTGTTTTTTCGCGGTTTTTTGCACATTTTCGATATCCATTGTTAACTTATACCGATTATGATTAACATATGATATAGAGCATTAAAATATGCATCGACCAGTATGAAATAGTTGCCAGTTTTTAAACAATTTGAACATTTTAAGCCTGAAAAACGTGTTTTTTCGCGGTTTTTTGCACGTTTTCGGTATCTAATGTACACCGATGTTAATTTTTTCTAAAGATATGATATAGAGTATTAAAATATGCATCGACCAGTATGAAATAGTTGTTAGTTTTTAAACAATTTGGATATTTTAAGGCTGAAAAACGTGTTTTTTCGTGGTTTTTGGCACATTTTCGATATCCATTGTTAACTTATACCAATTATGATTAAGATATGATATAGAGCATTAAAATACGCATCGGCCAGTATGAAATAGTTGTCAGATTTTAAACAATTTGGATACTTTAAGCAAGAAAAACGTATTTTTTTTAAATGTCCCCTAATAATATTTCGACGCCAATTTTATTACTTTCTAGTTTTTTATCATTACGTATATATATATATATATATATATATATATATATATATATATATATATATATATATATATATATATATATATATTCGTATATTTATACGATAACTTTGAAATAAATTAACTAAAGCTATGGTGTAACATGGCAAACTACAAAATATCACAACAAGCAACCAAGTTAAGCACAAAGGATGACGAACCACAGAAGGAGTGGTGATTCTCGACCACGCACTGCGTAGGGTTGAAGATAGATTAAAAAAAAAACGAAACAAAGAGAATCGAACCAGAGGCCTCCAGCATTCCAGCCACCTTACCTAACGAACTACGCTACGCGAACATTTTACATACGGCGCGCGAAGATCGGTATTCAGACGTTATTAGAATATTGAGTTGTGCTTTCCCCGAAATAACCCAGAAGCAGATCAAAGTGTCAAGGCAAAATAAATTAGTGGTCAATATCTACCAAACAGCACCCGGCCCTCGCACGATTCGAAATCCCCGCGTTGGCACCCTCTTCTTGTAAGATAGATACGTACAGCTATCTCCTGATTATAAAATTAATAATGCCTCTCAACAGCTTGCATGAAATTAAGTACATACGCGCACACAGAGAGACACACTATTGTGTATATGTCCGTTTGTACGTGTCCCCGTGTGCGTGGGTCCGAGTGCGTATGTCGATATGTGTGTTTGTCCCCGCGTGTGTTGTGTGCTTATGTGCGTGTGTATATGAATTGATTGCCAGATTTTTAATAATTTGTATATTTAAAGCACAAAAACGCGTTTTTTCAGCGTTTTTTTTTAATTTTTAGGTATCCATTGTGAACCGATGTTAATTTTGTTTTAGATATGATATACAAAATTAAAATACGAATCGACCAATATGAAATACTTGCCATTTTATAACAATTTGGGCATTTTAAGCAAGAAAAACACGGTTTTTCAGCGGTTTTTTTGACATTTTCGATATCCATTATGGACAGATGTTAATTTTTTCTAAAGATATGATATAGAGTATTAAAATACGCATCGACCAGTATGAAATACTTGCCACTTTATAACAATTTGGGTATTTTAAGCAAGAAAAACACGTTTTTCAGCGGTTTTTTTGACATTTTCGATATCCATTATGGACAGATGTTACTTTTTTCTAAGATATGATATAGAACATTAAAATACACATCGACCAGTGTGAATTAGTTGCCAGATTTTAAACAATTTGGATATTTTAAAAAAGAAAAACATGTTATTCAGCGGGTTTTTTTTACTTTTTCGGTATCCACCTTGGTCCAATGTTAATTTCGTCTAAGGGTGGATATAGAATATGAAAGTATGCATCGACCAGTATGAATGAATTACTGATTTTAAACAATCTGGATATTTGCAGCAAGAAAAAACGTTTTTTTCTGCGGTTTTGTTAAAAAAAGAAATATTTAGAACATAACTTTTTTTGTCTGACATTGTCTAAAAATCGTCATCAAATACATGTGATTTTTTAGCATCGTCAAAATATGTGTCATCGTTTATTATTTTTAGACAATGTCTAAAGATCGTCAAAATATATGTATAGCGTCACATGTGATTTTTTGACATTCAAAAAAGTATAAAAATACCTGTAGAAAACATTACAGATTTCTTCTTTTCAACTACAACTGTCCCTATTATGTACTAATAATTTTGGAATATTTACAATGTGTATATATGTACTAATGAAAAATTGAAAGAAAATACTTCCAATTGTTAGAAACTGTATTAAATTAACATTTTATAACTTAAATGAACAATGAATTTGGCCTATTTACTTGTACAAAACATTAAAGTTTTATATTTATTTAATAAACTGACTTAGAAACTGTAATAACATTTACTACTTTTACACAATTATAGTGTTTACAACAAAACAAAATAAATAATGGAAACAACCTACCTTACAATATTTCACAAATACTGGCACATACAATCGTAGACTTCTTCATAGAAATTTTGCAAGCATGCCCTTCTGTATGTATGGCGCAATGTGTGATGGACGGACTGCACAGTATTTTCTGAGATAGAAATAAAATAAAATAATTGTAATTATTTTGTTTGTACTTTATAAACACATTAACTAATTTATGTGCGGTAATGCTTCGATTTAAGACGCCTCTTTAAAGCCCTTTCACACTTGTAAAAAAAATTCCCACCTCTCCTCGATATTAATGACTTTGTTTCACACTTACATCACTTAATGGAATTAGAAGAATCCAAATTTGCTACATTTCAATGCGCATTTACATTAGTGCCATAAAAATATACACATGTCCATATGTACATACATTATTTCCAATTATATGAGTTAAATTTTACTGTACAATTTGATCTGATTTAAGTTGTTTCAAGTTGAGTTGCAATTTTGAGGAACGTAACGCTGTCGTAAATCGAGGTATTTCTGTATGACCTATGAATACTACCTACATACATACACACACATATATGTATGTGTGTGTGTATATATATACACACACGTGTGTGTGTGTATGTGTGTATGTATGTATGTATGTATGTATGCATATATATATATATATATATATGTATATTCCTCTAATATTCTTACCGATTTTTTATTTGTATATAAGAATATTGATTTAATGGCATTTCGTTTACATTTGATACAATTGAGCATGGTTTTTTTAAAATATCTGAATTTGTTTAAAGAACAAAAATTAATTTCAATATTAAACATTGCTTATTGATTTAAAAAGGAATACGCCATGATTCTAAAAATTAAAAATCTTTATATATACAATACCTTCATACACATAAACTTAATTTTTTGACATTCCAGTTTTCGTTTTTGAATTTAGAAATTTGTATAACTAAGTGACTCTTTTTTCAAGCTCTTTTCATTTCGTAGGTCTCGCAAG
The DNA here is from genome assembly GCA_034766995.1 of Acanthacorydalis orientalis. Lineage (NCBI taxonomy): Eukaryota > Metazoa > Arthropoda > Insecta > Megaloptera > Corydalidae > Acanthacorydalis > Acanthacorydalis orientalis. The sequence continues at coordinate 25,890,733 of CM068317.1, forward strand.
AGGTGCAACCGTATGTTTCAATACCTTTCTTTTGCGCAGAAGAACTCTTGATATTTGTTTCCATGAAGACCTTTTAACAACAATGGAAGATTGTATGAAATTCTAGTTAGATGTAAGTTATCTATTTCTAAGATATCGATGTAATCATTTTGTCCAAAAAAGCACGTTTTTCATTCCAAGTGTTCCCTGGTTTATACACAGGTATTAGCAATATTTTTCCTTTGACCTGTGGAAGTATCCGGAATTGATGAATTGCTTCTTCATATCCAAAACGCTGACGCAGTATACCTCTAGCAAATTTCTCTGTATGATACTTTAAACATACAGTTGCTACTTGCAGTTTACATATGAATACAGTATTTACTAATGACTGTCAAAACGTGATATTGTTGATATGTGAATTAAAATGTATACGTTACATTTAATCACAACTGATCACAACCAATCACACCACTTTACAGTTAAGTATCCAATCATACAGTCGGTCAGGTTTATGTTGCATGTTGTACAGGCACGTACTGACAAATCGTGTAAACAGTTCGGTTGAAAAAATATATTAGTTTTATTTCATGACAGAGTGTAAATAAGTAAAACATTATATATATATATATATATATGGAGAGAGTGAGAGAAATGGCGGAGAGAGGCGGGAGAGAACATTTTATACTTTCAATAGATGATAGTCATGGTGCTCTTATCGCTCTTCTATTATTAGAACAGAGTTTAATAAATAATTCAAGTCGATGAAGAATTCAAGTCAGATTCTGATAGTCCAGGAGGAAGATTCCCCAGGAACAGTCAAAGAAAGAAGAAGTTTACCAAGTAGAATTCAAGAACAGAAACAACATTCAAACTAATAAAAAAAATGTATTAGTAAGAAGTTGCCTTCGCGGGTACCATGGAGCTCCGTAGGTTCGTCACCAGGATGCGACCTCCCAGGGATTATGAAAAATGCTCTACCACTTCGCGAATGTTTTCCTGAAATCAAGATTTTTATCAGTGATTTTTTAATGCTAGAGTCATGAGCTCCTGTGCTTGGAAATTGTTAATAGCAGAAAGGCCTAGGCCTCTCAGCTACTGGATTGCGTTTTTTTTTTTTATTGCAGACAAGTTTAACCATTGTTATAGATAATTCTGATATACTCTCTGACCTATTAATGGTTGTACCCTACTGAACTGGTTAGTTCAGGCTGTGTCTGGAGCCTCTAAGTATAGTGGCCTCTCTCGATTATAACATTACGAAACTTCAAGTAACACCACGATTAATATATCGTCCAAATGAAATAGTCATGAGGGTCTGTGCCAGATACCCAGTGTACGAAAACACTGCGGCCGCAAGGTAGGCAGTGCTGTGGTTAAATAACCAGGTGACTACAATTCGAAATGAAATACAAATAAATGGTATCATTAATCTATATTTAGTTCAGGTCTTTTCATCAGATGAAAGAGGTTCTGATTGCTTTTATATCCTTTGAGGCCCCCTCCTAATATTTAATATAGTAAATAAATATGAAATTCTAAAATACTGTTTGATAAAAACGACATACAACGAACTCAAAAAACTATAATACAACAATAATTTGTCATAAATGTTACATTCATGAATGACTGCAGTTTAACCTGCTACTTCACGAGAATGAAATGCCCAATGGCCTATGAATCCCAGATAGTTTCTATAGGAGTATGTATGAATGTGTTATATATATATATATATATATATATATATATATATATATATATATATATATATATATATATATAATATTATCTATGGATAGAAATCGCCCTAATAATAATATATAGATATATATATATATATATATATATATATTGTTATTTTTAAGAAATGGATAGCAAATTACGCAGTAGAAAAAGTTTGATTACAATAAAAATTGGTTAGTGAATACTAATGTAAAAATGCTTAACGAATAGACGTTTAACGTGTATAAACACATTATAAAAACAAGTAAAAGATAACATCCAACAATTTTATTGCCCAAATGTAATGATAAATTTTGAAAGATTGTGCGTATGTTATCTAGCATCCAGTAAGTACAATTTGCACAACCATATGTTCTTTTTCAGTAGTATTAAATAAAATTAGTTTTTATTAAGAAATATAATACAAAAATAGAGTTTTATAAATAAATAATAATAATATATATTATAAATTGTAATAAATATATAACAATTATTGTTTTTATGTATTTTTTAAAACAACTACACTTCATGAAACTACAAGTGAATATTAACCTCAATTATCTATACTCAATAATAAAATAAAGTCCTCTGATAATAACTTATCCACTAGATATATGATGGCTAATAATGTAATAACTTATCATACTTTATCTGTCAACATATTCCTCTGTTTATTCCAGTTTATCCCATGCATAATCTGCGGAGTTTTCAACAAACGTTCATAGAAACAAATTAAAAAACATATCTGCGAGAGCCTTTATCTAAGTCTGTGCATATCTGCCTAAATTCATTTATCAGAAAGATTAACTCGCGACATCTACTGTTGGACAAACTGGCCATAGGAATACCGTAGAAAGAATGCTTTATTCTTACGTCTAACACGTGAAAATAAAAGTACTGACAATGTGCTATTTAATATGATTATGTTAATATTGTAATGAAATTTAATTGTGATATTAAATAGTTATTAATGTTTAATCATTGTATATAGAAGTATACTTTTATATTGTTAAAATAGTTGCTTATTGCGAGGTTAAAGTATACAACAATATTACATTAACGTTATACGTCTTTATACAACACAAGAAAATGCCTACTGCAAATAATTCACGAAATTCAAACTGTAAAAAATGGAATTTTAAAATGATATTTAGTTTTATAGGGGTTATTTTAGGACTTGTAGCATTCATAACATTTTTCACTTTGTCGAATTATGAAGCTGGTGTTTGGGGATTTGCCTCATGTAAGTCATATACACACACACACATATTATACACATACATACACACATATACATCACTTCGAATTGAAAACACATTTTTCAGAGTTGAAAGTTTGAATGTATCTGAAATTTGAAGTATCATTTTTATTCTTCAAAATTCTTGAAAAAAATGTTTACGTCAAACTCTTTTATGAAAGCGCACTGTCTTAAATAATAGAACATTTGAAATTCGAAGTAGTATCGTGTGTATAATACACACACTCACACACACATATATATATAAATAAATAATGTAATAGAAAACAATTTAAAAATTTAATATTCGCCTTATTGTTTTTATGAAAAAAAAATAACAGGGCATTCAAGTATTTTTTGAATTGTTTTTATGAAGTAAAAATTATAAATTTATTAATAAACTATTTTAATATATTGTTAAATACATATAAATATAGTACAGTATATTCTATAGAATATTAAATGTATGATTTTAGTTGTGTGTGCCTCTATCGTTTTATATTTGCATTATCTTGATAATAATGATTTGTTACGGCAAAGATATGAACCAGTGGATTTTTTAAACATGCAAATAATTGGAGTTGTAGCAACATTAGCAGGTTTCAGTGGAATTGTTTGGGATACATTTATATATTTCTACGATAATGTTCGTAAGTATATACATAATTTAATAGATTAGGTATATTTGTTATTATCACATTTTTAACTCTCTCGTCTTAAACTTAAACTTTGATTTATTTATTTATCTCTGAATAAATACGACAATAAGGCACATTTATCTTAATGAATTCAATTATCTATGTTTATTGAAAGGTAATCAAGTTAAGGGAAGTGATGGAAAATGCCTTAGAAAGAGTTCGACTTTGTGAATCCGAAAATGGGTATCACTTAAGTGATGTCATTTTTCATATGCAATCAGGAAAAATTCCCTATCGTTACACTATATTTTGGAAAATAAAAAAAGATAAAAATATTATAAAACAAATATTAATGTTTGAGACCCCTTTGTTCATTTTGCTCTGTATCTATATATATATATATATATTTGTAATTAAATAAGATTCAGCGAACAAAATAATCGCAATACATTTTTGCATTTTTGTTAAGAAAAATATTTTCATAATAATTCACATATGAAATTTAGAGGTATTGTATTCTATTCACTTTTATTTAGAACTTATGTATAATTACTTTATTTTCAGTCGTTTTATATGTCATGTATAATAAGAAAAAAAATGCTATAATAAGTCATTTTTTTATTCAATGAAAATTAATTTTAAAAATCAATAAATGTTCATCTGTCACTTAATTGATTTGTTTAATGTAATGAAAAAATGTATTACTTGTAATTATAATAGTCTATTTATTTTTCATAACGCCAGTAAATCTGTTTTATATTAATATTTTAACTATATAATAATAACTTTTCTTTTCAGCTGTTTTACCTGTTTCGACAAGTGCCGTAATTTCAATGGTGTGGGCTTTTATGACTTTCAAATGGGGTGCAGCACTTACTTACTACACTTTTCATTATAAAAATACAATAACACAACCTGAACCACCATTACTATAATTTATTTCAATATTACTAATAATAATCATATATAATAACATGTGCTTTCAATATATTTGCCTTTTTACTAGATGTAAAAAATAGACCTAATGTTGTTATCATTATGCAGATTCATGTGATAAATGTGTAATATTTTAATGAACTGAATAGTCTGATTATTTATTTAAAAATTATATTATTATTTTCTTTGATTTTTGTAGAAAATATATACATAAATTATGTTTAGTGATATATTTATTTCTTTAGGTTGTGTTACAAACATTAATTCTCTAGGTAGTATTTTATTATATCAAAATGTGTGATTTATGATTTTTATATATTTCTTTCTGAGATATAAAATATTTTTTTTAGTATGTTATCACTAGCTCTTAAACTACACGTTAAGTTGTTATGCTCAAAGTGTCCCTAACAATTCGTGCGTTTCGTATGTTTCATACAGATAGTGTGTAGTTTAAGGGTTAAGAAAACCCACATTAGTAAACTTCAAATATAACTGCAAATGTGTGACGATTTGAAATATTTAGATACGTATTGCTTACTTATTTTAATTTTTGTAAGAGAAATTTTAGTATATTGTAATATTAATTTTTTTTTCATCTCTTAATGAATAATTGAAATGTATTCATGCTATGTGCAGTCAAAGATTAAGTATATTTGAACAGTATATAATTGTTTTAGTTATGTATTTAAAATTAAAAAGTATATGCTGTAAAACAACTAACAACTATATATTTTTTAGATGCAATTTAATCTTCAATGAGCTCAAAAGTGCTATGCTCAAATGTGCTATGCTCAAATTTTAAACTATTAGTACCATTTTTAAATAATTTTAATAATAAATAATAAAACTCAATAAACAATGAATATAAATAATTATTTGTAGAAGCAATTTGAGTGTGAATATGAAAATGATAGAATTTATGAACATATAAGAAATATATACACATTGTATGAAATTAATTACAAAATACTTAATTTTTTAAAATAATGTACGATTTAATTTAGATAGTGTATTACTTCCATTATGGTTATACAAGGTTTTCATGACATAAGTAGGGTATTGAAAAAGTAATTTATAATAAATGTTGAAAATAAATTCTTGCAGAAGCTATTCAGATATTTATAATAAATATAATTTTATCAATGTAAGAAAAAAAATTTTTGAATCCAAACATGATAATTTTCAAGTAGATAACTTGAAAATATCTATTTGTATATTAGGGCATTTTTTCATCTGTAATTTAAAAGCTGAAGAATCAGTTGAGTGATTAGCAAATATTTTAGTTTTTAAGGTATACAATATTTTAATTTGTAAATAAAATGTACTGTTTTTATTATTAATGCTATTTGTAATTTTATGACATTGCAAGTTTTGTTAACCTTTCTGTACTGTGAAGTCATGTTAGGTCCTCTAGTTTCATTTAAATTACAATTACCTACATACATTTGTTTTCCTACTATAGTAAAAATATGTTTGTTGTAAACATATAAATTAAAAAAATCTAAAGAAAGATTAATTTATAGTATTTGAAAATTTTAATATATATATATATATACACACATACACACTCTAGTCCTTGGATATTATCTGATTCATATAATTTGTTTTTACTAGATTGGTGTAGAATGAAATTTTGTATAATTTTTATAGAGAATAAAAAATGTGTTTATTTGACAAGCATTTTAAAATGAAAAATAAAATTTTGTTTAAGTTTATTGAAAAATATATTATGTAATATTTTGGTATTTTCCTATTGAAGTAAAATTATAAAAAACACAATGATATTTGTTTTTTTCTAAATATATTGATTCAATTGCAGTATTGTTTAATTACATTTATAGATGAAAATATTATCATCTTCAATGAATAAATATTCCACCTACTACAAAATTTTACATATCAAAATCATTGAAGATTGTTTTACGTATTTATTCTGATATGCCGCAACACATTTTGATAACAATGTCACCATATCTAATCATAAGAAAGTATGTGCAGAACAAAAAATATTTTCAGGTAAGGTGTATAATCTATTTGCTAGACATGCACTCAATGGTATTCTTATGAAAACATCATTAGCCTTTCAGAATAATAATTACTGAACATTCTGATAAATAATATTTTGGTAGTGTTGGAAACGTGAATAAGTTACAGTGCGAGGACTTATAAAAATATTAATTATATAATATTAATCAATGATTTTCATATAATTATTTTTAATTTATTGGATTTATATTTGCACGTGGCATGCAAAACTTATTATACATTCAAATAATTAAACTATTGCTGACTTGTAAGTGTTCAAAACAATCTCAGATATTGATTATTCAGGTAACAGCTATAGATAACAGCTAATAAGCGCCAATATTAAATATATGAATTTATTTATATTTCAATACATGGAAAATTTACGTTTGCGGTCTTTGGCTGAAATTTTACCCGCATATAATGTTGTATGTTTATATATAAATAGAGTGTTTATAAAACGCACGTAAATTGATGAGAGATGGGCCATGACACACGGAAGAAGATAATGAAGATCTGTTTGCAGAGAGTAGTGATATGTCCGAGAAGGAAGAAAATATCGTGCCCATTCCAGAAGTACCCTTAGAGACTACTTATAGATAAAAAGATAAGAAAGTTACATGGACAAATATGTTGAGCAATCAACAAGGAATAACGAGCTGAAAATATAATCGGATGTATCAAATATGCTTTTGAATTATGCTCCACAAAAGTCTATACAAAAGAATGTTATTGACAATGCAAATATAGAGGGTCAGCGAGTATTTGGTAAAAAAATGTAAAGGCATCACATTACAATTTAAGCTTATGTTGGAATATTCATTTTAGCCGGTGTCTATAAGTCGTGGAGAATCTACTTACGGAATGACAGTAAGGGTCGACTAATATTTCGAATCACTATGCACAAGTAGTATTTTGAGATTCACTAGAGTTATTTGTTTTGACGATAAAAGAGATCGACAGGAACGTCGAGCTCATGACAAATTGGCTGCCATCCGTGATTTACGCAATAAGTGGGTAAATAACCTTCTTCACTTGTATACCCCATATGAAAATATCACTGTAGATGAACAGATAGTTGTTTTTCGAGGTCAGTGTCCATTTGGGCACTATATGCATGCAAAGTATGGAATTAAAAGTCGGGCTCTATGTGATACCAGAACAAATTTTGCCTGGAACATGCAAGTGTGTACGGAAAAGGATCAGACAGGGCACCAGAACGAAATCAATGGCAGAGAGAGTACTTGATTTAGTCATAGACCGGAGAGGCCGAAAATATCACATACGATAAATTTTTTACCCACTACGATGAGATCCAACAAAACATTTTTACCAGTTTCCACAAAAAAAGACATTTGCCGGCGACCAGCATATTCGAGTAAATTTTATTTCGCGGATAAGGTAACTCTGGTAGAATATGTTCTCAAATGATATAAGATTGTTAGAGTAATGAGTACTCTTCATCGGTACAATACAACTTTTGCTGATGGAAAAAAAACCCACCAGAAATAATTGATTTTCATAACAACAAAAAAACAGGTGTTGTGATACACTGGGTCAGCTGGTCGGTACTTGCACAGTAAAGAGGAAAACCAACCACTGGCCGTTGTGTTAATATGATTGACATATCTGGGATCAGAGCTTATGTTCTGTGGTCAGAAACAGAACCTACTTGGCATGAAAATAAATTATTTCGAAGACGTTTGTTTCTGGAAGAACTTGGATATCAGTCAGTGCATGAAGAAATACTGCAACGATCGAAAAAAACACGCTGTAGTGGATCATTTCACCTTATCAACAGCCTTCAGCAAGATGCTAATGTAGCTGAAGACTTTTTACAACCATCTACTTTAGCAGGAAAATCTACTGTAAAAAAGAGAAAAATATCCTCAGGAGCTTGGTGTCAAATATGTGTCGGAAAAGACCGTAAAGCATATTCGAAAAGCATATGTGAAAACTGTAATATATATATATGTGACAAGCATAAAAATAGAGTATATTTTTTGCGACAATTGTAATGAGTATATAAATGTAATAGCATTAAATAACTAATGAAAATCTAAAGTATTTTAATAATTTACCATTGAAAAATCATATGGGTGATATATCACCCACGAGGTCTTCATACGTTATTTTTTCTGAGGATCGTATGAGTATTAAAACAAATCACTAATCTTCATATTCATCGCTGAACTTTTACAATAAGTAGCAAGTTCATAGTCTAATTACATATATTATAGTCATTATCAGGTATTCTGGTGAAGTATCTATGCTGACTACATATTGAATACAATTTAATAAAATTGAGTCAAATATTATTTAGCTGTAATATATGTATAAATAGGACAAAATGCATTCACAACTACAGGAGAAAAAATAGAGTAGTCAGGTATAAATACTCTACTACTAGAAACGTTAAGACAAAATGTATCTATGAGAAAAAATATAATAAATAAATGAGTATCAATTCGACTAAGATTCGCCATTGATGTGTATAATGCAGTTTGTGTGATGTGTTTTAAAGTTTACTGGTTTTTAAGTCGCATAAGTACAAGAACCAAACCAAAAATAATTGTAAACATAACCCAATAGTAGAACGTTTAATAATAGCACAGCTGTCCTCGGTTCAAATCAATAGGTAATTATTATTATAGGTAAATGATTATTAATTTTTCGAGAAGGTTAACTGGCTCTCTTAAAACTTTTCTCAAGAAATACAATCTACTTGGCGAAACGAACTTATCTTCTTTACAGAAAAACATTTTCAATACGGCAGGTTTATTTACTATTCTAGAGAATCCTGATAAAAATGAAATACAGATAAAATTGTCACTGAACACCGGGGATGTTGATTTCTAGATATTGTCTAAAAATCTCCACACCAATATGGAATTTAGGTATGGTCTACGAATTTTTATTATCCACAGACGATTTTTAGATAAAGTATAAAAATTGGTGCTGAGAATATGGTACTTTTAAATATTGAGTAATTTTTCAACACTGTTTAAAAATTATTAACATTACCATTTAAATGTGATATAAAAATGGATGACGGTCACATTAACGACTATTTGACAGTCTAATTATTGCACTGCGAATTGTGATTTTTAGACATTAAAATTTTCCATTACAAGCCAACGTTGTTTAGATACATAAAAACCCTATTGAGAATCGGTATTTTTTCGATTGTGTCTAAAAAGAACCATTAATTATCAATATTATTTAAATACTATGTAACGAAGAAAGTTCTATCGTTGTTGTAACGTACAATAATTTCAAGAATTGTTAACACATGCTATCGGATAAAATTCCAAGAATTGTTTATCAGTAATATTAGCATGTGTTTTAAATGAATCTCGAACTGTTCACTTTAATTTAAAAAATAATTTTAACCCTAAAAAATGTCTGAAAAATAGTGTAATACGTGCGGGTTTGCTTTATGAATTTAAACTAGGGACTAACGCTACAGAAACTGCAAAAAAATTATATTGCGTTTGGAGAAAAGAATTTTTGCCAGGGATGAATTCATTAAAGACGAGACCAGATCAGGCAGACCATCAAATTTAAATATCGACCAATCGGAGACAATGATTGAAACAAATTCCAGTTTAGCGTGTCAACAGCTTGCAGAACTGTTCAAAGTAAGTGGATGGAACAATACGGAAGTATTTACACAAAATAGGAAAGAGATGGAAATTAAGTAAATGGGTACCACACGAATTAACTCCCAATAACAAATTACAGTGTCTTATAATCTGCACATCTCTTATTTCATGAATAAAATCAGAGAACTTTTTGGATCAAATTTTGACCGCTAATGAAAAATGGTTTATTTGTTCCAACTACAAACGTACTCACCACTGGCTTTTATTAGGAGATTCTGCCCCACAAAGTCTTAAAGGAATGTTAACATCGCGGAAACTTCTGCTCTGTATTTGGCGGACTTCAAAAGGAATTATTCACCATGAATGTCTACGAGTGGGTCAAACCCTAACGGCAAACAATTACAGTGAACAACTCCAACGAGTACAGGATGCATTACAACAAAAACAGGCAGCGCTTGTAAATCGTGAAAAAGTTTTATTTTTGTTTTATTCATGTTGCAGTAGAAACCAGAACAAGAATTATGAATTTAGGATGGAACATCCTCCCCATGCCCCGTATTCCCCAGACATATCTCCATCATATTATCACCTATTTTTATCTTTGGACAATCATATGCGCGGTGAACAGTTTAATAATGAAGAAGAATTAAAAATGGAGGTGTCGACATTTTTTGAAAATAAAAAAAATCAGTTTTATAAAAATGGAATGTGTAGATTATCTTCTCGCTAGAAAAGGGTTGTTCGATTAATCGACTGAAATCGATTATCTTTAGAAAATGACTACAACTGAAATGATTGTCGATTTTTAAACATTGTCCGAACACCTCATTGAATATCGGCGATTTTAGATTTCGAAAAATCGTCATTAACCACCAATAATATTTAACTTAGTCTAAAAATTGCTGATCGCCATAGATAACTTTTAGGTAATTTCTGTAAACTCAAATGAATATCGATGATTTTCAGATTATTTAAAATTCCTCACTAGCCACACATAATATTTCAACATAGTCAAAGATCTGTAGTAGGCCAACGATGATTTTTAAATGATGTCTATAAATTGCACTGAATGTTAGTGATTTTAGAATTTGTTTGCAAGTCATCATTAACAACAAACGATAATTTAATGTAGTCGGAAAATCGCGGTCGGCGACCGATAATTTTTTGACAATCTCTGTAATATGCACTGAACTTCGATCATTTTTAGACATTGGCAAAAAATCGACAATAGTAACCAATGGTATTTTGAAATTCTAAAAATATCCGACGATCATCCACGAATATCAGGCAATGTCTAAAAATTTCACTGATTTTAAATAAATTTTAGACACTGTCCATTCGATGATTGTAATCGATTCTTTTTAGTCAAAGTCTAAAATTTTTACCGTACTTCGGTGGTCTTTAAACACTGTCTAAAAATCGTTATTAATCGAGTGATATTTTGATACAGTTTAAATTTCGCTGAATATAACTGACGATTTTTAGAAATGTCAGGAAATATATATATATATATTAGATTGGTAAAAAAATAATTGCGGTTTATGACCTTCAAATTCACACAGATTTATAGCTTTTTTGATTGTCCTGTTTTAAGTGGTCCAGAACTGTTAGATAACTAATGCCTAACTTTTATGCAAGCTTTCGAATTGTTGTGCGTGGGGTTCTGATTCAACTAACGCCTTCAGTTGGTCGTTATGAACTGAAGAAGGTCGTCCGCGACCCGCGTCCCCAGCACGAAATTTTTGGAACCACCATTTCACCGTACATTCCCTAACAGTACCCACACACCAAAAGTATCGTTTAGTTCACGAGCAGTTTCTGCTGCTTTACCGCCCGTTTTCAACTCGTACAAAAATGCTATTATTTGCTTCTTTTCCATCTTTAATTCAATAGCTCAATTTGAAGCAAAATTAATATTAAAACCAAAGTCTATGTTACCAAAATACAGACCGAAAAATGCACTTTAAAATGATATTAACATGAACGTGATGAAATGGCACTTTCATTGATAAAAATAATATTAGAATCCAGAAAACAAAAACCGCAATTATTTTCCTACCAACCTAATACTTGTCATTTACATATTCTTCAACCAATTTTCCATACCCGTACAATGCTTTAATATTAGTGCTAATGATAATTCTGTTCACAAACATGTTCACATACGCAAAAAAAATATTGATACTGTAAGTGGAAAAAGTATCTTGTATTATTATTGAAACAGTTCTTGCTCGGATCATTTCACATAAAATAATTTGTATACCTACTCAGTACATCCAATTCTATAACTTTATCTTTTTCAAAAGCCTACAAATTATATTTTAATTGTAAAAAATGACTATAAAAATTAGTTACTAATTTTCTTGTGTAAATGCTTAATATATTGATCATGATTAATTATACAACTAGTATTATCATACTATATTATTTTGAAATATTTAATAACAAATATGTTATGAAGAAAAGTCAATATTTTTGAAAAATCAGTTCCTTGTAACATAAAAATAGCCGTTTCTATGTCAATTTAACGTAAATCGATTTTTCTAAACATTTATCACAAATAACTGAGAAATGCAAATAAAAAAAAACATTTTGTGCAAAATAAAATTCCACTTACCTCTTAAACATTTCACAATAAGAACAACATGTTTTCAAAAAATAACTACTTCATTTGAGGAAATATTCTACTGTACAAACTGTGGTGTTACTTGAATCACGACACTATTGCTTGACATTTTAGAAACGAATAAACTCATGATTCCCATGATATAATATTGATAAGTATGTGTCTGTACATGTGTGCGAGCGTGTTGTGTAATATATAAATATAACATAACCAGAATTACTATGACGAAGAAATGTACAGTTTATTTCTATTCTAATGTAAAATAAAACATTTTAGACATAAGATGAAGGAATTATAAATATTCTGAATATATTTATTAAATTTATTGACATTTTTTATTCAACTACTCTTTACTTTTAAAAGTTAATTCACAAAGTATGTAGTTTTTCATTTAATTGGCGAAGTGTTCTCGTTATCAATTTGTTAAATAGAGAAGTAAATGCAACAAACTCAAAATATTTAACCTATTGAAATAATGCTATTTATACGCAATTACAGATTTTCAAGTCTATTCATTACATCTCTATAGTATTTTCTAACATATATTAAAAAAAGTTCATATATATTGAAGTTAAAACAAGAAAAGTATAAAATGTATTGTAAATTATAATTTCCAAAATTAATACATAATAAAATATGATTGCTATCAATTCGATTGATTACTTGTTTAAAGTAAACTTAATGAATCAAATAAATAAATTATAAATAATATAATTTTCGTATCGTAGTTAAATTCACTTTAATAAATGATTTTTTCACTCGCCTTACAAATCCCGAAAAAAATTTCGATCAATAATTGATCATTAATCATTCTTGAACTGTTGTTTATGGGTATTTTTGTGGCGATGCCATCATTCTTTATGCACTAAGAAGAATGTCGTCATCACTGGAACGCGCATAATTGACAACCAAAAGTGATTAATTATTAAAAATTCTTAACATAAACATTTTTTGTAACCTGCGCGGCGGTGAAGAGATCATTTTCAAAAACAAATTCTTTTATGAAAAATCTTAGTTTTCATAAATATTGAAAATAATGTACTTTTAACCATTCTTGACAATCTTATTACTACGATTGTTTCGTTTTATATCAATTAAAAATGATACATTTATAAAGTTATATTGTCTCGATGAAGTCAAATTGAAAGCCCCTCTTATTTTATTAAGCATTGACCAATAATTGTTACCTCAAAACTAATTGTTTAGTTTATTTAAATGCTCTTAATTAATATGTCATATATCTATATACTAATTTTATTGTAATATAAAATTAAAAGAACAAAATGACCATTAAAAAATACTGATATAAATGACTCACTATAATTTATGACGCCACAAATTTATATCAAAAATGGTTTCAAATTAAAATTCAACAATAGATCATAAGTGAAATGAAATGACAAAATAATTTTATGAATGTAGATTGAATGTTTATAAAACTATTTTTAAATACTTATAAAGAAAACTATGTGGGTTTTTACTTACAATTTATGAAGTTGTGATTTTTAGAGTCAGGCAGTCTGGACAACAGAGCAGGATTATACTACAAATAGAGCATAAGTAGTTTAATTTTTGTGAATAAACTAATAACATTGATAGAAAACTATCAATCATAAATATATTACTTTAATTACATTACTGGATAAATTACAAATTAAATACTTAAAAAAGATATTCTCAATTTAAAAAAATATATATATTGTAAGGAAACGTATCATTTACGTTATCCAATTCTGAATTTATGTAGTTCTGTTAATTTACATTGAGGTATTCGAATGTTTCTGAAGAAAAGTAATTTCACACAGATTGCGATGACAATAACAATCAATTCAAACGTATACACTTATGTCGATTCTTGAAAATATTTATCTACGTTTCTCATAACAAACACATACATAACTTAAAATGGGAGTTGTCACTATTTAATTGCATTCGTGTCAGTAAAAAGGTAAAAGAAAAGTTAGAGAAAACAGAATTATTTTATATTTTTTATTTCAATGTTTGTGATTTATAATTTTTATATAAACGTGAATTATATAGGTATGATGTATTTAATAAATTCGTCATTTTGAGTATTCAACAAGTATACGAAATTAATTTCAATAATAATAACATGTTCTTGATTTGTTTTAATGACTTATAAAATACTTTTTGTTTTATTTGAATATACTTGTTGAATTCTGTCATACAAAAGTATATATATATATATTTTAATCATTTATAATGTTTTTTTTTTTGTTTTGTTATATTTCCAATGAGTTATGATTATAAAGGAGAGAAGGCTATGACGCTATACATTGAGTAGGAATTTAAACATGCTTTTGACATTTTTTTTGTACTTACTTAGTTATATTTTATTTGATTACAATGTAAAGACTGTTAATTATTGAACTGCTATTTGGATTGAAGCGTCAAAATCAACTAGAACACAACTAAAATATATCCACAGAAATGTAACTGAAAAGTAACTGTTTGCTGGACTGCCAATATCTTCACAATGTGGATCAAAAGTTCCAATCATAAATTCTTTTCATTTGAAAATGTACTATTATAATTATTACTTCTTAATTAATTAGATGTATTATATGTCATTTTAAAATGTTACATTGTTCAATAGATTAATATTATTGAAATATAAGTTTAAAAAAAGCATCACTATTCAAAAATGTCTAATAATAGAATTGTACATTTCGGTTTCCATTTGTTATATTAATTATCGTAATATTATAGAATTAGCAGTCCTGAGTATACATTTTTTTCGTTCTTATTTTTTATATTCCAGTCCAATGCGAGCACAATCATTGTTCATAATACGCACGAGTATAAACTAAAAATCAAGAACGAAAAAAAAAGTTTAAACAGGTGTCGGAAATAAATAAAACCTGTAAAAAAATAATATCAACGAACACGAGAAAAGTAAATAAATACAAAATTAAAACAACGGAATAATATTACATGGGATTTTATTCCATATATATTTTATATAACACATAAAAAGAGAAAATAATCATCTGTAAATGAAATCAATATATTAGAGTTACTACATAATAATAATAATAATATATACCTATAATTTGTAATTTCTTGATAATAATAATAATTTTTTAATATATACAAATCTATCTAAAATTATTTTTTTCATCAAAATACACTTTTTAACAGCATACACATTCTGAGATCACAAAATATTTTAACAAATTCAATAACAAACTTTGTAGATACCTCAAATTTAAAAACATAGTTCTTTTTTTTGTTTTGATTTTAAGAAATTATCGACAAGATATATACGTTTCAAAATTTCACAATTTTCTTACTTTCCGACGAAAATCGTCTGCATTCTTTCCTTCGTTATGAATATATATTTTTTTACTGTATTGTTGAAGAGCACTTACAACTTAGGCAATTTTATTAGTTGTTTAAAATGTATTTGTTGCCAGTTAACATAAATTTTAAACGTCATTTCTTGTCTTCTGTAAAAACAAAATTTATAATTAAATTTTGGACACTGGTATTTTTAGTACATGTATTTTTTTTTTCATTAAGCACATCATATCAAGTATGACAAATATACGCATTCTAATACAAATATATATATATATATACATATATATATATATATATATATATATATAATATATGCATATATATAAAATTTGACGTTATTTTTTGCTTCACGTATATTTTTTGTAATTTTTACAACTTAAGACATCGAATCCGCAATACTAAAAAGTAAATAAATTATAAAGAAAACTTAAGATTATTATTTAATGAATATTCATAATTACGACCAGCCGTAAATAAATTTTCGTCACAAAAACAATTGTTCACAGAAACTCAATCACATTTGTTGGGCAGATAACAAGTTAGCCATTTTCTTCACACATAATTTTCACGTTATAAAATTGTATAAAATCTATTGATTTTTTAAATTTCATTCTTCATTATTTTTGTTCTCGTCAAAAGTTTATGGACTACAGCACTTTTACCCTGCTTAGCCGGTTATATCAAGCCACATAATATAATTCAAATCACTTATAAACTAGTTTTATTCTTCTTTACACTAAAAATCTCACTTCGTGAATAAACAACAGATTATTCATTTGATACTTTTTTGTTCACGTTTCGGTTCTTTCTCTTGGTTTTTTAAAGGACAACAACACGTTTCGAA
The DNA here is from genome assembly GCA_034766995.1 of Acanthacorydalis orientalis. Lineage (NCBI taxonomy): Eukaryota > Metazoa > Arthropoda > Insecta > Megaloptera > Corydalidae > Acanthacorydalis > Acanthacorydalis orientalis. The sequence continues at coordinate 25,907,669 of CM068317.1, forward strand.
AGTGAAATAACTATTTTGTGAATTATGTTTTCGCATACCCAAAAATTTATCTACTTCTCAGAAAAAAAACTAAATTGTTGCAACATTTTTGGTCAGAAGTAAAATATTTGTGTGTCGTGCTAATGAAACAAATTAAAATAAATGTATAACAGTCACAAAATGTTTAGAAAAATCGTAAGTTCACAAAAAAATATTTAATACTAGAGTTTCCATTCTAATTGTAACATATCTGATTCAAATTAGACATACATTTCTTCAAATATTTTTCCCAAATAGTATAATATAATAATACTGTAGTTTAATTTCAATTTCGGCCCAAAACTAAAAACATTTGTATACTTGTTATGTTTTAAATATACGACTTATTGATATTTTATATTTGACTTGTGAAATTTCATTCGAAACATTCAGAGTTTATTCTAAATAAATTAATAATAAAAAAAAACCTTGTAAATTATTGTTATTGTTTTCGATTCTTGCTAACTTACAGCATTTATGTAGAAATGATCGACGATTAAGAAATTAAATATGAAAAAAGTAAAAATTGAAGGTTTAGTAATGAGAAATATCAAATATCAACTGAGAATACATTAGTTTTCAGTAAGTGTTGAAGATAGTTTAAAAATATATTTTTCTATATGATTTCATTTATACTTAGTGGTAAATAGATAAATTTTTATTTTTTTATATAAAAATACTTGTAAAGATCGTATAATTAAATTGATAGAATTGATTTAATTTTTTTATTTATAATAATGAATTTAAAGTGTGTTAAATAAAATAAGTAACTGACAATTTGGGTTTAAAAAAAAATTATAAAATGCGGCTGTTTGTCCTTTCATTTCCTCATAAATACATAACTATCCTTAATTTCCAATTCAATTCCGATGTTCAGTCGCTGACAACTTCAAAAATACACAGTACATATATAGGAAAAACATGTGGAGTTTTTAATATCTCAAAATTGCATTTAAAATCTTACTTAATAATAATTTTCTTATTTCGAAGACAGTTCATCTGAATCAAGTTGCATCTGTTAACAGTCAAATTCTTTTACCAGTACCGTTATTGCAATAACGTGTCAAAAAATCTAATCTTAAAGACATCCAATCTTAAACTTAATCTTAACAGTCAAAGACAATTTTACTGTGCCATTTCATGTTTCGTGTATGCATGAAATGACATTCTTTGCCATATTTATTCAAAGACACATTTTAAATATACATATTCTAATGTTTTTAAGTTCGCTTCTTTTTTTAAATAAATATATAATAACTAGATTATATGCACTTTTAACTTTAAACTTTGAATTCACTTTAAATTATTCTTTTCAATATAATTTAAAACTTCTACTTTATATGATGTGCTTGTAATAAATTAAATTGATTTTTTTCTATACATGAATTTGAAATATTATTTACATATACATTTTTTTTCTCCGTATTAATATATTTATACATACTTTTAAATATATAAAGTAATAGCTAATTGGCAAATATATTTGAAAACGTCGGGGAGTAGTGCGAAAATGGCAGTATACGGAGAAACTGTATATTTTAGAAAACAGAAACGATATGAACGTTTTTATCGTACGATTATAACAAATACGATCGTTATCTTTAAGTCGCTAACGTCGAACGTACAACATAAACACGAGAATTGTATCCGATCATTTACCGTAATTAAAATATTTTGAATATACGTATATATACATAATTAATAAATTTAATCGACGAGTCGTTATACCATTTCTGAAATCATCACAAAACATTCAAATTATTATTTTAAAAAAACAATCACATGTTCATTTATACAAATCATTTTAATTGTTTGCAATCGTTACCAAATCAGAGATAAACACTTATAAAATTCGTATAGATTTATTCTGTTCATTATCAAACATATTCACGAACGTAAACACAGGTATCCAAAGTATATTTTTTTTATTTTCTTCATCTTTTAAATAGCATTAATATATTATACAGTGCTGCATATGAAAAAATAATTACAGCACCCAAGATTTTGTACTTTTAAATTGATAAAAATATGTTTTCTTTCTATACTAACAATTTTATCATAATTAAAAAAATATACAAAGAAAAACAACAAGAAACAATTTAATGTTTTTTTTTTTAAAAAAAAAGTAAAGTAAAACAAGTATGGATCTTACATTCAGTGATTTCATCATTTTTAAACGTTTTAAATGTTTAATTATTAAAATATCAACTTAATCGTTAAAACATACTCTTCATATTATTATTGTTTGTACATATTTTTTTATACACATTTTACATATAATCAATACATTCACTGCTTATGATGTACTAGTTCATAACATTATAAAAATGTCCAAACAAATGCTAACACAACGTAAGAACAATCAAATATGTTCAGATTGAATGATGTTTTCAACATTTCATTTTCTTTTAGTTTCCGAGTGATTTGTCACTTTATATAAAACAACACATTTCATTGTATTTAAACACCTTCAGAGTGTGCTCAAGATCAATTTATATACGTTAATATTTATTTTTTTCAATACTTTAAAACTTTTTGTTCTTAAATAAATACTTTTGGCAGTGAAGTCAAATGATTTGTTAAAACTTTTACATTTTAGAACCATACCACTAAATTCATTCATCTAGTCGTATATATCATTTCAATCAATAAAATGCACCGATTAATTTACATGGTACATTAAGTCGATAAAATGGCAGTGAGTGTATTTATTTGAAAATACTAACTGACGAATCACTGAACATAAAAGCGTCCATCAAGAATATCGTAACAATTTGTATTTTTTTGCCTGGTTAAATATTATATATATTTAAATATAATACAAATATTTATCAGATTGTGTTTCTTTAAAAATATACAAAAAGCGAGATTTTTATATTTTGCGTATATATTATTGTAATATTAATATAAAATTTTCATGAATTATCTTATACGACAATAATAATGTGGTATCTACGTCACTGTACTACTGACTAACTATTATTTAGTATGCAACCGCAGTCAATTTCAGTTTTGTCCATCGAATTAAATAAAATATTATATAAACACTTAAGTATAATAACATCATGTCATAAAAACTAATATTATTACATTTAAAAAAGGTCCTTAATACTTAAAAACAAAATGGCTGCCTAACAGTAAAAAAAATACACACGTATATAGAAAGCATAATCTATTTGTAAAAAAAGGAAAATAAAAATATGAGATTGTGTTAACTTAAATTACACGGTCATTTGAGGAAAAATTACAAAGCTTTTCTTTATTTACTAAAGACTGTACAAATATGCCAGCATATTATAATAATAATTAATATGTGTGTATATATATATATGTACATACATATACATACATACATATATATATATATATATATATATATATATATATATATACATACACATATTAATTATTTTATTACAATAACTTATTAAGAAAAATTCAAAAGAAACATATCTGAAATTGTCTGCGGAATATATATGTTAATTAAAAAATTAATCAATAATGATAATAATAATAATAATAAAAAAAATATGTTTTTAATAATTAGAGAAATGAACGAATACCTTAAATAAAGGCTATACATATTTTATTTTATTTTTTTGTTCTCTTGCAATGAACAGCTACATTGTTATTCTACATCTGTTCATATTATGAATAATTATATACAAAATGAGTTTTTCATTTGCAAATCTTCTCTGTTCACCGAAAGAAAAGTTGAAATTCTATGTTTTTATGTGTAGAATATTCACGATATCTCATGGAAATAATGCGTTATGTAATTAAATAATTAATAATGTGAAAATAACTGAATGACATTAAAGAAAACTGATCGGAAAATAAGTAATTATTTTGATTGCAGTCGCAACTTATTCGAACAATTTTGTATTATTAAGCAAGTGAAATCCACAAATCTATTATTTGGTAATTGTAATGATCCATTATATATATATATATATATATATATATATATATATATATATATATATATATATATATATATTATTTATCTTTCCTAATTGTTAATCACACTGTTTTTAGCAATCATGTATGAAAAACTTGGTGGATAAAAGTATATGCAAATAATATAACTCGTATCGATGCAGTTACTCGGTATGAGAAACATAAAATGACTTTTGATAAAAAAAAAGTAAACAAAAATATTTATTAATAATATTAACACTTCTGTTTTCAGTTGTGTAGTGTGAAAAAATACAACGGAATGATTCACTTTGAAATATCAAATACTCTATTATTTTCTAACTAGTGTTATTGCTGAAAAAGCTAATATCATTTTTCTCATTTATAATGTTTAAATTTATATACCTTGAATGAGTTGTATGTGCTTTGATTTTCGCAAATAATCACATTTTCAAAACAATTCTTTTAAGAACATGTAATAGTTTTTATTATTTGTACATAATTTTATAAAACAGTTTACATTAACACCATAGAATATCAATTAATATGGAAAACGTAGATAATATTGACTGTTTTTAACATTTGTTTATATAGAAAATTATATGCAAAAACGTTTAATTACTGATATCATCTAGTGATTTTATTGATGCAGTCAGTGGTGTTGTAAAAAGTTTCAAATATACTGCAATTTGAAATAGAATATTTTACACATAAACTGTGTGAAAAAATAATAAGTTAAGCGATACGTACACGTTTCCACACGTCGAGTTCGTTCGAAGAGAGAAATTAAAATTGAACAGAGATATTTAATGCGATTTCGTTCATCTCAAGTATAAAATCCATTTTGTATAAAATTCGAATTACAATTAAAAATGTTTACTGAATCCGGCACTAATAAAACTTGAACAAATACTTATTTTTTACCAGGCAGTCAAGTTATTTGTGATGAGTGTTTTAAATATATTATACCCTTTTTGGCCTGAGTAACGATTATTAATTGTCGAAGACAAACGCTTTCCGTAACAACAATTAAAAAAAAAAAAAATAAAATAGAAACGAAAACGAAAAAAACGAAAGGAAAACATTAAAGAAGCGCGCGTCTGTGAAATTCAACCGGCCGTTTCTCTTCATTTAACTTCTCGATAATCACTCAGGTTCGGCTTTAATTATTGCTTTGTCATTTTTTTCATTGACAACAACAATCGGCGATCCAGGTTGTTGTTGAGGTTTGTTATTAATATTATTATTGTTAGTAACCAAAACCGTGTTTTCGGTGGGCGACGACGTTAGTCTCGACGAAAAAGCGTCTTCGTCATTTGTTGGTGAGTTCGGCGTATTGCTACTGGTCACTATGCGCTCTTGACTCTTTTCTCGACAAGGTGACTTGCGTTCGTTTACTTCTAAGTCAGATCCCGAAATGATTGGAACTTCTTCATATTCCATCAGTTCTTTTTTAATAACGGTCGTGGTTTCGACTTCAGCTTGTTCCCTGTTTAACATGCTTTCCAATTCGACTATTTTCTTCTTTTGCGCTTCGATCACTTCGTCTTTCTGTTTCGATATCAACTCAAGACTGATCTGATCGTTGGTTAACATCGTGACAAGATCGATCACTTCCTTTTTGACCTCCTCGTCGATATCCCTCAACAGAAACTCTATTCTTTCTAATTTTGTACTTGATTTGAGTTCGTTACCGGATACATCTGAGAAACTATCGTCGGTATCTGTCGACAGTTCAATCTCAGGATTATAATTCTGTTTGGGATGTGAGCCAGACGTTGACGGCTGCGACCCCGTATTAGTTGTATCTGTAACGATCACTCCAGATTCTATTTTGATTTCTTCGTTAATTTCTAATTTACGAATTTCTTGAGTATTTTCTACTTCTTGCGTCGACTGTTGAGATTGTTCTTTTGCTATCACAGACACTTCTGCACATTGAACGACAGATACCGGCGAATGAGGTTCTTGTTTACAATCAATCGACGGGTCAGTCTGATCGATTTCAGGTGTACACGAATAATTCGCGTACTCGATATTATCGCTTGAACAATTTGTACTGTTCTCGGCGTGTTTGTGCCGGTACTTTTTGTGACTCTGTTGTTGAGGCACTAGAGCTACATTGGGCTGATACGATCCCTCGAAATTCTCTGACTCTGAATGTGACACCACTCTTTCCGGATGCTGTAATCTTGGTGGTTCGCTTTCAATGGAATTATTGTACGATGGAGGGACGCTCGACGACGTGCTGGTCGATGGAGATCTAGACTTGTGCTCTTTCAAACACTCTTTGTTATTCTGATGTATATGCTGATGGTTCGTTAGTTCTTTTCCAATGTCTTTCGGAACATGATGAAGATTGTTTGGTTCTTGTTTGATCGTGTGATGACTACCACTTTCCTGTTTCACCTGATGATGATGATCTTTCAATACACCACTATTACGTTGATATCTGTCTTTTGAAACGGTATGAACGTAACCGTCTTTCTGAATAGGATGCAGTAATGGAGGTCGAAACGCTGATAACTGACCATTCGACCATTGTTCGTAGAATGCTTGATGAATGTAAAGTGGATCGATAGTGGATGCCGCGTAGAAGTAAGCTGCATACTCGTCTAATTTCGTTTTCTTGAGCGGGATATCGAGCAAATCGGATTTCAGTGGATCGATTATATCTATACCAGTTTTGAGTGCTTCTGAATCCAACAAAGCCTAGAAATAAAAAAAAATATTTTAATCAACAGTGCTTGTTTATAAAAACAAAAACAAACAATATTCATAATTTGTTTATGAAAAAGAAGTACATGCATTGCACACATAAATATTAATAAAACTGTCCTGATTAATAACAAGTGCAGCAATTAATTATATATAATAAAATGTGATAATAAATGATTTTAGAAATTTGTTCAAAAGTGAAAAAAATATATGTGTAAATGAATTTGATGTTAAAAAAAGCATACTTTTCAGTTCTAGATTATTGATTAAAACGAACGTTTCGTCACATTATTTAAATACCCAAACGTTTATTTATAAAATGAAGATAAAAATTTACAGCTCAATCAGAATAAATAACCTCTATAAAACTGTCCTGAAGCTTATTGAATCATAAAAATATAAAGTAAATATAAAATGTTTGCAATTTGTCAGACAAATTGAAAATCCGGTCGATAAAAATGAAAATTCAGACGAGGAAGTCGTCATAAAACGATATTGACTCTACTATAATAGTTTTATGGTACTGTAAATTTTATAAGTCACACATATTGTATTCTGATAATTTACAATTTATTTCTGTGACGTTGTCTAAATAATTTCAATTTCTTTTGTACGTATCTCTGTCATATATATTAGTCTCTTCAACTATACATTGACAAATTGATAAAATAATGTAGATGACAAAAACATGTCTTAAAATAACTAATGCTTGTACGGGGTGTATTATCTTCAAATATAATTAATTTATTTTATAGTAAACTGTAGCTTTAAAAATAAATTTCCTTTTATTTTAATTAAAAATTTATTTACTTATTTCAAGATTTTTATTACATATTGTTATGCAGGAGGATTTAGATTTAAATGGTTATTCATTAAAAAGGATGATATTTGAAAACAGCACACCTATATTATCCATACTAATTTGTGATATTTATCTGGAGTTTTGTTAACAAATTTCATCCCAACTTTGTAATACATTAAATTTGGTGCAGCTCAGGTAATGCAGACATAAAACTAAACTACGAAATACCATTTTAGAGATAATATTCTCTCATAATCTCATTTTATCATCATAAACAGTTATACACTGCCATACCATTAAAATGAAAAATAACATAAATAATGAAGTTTAACGAATATACTTGTTTGTAAACAAGACATATTTCTAAAAATTATATATAAGCTCGAGTATCACAGTGTTTTTTAAATAAAATATATATTACATATGAAGTTTTTGTTCATTTTTATACATGACTTTTTATACGCATTGTCTGTTTAATTCAGGATATTATTATATCTCGGTATACGAGGTCAGACAATTAAGTAATGCGACCGATTTTTTTTCTCGGCCTGTGGTAACACTGCGAACCTGTAACTCCGCCACCGTAATAGCAGATCCCTACTCTCTCGATTGAGACCTTGACCACCCTCGTACGATCATTTCTTCGCCAGCTGTTTAGTGTTTTGTAACAACGCGCGAGTAGTGCATGTCACGAAGCCCACCGAATGAACATCGCTCAAGATTGTCTCGAGCAGGTTGAAAGTGATCCTACTCTTCTCGATCGAGTTATTACTAGTGATGAAAGTTGGTTCTTTCAATATGACCCCGAAACCCGAAAGCCAACAGTGGCTGTCCCCTGGAGCACCAAGGCCAAAGAAGGCGAGAATGAGCAAGTCCAAAGTGAAAACCATGTTGATTTGCTTCTTCGACAGCAAAGGGGTGGTTCACAAAGAGTTCGTACCACCTGGACAAACCGTAAATCAAGTATTCTACCGCAATGTGCTCGAAAAATTACGAAAAAGGGTGCTCAGAGTGCGTCCAGAGATCGCGAAGACTTGGGTTCTGCATCACGACAATGCTCCCTGTCACAGTGCGTTCAGTGTCTCTCAGTTTTTGGCGTCTAAAGGCATCGCAACGTTACCACAACCGCCCTATTCACCGGACATGTCACCCTGCGACTTTTTCCTATTCCCCCAGATGAAAAAATTCGTCAAAGGTCGACATTTTGACTCCGTTGAAGATATCCAAGAATCTGTGACGAGGGTACTCGGAGAGGTCCCACAAGAAGTGTTCCAGAATTGTTACGAAAACCGGAAAACTCGCTGGAATAAGTGTATAGATGCGGGACGGGACTACTTTGAAGGGGATCGCAGCGATGTACCTTAATTTTTAAATATACTCGATTTTTGAATTTTGTCGCATTACTTGTCTGACCTCGTATTGTTCTCAATACTATTTTTTTCTAAAGTGACGCGAATTGTATTTTTTCCAAACAACTATATTTCTATTAATTCAAACGTATATCAATGAAAAAACATTTCGCTAAAGATACACTTTCTACGTATTTTTCTGAAACTATTGTGATAGTAGATAATGTGACATTGTGCAATTAAAGTATAAATTCGACAATTAAACCTATGAAAAATGTTAATTAACGCTTAAGGGTAGTTTTTACAATATTATGGTAGCTCACGATTGACCTGCATTGATTTATTGTATTTTAATTTTTAATTTATTGACGTTTAAATAATGATCATCGATAAAAAGATAAATTAGTAAAGAAGAAAATTACTATCTAACGATAATACTTTTCAATGATCCCTACCCCCCTCCTTTGATTATAATCCTCTATCTATTTAAATGGATACACATCATAACCCTAAACATTTTTTCAATTATTTTTTTTCTTCTAATAGACGACAAAAGAAATCGGTCGTTTGTTCATTTCCCGACGAAAAGACGGTTATGTGGCATTCCCGTCAAGTCATTATGGACATGTTATAAAGCTTTATCGAAGATGAGAATTTTATGTGAGTACTATGAATGCTGCTGTCATTGGTCGAACGGTGATAACTGTGAACGAACGGAGATTCGTTGACGAAGCAGACTCGCTGTGAGACAGATATTAAAACTAACAACTGTGAATATCGCTTTCTGATTTTTGATGTGGGAATAAATACATACATATACAAATCTCTCTTTCTGCATATATATATATATATATATATATATATATATATATATATATATATATATATATATATATATAATCAAAATTATCCACAAAAAACTTTACAAAACAACAAGCTGCAAACAATAATCATTCTGCCAGAATGTTTACATAGACATAGTAACATATATATGTGTATGTGTATTTATATTTATATATATATATATATATATATATATATATATATATATATATATATATATATATTTATATATAAATCTATGACGTCGATTTATTTATTTAAGACGTGGCATTTTTGATACCCAAATATGTTTATTGTTTCATTTGGTTACATGTACATGCTTATAATTGATAAGTGGGCGAACGCCGTGAGCCCGGGGGTTGTGAAGCGCAGCGAGCAGGGGGCGACGCCTCCTAGTGTGTATATGTATACATACATCATTCATACATACATACATACACACACACACACATATATATATATATATATATATATATATATTTATTTATTTATATATATATATATATATATATATATTTATATATATATATATATATATATATATATTTATTTATATATATATATTTATATATATATATATTCATATCCATAGATATTTGTTATTAAATTTATTTCTTTTATTAAAAAGATCTGCTTCAAATACCGCTGTATTATTATACTTTATTAAATATTTTACTGACTCCTTTATTAAAATAAAATTAAACGTAATTAACTGATACATGTAATGAATAACAAAAAATATTTTATGAACATAAAATTGTGCAAGATATTAAAGTAAATAAAATGAGTGTTTTGACTGGTGTGTAATTCGACTACAAGCACAGAAAATATAACCGAGCTCAGGACATATATAAAAAAAAAAGAAAATATTTGCCAGTGATGAGATGACAGACTGTTTAAAATTTTGTTAGATAATGGTATTACTGAGTGATATCTTTATTCGAGGCTAATACTATTAATAAGAATACTTTAGACTCCTTGGTCCGTGTGTGTGTGTATATATATATATATATATACATATATTCATATCCATAGATATTTGTTATTAAATTTATTTCTTTTACTAAAAAGATCTGCTTCAAATACTGCTGTATTACTTTATCAAATACTTTACTGACTCATTTATTAAAATAAAATTAAACACAATTAACTGATACATGTAATAAATAAAAAAAATATTTTATGAACATAAAATTGTGCAAGATATTAAAGTAAATAAAATGAGTGTTTTGACTAGTGTATAATTCGACTACAAGCACAGGAAATATAAAAAAAAGAAAACATTTGCCAATGATGAGATGACAGACTGATTAAAATTTTGTTAGTTAATGGTATTACTGAGTGATATCTTTATTCGAGGCGAATACTATTAATATGAATACTTATGACGAAATTATTGACGGGGAAATGTAGTTTTATCCGTGGATATTTTTTGAAAATGTTGTTCGCTGGAGTTAGTGTGGATTTTATATGAATATCCATTAAACTTTCTCGTTCAGAGTCAAACATTTCGAGAGGTAATAGTTAATTCGAGCAAGATAAATAAGTAAGTCATGTTTTAGGAATGATATGACGAGATTTTGGTTAGTCATTGCATATATACATTTGAAGCAAAGTGCTAGAGGAGTTTCTTGGAGGAGGAAGAATTATAAAATCATATATTTAACTAAAAATTATTCGAAAAGTGGAATAATACTAGATGCAAATAAATACTTTTGATGTAGGAGCATTATGTGTTGGGAACTACAGTCGAACAAGAGCATTCCAATGGATTAAATAAAATGACTAAGATACAATAGACCACTCGAAATTTCAGAATCATTTTCTAGTTTTAATATATTTGCACACTTTATCTCATAAGAGTGGATTTAAAACCATACACATCGAGTTATAGTGAGGAGAGACAGCAATAGTTTTAAATAGTGTGAATGATTGAATGTTCCGGTGTGAAACAATTATGAAAAGTTTGGGATTTATGTGGTGATTAGTCGTTCATGGAGTAACTTGGGCTTGAAGTGATAGATATTTATACGAGGGTGGTCCCAGAAGTACCCGGTCTGACCTAGAGATGGCGGTAGTTGTTTGAAAAATATCACTGTATTAGAAAGTACACAACCTATAAAGCATATGTTTCAAGTTTGAGGACGCCACGTTGTTTAGTATTTGTTTGGCAGCCATCAATAGTGAACGTTTTCAGTGAATTTGTGAAAATGGAGAAAATTGGTCATTGTTACGTGATACAATACCTTTATTTGAAAGGCCTCAGCCCAACCAATATAAAAGCTGAACTGGATTCTACATTGGGTGAATCTGCTTCTTCGTTTACAACAGTGAAATATCGGGTAGCAGACCAAATGAGGTGACGATTCCAGAAATGATGAAGAAAATCCACAAAGCGGTACTGGATGATCGTCGACTGAAAGTGCGCGAATTAGCAGACATAGTAGGCATTTCAAAAAGTGCGGTACATCGCATATTATCTGAAAATTTGGACATGAGAAAGCTGTGTGCAAGATGGGTGCCGCGTTTGCTCGCACTAGAGCAAAAACAGTGTCGTGAAGCTGTTTCAATTGAGTGTTTAGCGAAGTTTCACAGCAACAAAGCAAAATTTTTGCGCCGTTTCATAACCATGGATGAAACACGGGTCCATCACTTCACACCCGAGACAAAATAACAATCGAAACAATGGACTGAAAAGGGAGAACCGGCTCCAAAGAAGGCGAAGACCGTTTCATCTGCAGGCAAGGTCATGGCGTCGGTTTTTTGGGATGCGCGTGGGATAATTTTCATTGACTATCTTGAAAAAGGAAAAACTATCAACGGCGAGTATTATGCGAACTTATAGCAACGTTTGAGCGAAGAAATCAAGCAAAAACGCCCGCATTCGGCTAAGAAGAAAGTGTTGTTTCATCAAGACAATGCACCAGCTCACAAATCCGTTATTGCAGTGGCCAAAATTAATTGGCCAAAAAGATTTCCCAACGATGAAGAAGTGATGTCGGCAGTTAACGGGTATTTTGAGGAGCAAGACAGTTCTTATTATAAAAAGGGTATCGAACTTATTGAACATCGCTGGGAAAAGTGTATAGAGCTGAAAGGAGATTATGTTGAAAAATAAATATATTTTTTCCAAAATTTTTGTGTTTTCTTTGTTGGGTCGGGTACTTTTGGGACCACCCTCGTACGACAATGTAATCATATTTTTAAGTGATTAGGCACTAATATCACGTATATATTGTGGCGGCGAGCAAAGAAAAGAATATAGCGGTGAAAAGAAATTAATGAAAACATGTTGAAACGTTCATAATAAGACGAGAAAACGGTGAAAAGTTATAATGTTTTTTGTATTGGTTTGCTTTCATCGCTTTGCTGTTTTCTTTGCTTGCCGCACTAATGTATGGGGTCTAAATTATAAAACATATCATGACCCGTAAATAAAGAATACATACTTATTCATTGATTATATAGTAATCGTATGGTTTGTGTGTGTATCCTGGTATGTCATTTTATATATAAAAATGAACGACTGTACGATGTTTAAAAATTCCAAAGACTTAATTACTGTTTGTATAAGAATATATAAAAATCTTTAATATTACTAATGTAAAAGTAATATTAAAGTAATTTATATCTGAATGGAAAGTGAAATTTGATCCTGTTGACGTTATATAATACATTATAATAAAAAAAGTTACGGAAATGAGAATTTTTTAACAAAAAATTATTTTCGTTCCTTTCACAGCATCAACAATACTCAAGAAAACTCTCCATCACCAAACAACTTAAAAAGTACACTTTGCATATTTAAAAACCGATTGTATTTGATAAAGGTCCGAGCACACAAACTTGAGGAGTGAAACGCGAATGCTGTGGAACTCCCCGCATAAGTTTTTTTTCTTTCAGCAAAGCAACGAATATAAATCTGCAGAAAAATATCGTACCAATCTAACATTAACATAGGAGCACACGAACGAAAGAATCGCTGTTGCTGACAAAATTTCTTGTTCACCGTAATGTTTCGCCATTCGCCGTGCTTCCGCATAATGACCGTACGCATTTTTACTGCTCGGATGGATAAATATACTGGAGCGTACACAAATCACCCATCCTCCGGTTTGTTTTTCATGTATTTTTGATGGTCGTACGAAAGGGCGAAAAGGAAGTGATTTATCAGACGACAATTCTCTCATCGTCATACCTTTCTATGCCTCTTCTGTAACTTCACAAACAAGACACTCGGACGACACTATATACATATGTAAAATATATATATATATATATATATATATATATATATATATATACACACATTTATATATATATACATATATATATACACACATATATATATATATATACATATATATATACATATATATATACATATATATATATATATATATACACATATACATATATATATATATATATATATATATATATATATATATATATATACATATATATTTTGGAATGCAAGATAGCTCTCGGCAGACTGGCTTTCCAGAACGAGGTTCACCTTCTGTGGGTGCCGGGTCATAGGGGCATACGGGGGAACGAAATAGCGGACAGACACTGGCCTCATTAGGAGCCAGGTCCGCAGTGGAGGGGCCAGAACCCTTCGTACGGCTAGCGAGATACTGGGCCAAGGTCGCCATTCGGGAGTGGGTCGAGTCAGAACACTCAGAATGGTGGCTAAAGACTGACGGTTGCCCTCAATACGGTACTCTTAGGCCAGGCCCCAAATAAGGACTGGACCAAGAGAATCTATACAAGTGGCAGATCCTTCTCCTGGCTTCTGGTGCGAATTGTCACAGGACACGGGAGACTAAGCTACCACGAACATATACAAGGCCGGAGGACGGACGGGAAGTGTAGATGGTGAGATAGATCATTTAATTACATTTTTATTATTTAAAAACAATAACAAATTAATCTAAGTATAAGATGAATAAAACATATAACCGATTATAAAATAAATTCAGACTATTTTTTGAAAATTATGGTCAAATTAAATGTTTCACACTATTACTGTATGACTGTATCAGGGTTAAAATCCGTGATATTCAGTTCCATTTATGAACATCTAAGTTTCATTATTGTTGTCGGTGTCATAGTTTACTGACTAACAAAACAAGTTGTAACTCAATATGCTATTAATTCGAATCCAAGTATGTGAAATGTCATCTTCTATTAATAAAGTAATTGTCTTACATGTTTAATGAGCTTCAGTCTCAACAAGGTTTAAATTCATATAACAGGAATATATATATATATATATATATATATATATATATATATATATATATATATATATATGTGTGTGTGTGTGTGTGTGTGTGTGTATGTATATAAGCACGACTCGCATGAATATAAATTTGTACATACATACAATTAATGCCAAGTTCAGTTAAATATAACTCTAGACTAAGTAAATAAAGATATGAACTTGTTGTAGATTTTTTATAGCAGTTCCATTAGCGCACAGAGATAAGAATCGAACTGGAGACTGTAATAATACCCGTGAGCAGTACTCGATCGTTGACTCTAGTATCTCGAATCGCCTATTTCCTATATGGTTTTTATAACTATCGTTTCTTTTTATGCCACGAAGACAGATAATTACTACAATTTATTAATTTGTTTACGAACCGATCGTATCGAGAATACGTATTATAATGACGCGGTTCGAGTGCAATGGAGAAAAGTTGATATGAACCGCAGCAGACGTTTTGAAAACGCGGTCAGTGTAATTTGAACGAAAATACATACAACGGGCGTATGAAAATATCGATAATGCTGTTATACGGCGCAGATATTATGTGTACGAAGAGTGTAATATGTTCATAATCTAAAGGAATCAATCTTACTGATAAGGAAAATATCTATTTGAAAAATGTATGCACTACTTTACGTAATTAGTAGCAGCAAATGATGGCAATGCAAAATCACCGAGTGTTGTGTTATTGTCAACAGATATACATATTCATTAAATGTGTATTATGATCAATGCATTTTATTGCTTTATATATATATATATATATATATATATATATATATATATGTATACTTTATATATATATATATATATATATATATATATATATATATATATGTACTGAGGGACTTCGCCCCTTGCTCGCTGCGCTCATGAACCCCCGGGATTGCTGCGCACGCCCAGTTGTCAATTACAAGCATGTACATGTAACCGAATGAAACAATAAACATATTTTGTTATCATAGTAGCCACGTCTCGAATAAATAAGGCGACGTCATGGATTTATACACCTTTCTATATATATAAAATCAAAATTATATACAAAAATAATTCTCGATGACGTCGAGGATCCATGGTACCCAAATATGTTTATCTCATATATAAAACAGCAACACTGCAATCTGTCTGCGATAATGATTACACCGATGATTATAATGATCATTATAAATATATGATTATAATGATGGTACCATATAGACATAAATGAGTTAAAAAAATATGGTGTTTATTGTTTCATTCGGTTAGATGTGAAAGCTTATAACTGACAAGTGGACGAGCGCAGCGAACTCGGGGGTTGTCGAGTGGAGCGAGCAGGAGGCGAAGCCCCCTTGTATACAATATTTATGTATGTATATTTAAATATTCTCGCAGATAGATTATTTTAAGCAAAGTATTATATTATAAAGTTTTTCGTGGATAATTTTGATTTTAAATTTAGATATTTACATATATATATATATATACAGACATATATATATATATATATATATATATATATATATATATATATACATGTACATATATACATATATATATATATATATATATATATATATATATATATATATATATATATGTGTGTGTAGTAAACCTGGATTCAAATTCAACAGTCGCTTCTCACTTGTTTAATAAAATGGCACATTTCAGGATATAAGACTTCATGAGTATCCGAGTGCAATGCCCCTCAGAGAGAGGTGTTGTGCCAAGTATAACTATTTATGTATGATCACATACTTATATACATATTCATATATAAACATATATATATATATATATATATATTCATATATATATATATATATATATATATATATATATATATACATATTCATATATATATATATATATATATATATATATATATATATATATATATTAATCATATATATTAATGTATTACACATTAGTATCTTTTTTTTAAAAAAAGCGACTTTAATCTAGTTTTTGTTTTCTTTTCTAATGACGTAAAATGTTGATTTGAAACACATTTGACTTTCTTCAACATTCAAGAATATTTACAAATATTAAGTTTTGAAATATAATGAAGGACACTGCACATTTTTTTGTCCGAATTAAGTAAAATATAACAATATCAAATAGATAAATCTGCAAGTCTACATTGAAATATATATATATATATATATATATTGATATTTCTGTATCAAAAATAATTTAATTGAATGATTACCCAACGCTGAAAGCGTCGTTACTATTATTCAAAAATGCGCTGAAATTACAGTTTCCGGAAGAAGAATGCTATTTCGTTTATAGCTCAAAGTAGCTGTTATTTTCCGAGAAGTATCAAACTGAAACAGACTATTCAAAAGTTAATTTAATCTAATTTGGAAAATAAAAAAATTCGGATAAAATTTAACTTCATATTTGAGAACTGTTATGTTTACAAAATTAACAAAGATTATAAAAAAATATGGTTTTAATGTTTATTTTTTTTTTATTAGCAAGTCAATAGGATCAAATGGGATTATGTCAAAAGATAAAGTCCACTTTGAAACTGAAGTTGTCTCTAATATCGAACCAAGTTACTCTTCAAACCGCCCACGTACATTTATATATATTTATATACATACACATATATAATTCATAATATACTTTAACAGTTATCAAATCATAAAATTTGTCCATTCCATGCACTTTTCTAAAAATAATACGTTAGAACGTTTTTTTTTAGAATTTTCATATTTATTAATATGTATCTTAGAATATTTAACTAATTTGGTTAATTTACTTGTTTCGGTAATTGATCATTTTTCCAGTTTGCAAACATATCACACATTAAGAACTCAGATTATGCACATAACATACATACATATATACATATGCATACATATATATATATATATATATATATATATATATATATATATATATATATTTATGCGTGCGGAGGTAACAAACTTCGATTTATGAATTAATAAACTCAGCCACACGTGACACACGCACGTGTGTGTATTTCTAGAGTTTCGCCCTTTTTAGTGCTTGATATTAAAACTTGCTCTACGTCGTATCACATTATATGTATTTCCCATCAAACACCCACGTTGCCTGTTAGTATAATTGAACGAGGCTGAAACTACCTATTCGCGAATACGAACGTCATGTGCTTCAAATCCGTTATCCATGTATAAGCAACAACTCCAGAAGAGGAACATAGGGTGTCATTGCCAAGGGGTTCAATCTTAATATTAACATTCACTTAGTCAGATACATATAAAGTATATATATATATATATATATATATATATATATATATATAAATATATATATGTATGTATATATATATATATATATATATATATATATATATATATATATATATATATATATATACTCTTTTACGCAATACAAAATTGCTCGCAAAATTATTCAATTTAATTTTGTATATGGCTTCAACTATTCACAGTTAATGTAATTGAGGAATGTGCGTTTCATTTGATATCAAACAATAGTTCTAATGATTCCCGTGATTCTAATGACGCCCGTGGCTTCTTACAGGGGTTTTCATCTAATGATTATACGTACTTCTTATCTATGTATATTATAATTCCTAGCGAGTTTGCAGGCTAAACAGAACTTGCTTTTTTTGCATTTCCATATAGTCATGCAGTAAACAAATAAATAACAGACTTTTTAGACAATTTTCATTATTTTAATAAAATTCACATCTAACACAAGGATTTAATAAATCTTTTCAACATAACATAATTACATGACAATAAAAAGCTGAAACGTCCGTGTATACTGCATATTTACAGTTTAGTGACCTAGCTTAAGAGTTTTCTGTAAAATGAAGTTAACACAGATTTATACATATATATTTATATATATATATATATATATATATATATATATATATATATATATATATATATATATATGTATGTCTGTTTTGTTCCAACAAAAGATTTATAATATATTTATGTAGTATCTCATAAATAATACTGCAAGCTTGTCAGTTAAACAGTAGACTTGTATGCACATACATATCAAGATAAATACAATCGTGATAGCTGTGAATCAGTGGGCCGCTGTTGTTTTGTTGCGACAATCAGGGTTGACAATTTATTTAACATATGCAGTAAACAATGCAAAACATAATAATAATACAAACAGAGAGATTAAACCAACAGAAATTACACACAGAAATAATTTTTTAAATTCCCATAGAAGAATGCCAAGCTTATAAAACTTTTTATAACTAAAATTATTTTTTGTAATAAAAAATGCATTTTACACATTAATAAATAAAAGTAACAATCAACATAGGTAACATAAAAATGTTTGTACGATAGATAATTCTAGAAAAAGATTGGTTTATACAAACATGAAATGAATTTAGATTGATAATTTCATTTCAAAATTTCCAATCAGGAGATTAAGAGAAATGTAAATATCTGTTCCTATAGATATATCGATTTTACGAAATGTACAAATGAGATAAAGAAGGTAATACGAACAGAAATGGTTATTAATAATTAACTATTTTTATCTGAAGTAAGTTTTAAATAACGAAGCGAATAACATATTTTAAATAATAAGCGAATTACATATTTTTTTAATGTGTTACAGTAGTTACAAAATACAACAGTACCAATAAAAGAATATATTTCTTGTTTATAAGTAAATTAGTGTTTTGATTTACTTTGAAACTCAAATATCGTTTTCTGTTTTAGATCTGCATTTATTCAATTGCTTTCTTATAAAGATATTTACATACATATTACATTAAAAAATAAACACAAACCTATACTTGGTAATGAAAACCTATAGAACTTTCCTATAAAATAATTTGTTTATACACATATACATATATATATATATATATATATATATATATATATATATATATATATACATATATATATATATATATATATATATACATATGTATATATATATATATATATATATACATATATATACATATACACACATATATATATATATATATATATATATATATATATATATATATATATATATATATATATATATATATTCGTTTTTCATTTTAAATGAGACAGACTAAACATAAAATATCATGATCTTTTTAAGCAGAAAAAATATAAGAACTTGTGTATGACATTATCAGTCTACATGTACTTCGTCTACGGTTTTATATATGCTATAAAATTACAACTTAAATTTTCATTTTCAGGATTTAAAAATTATTATTGAATGAATTATTAAGAACAATATATAGAAATATATGGATTTAATATTTATGTTTATTTTCTTTTTTAATATATATTCCTGTTTTTTACATTTAAACTTTAAAAATATAACACACTTCTCTTGTATAGTATCCAGAGAAAAGTTATATAAAACTAACTTTATCTAACTAATTACCGCCCTTAAACCCTAAATAAAGAAACAAACATCATTAATTGCAGAATTTTTTTTTCAAAAATAAATGTTCACTTTCAAAGAATCGTACAAACTTTTAATAAAAAAATTGAATAATTTCTGATCATGCAGATTATCACTTGTACATATTACTTGTACTGATTTGTTAATTTACTGGATTAGCACTTTATTGATGATTCCATTATTCTTAAAGCACCTTTTTTCTCTGTTGAATATTCATCAAATGATAGGTGTGTAGGTGTCGATGTTACCCGTTTTAAAGTACTACTCAGATACTATCGTACTGCAGTATGAGCTGCACTAGCATTATGTAAGCCTTACCTTGCTTTATTCAAATCGCATCGTTTAATTATGTTTATTATAAAATTTATATTTCTAAGAAGCTTTATTAAATAAGTAGTGTATATTAAAATTCCACGAAATAAACATAACGAATTAATCTATAAAAAAAATATACAAATTAACTAATCACTGACGAATAAAGATAAATATTTTTCACAAGCAATACTTTATAAAAGGTATGATTCTTTTTCAAGCAAGAACTTAAACTAAATAGTTTATGTATTCATTACTTTTATGAGAATTTCATGCCATATATTTTCTTAAATATACATTTTTATGAAAATTTCACTCTCAGAAGAATTGTCTACGGATATCAATTAAATAAATAACTTTCATGAAGATATTTGGACAATCCTTAACACTTCAGATCAAGTATGATAATTTACAAAACAATGATGTAAATCCTTTGTCTGCATTACAAGATCATTTGTAAAATGTAAAATACAAACAGTTTTAGTTTAATAACAGGAAAAATTTATATTGTAACATAAAATAACTTTTATGCAATAAAATAAATAAGATAAATAACTTTTTGAGTTAATGAGTTAATAATTTTTGAGATAATACAAAAAAGGCGTTCTTCGCTTATTTTTATCAAAGAGAATAAATCCTTATCGGCCTAAAGTTAGAAAAATTTGAAAAGCTCAGCTGATTTTCTTCATTCGATAAACAATTTTCCAAGTCGTGTAACTTTTGAATTATTTTACTATTCCGTGGGTTTCTATACTATAAATTAATAGCAAAAATATTAAGCAGTTTACAAATTACAATAATTAAAATACGTTAACTCGATTTCATGTGCTAATTGAATTAATGAGAGTTAACAAAAATATTTTTAAATTTTCCATAAGAAACATCAATAGGAAAATTATTAGTGCCTTTATAATAACGCCACCGACAAGTAATCTTTTGTTCAATGACAACTTTTACATTGGTTCAATATTTTAATTTTTTGAAATTTAAACTCAATAGGCATTGATTGATGCAATTCAATAGTATATACAGTAGTGAAGAGACTACTATTGGTTTCGTTTCTATTATAATTATTTTATTCTTATATTTTTAACTTATAGATAATATCTGGATAATTGATAATAGGCAGTCCAAAAACCAATACCGAGTAAAAATTAAAATTATTACTTTAATGGTAGAAACACTATAATTCAGATGTAATGAAGGCAGTACGGTCATTTTAATGAACTTAATTTTTATCAAGGAAATGATATTTATTTCTATGAACACAAGCGCTTGTAAATTGTATAATTTTCAGATTTGATAATGTAAACTGGTTTATAAGTTGTCCTGGTTCAATAATATCTGTTTTTTTTCTTTTGACTTGTTTGTTAACAATCCGTGAAATTGAAAGAATTTAAAAACATTTTTCTTGAAATTGAAATAATTAATGCAAACATCATGTTGAAATATGAATAACACTTTGACCAGAGCAAGACTTTGCAAGGGAACAATAAAAATGTGTGTGTCGCTTATAGAAAAATCTTTAGAAAATAATATTTGAAATTTACATATTTGATTTTTATTAAATATTTGAATAGTTAAAGTAACTGAATAATAAAGTAATTGAACAGTTAAGTAACTAGCTCAGTGGCATTGGATCATTGTAGAATAAAATATAAAAACGTGATATAGTAAAACATTCGTTAGAAAATAGATGAAGTAATTAATAGTTAAAAAAAAACATAAATAAATCACTACAAACGTTTATATCATTTATTACTTTCAATATTAGCTAAATATCAGGCTCCGTAAATCTGTTATTATTTCGATCGACAATTAACTACTTATTGCAAGGTCATTTACACTGAACCATTCAATTAATGTTTTTATATTTAAATTAAAAACTGTATCTTGTGATTTATTTCCATACACCACAAGAATCGATGCAGAAATTATAAACAATGGTAATAATTAGATATCTAATTTAACTGTTACGGTCATTTAAATACGAATCCGATAAAGATTTTTTAATTGCGGAATTTTTAATCCATAAATCTCTAATCTTTAGAATAATCGCTGTGAGTTTCTCATTTTTTTTGGTTATTTTATAAATAAATTTAAATTTATAGTTCCAATAATAGTTTTTATAAAAATTACAGCTGCCAAACAACATACACACTCTTTTGATGGAATATTTTTGTTGATTACAGTATTGTATATATTTTAGAACGAACTTACATCGTGTCATATTTAAATATATATATATATATATATATATATATATATATATATATATATATATATATATATATATTTAAACATTTTTTTTTCAAATAATTAACGTTATTTGAACGCACGCAATCACATTTTTCGAGTGACATTTTTGTATGAGTTCGAGTTTGATCATAATGCAACGGAAACGACTCGGAATATTAATTGAGTTTTTGATGATGGCACAGTTAATGAGTACACTAAATATTATTTGTTCAAAAAAAATCTATTTGGAAGTATGAGTCCCATAAATGAAAAGTGTAATAAGCGGGGAAGTGTGACATGATGATTATAACTGTTCGTATTGTAAAGTTAAAAATTGTATTTATATGAACATTTTTTGTGTGTAGTCAAGTTTTACTTCCATTTCAATATGATATAAATTTTAAGATAGAATTTTACTAAAAAATAATTTTGAAGTAATCAAACGCAATTTTTTTCTAATTGAAAATTAGAATTATAATTATAACGAAAACAATTCTAAACATTCTGCTAATTTTTGAATTATCTTTATTAGTTTGTAAGTTAACACATTAGAAACTTTCATATTTTTATTTAAAATATGAAGAAAGCATTTTTTGAAATTTTACAATCAGCAGTTCTAATAATTTAAGAAGTAAAATGCGACGAAAAAGAATAAAATGCTTTGAAAATATAAAAATTAATAAATACGAATTTTTCAGGATTACATAGGTGCAG
This sequence comes from Acanthacorydalis orientalis, assembly GCA_034766995.1. Lineage (NCBI taxonomy): Eukaryota > Metazoa > Arthropoda > Insecta > Megaloptera > Corydalidae > Acanthacorydalis > Acanthacorydalis orientalis. Next base: position 25,931,247 of record CM068317.1, read on the forward strand.
AGTTTCCCAAACTTTTCCTACGACGGAACACTTCACAAATTTAACGAAACACCTTGGTTATTTTGTAGGGTGGGTAGATATGAATAATAAATAAGATGAATGAGTAAATTTTAGCGTTAAGAAAAACACAAACATTTATTCTTAAATGTTGATTATTTATTTTTTTTTTAAAAACACATAAAAATAGTAAAATAAACTATTAAGTATATATATATTGTACAAAAATTGCGTTCTTAATAACTTCGATGTTTTTGGGTCTTTGAATTACAAAACCTATTGATATCAGGCACAATATTAAAAGTTGAATCCTCATTCCTGATATGGCGTCGCGTCTGTTCCTGGACTTTGATTTGGTTGCAGCATAATATGAAAATCCTGCCTCGCATAAATATGTCGTTGTAAAAGAAAATAAAACAAGAATAGCTAGTTTTGATACGCTGGGGTACTCTTCTATTAAACTTGTCCAAAAATCATTTAACGGAAGTTCCTTGTGGTTTTGTTTTAAATCAGACTCACTAATTAAGTCAATTAGATTTGCATAATCACTTGCGCTGAATACTAATGGCCTTGCCGTCACTGTAAATGGATTCCGAACCCAAAAATTATCCTCACTAGATTTTGAAAAATATTGCAAAAGACTTGACTGTGTCATGCAAGTGCTCTAAAATTACGTTAGAAACTTCTTCACCTAATTTAGAATTTATTTTAGTCAAAAATGTATGCGAGGCAGGAAAACAATCAATTCAAAATATTTAAATATATTATATGAATTATTAAAACAATAATTCAAACTACAAATCCTTAATAAATAAATCTTTAAATTATTAAATTGAATTAATTGATTTATTAAAGTATAATTTTTTATTGTATTATATATTCCCTGACCTCCTATTATTCCTCTTCGACCTTGATCAATTCTTTTAATAATTTTATATCCTAATCTTAGAAATAAACTTCCAATAAATTTAGTTGATAAAATAAATATGAATCATATTAACCCTAAAAAGCTTGATATTATATAAAATCCTAATGAATTTAATTTTCGAGATAACTTAAATTTTGATAATTCATAACCTATTCATATTCCAATTAATCTAACTAATAAAGCTATAAACTTTATTAATAAAGGTAAAATAATTACTCTCGTTGAAGGAAAACATTCAAGTCTTCTGTTTAACTGTAGAAATCCATAATTTTAAGTTTCTATCAAAGAATGCAATTTTATCTCTTGTATTAAAAATTGTATTATTCTTTCCTTGGACGATAAGTTAATTTCATTGCACTTTGTAAAAATATCTACCAGATACGCAAGACTCATCAACCATGAAGAATTTGTTAAAAATTTAATAAAATTTTGTACTAAATTATGTGACATCAAGAAGATCAAAAACCCACTAGTGAGGAACGCCTCATTTTCAAACAAGTTTGAAACTGTCAGCAGCCTTTAAAACCATTCCAGGCTCATATTCATTTTGACAATTTTTCACGGAACACATATTCATTTTCCGCGAAACATAGTTTGACAAACGCTGATTAGTGTACAAAAGCCGCCATGTTCAGTATCGACACGCAAATATAAAGTTTTCCAAGTATTTGTTAATGAAAATATAAACAGTTTGCAGTGAATGACTTATAACTACAGGGTCGCTGCAAAAAAATCACTAGCTATTGGTTCAGTATTTTTATTAATATTTAATTGAAATATTAGTATAAAAATATTGAAGCTTTTTTTTGAATAAGGTAACATAACTCTCAGTAAAGAAGGAAACACTGGATCATGAATTTAAAGCGCTACGTGTGCTTGTATATTTTCTATAATTAAAATCAGATTATCGAATCATTAGTTGTATGAAAAACATTCGAGTAACATAGAAAATTTAGGTAATGAAAATAAGGACATGTTGAAAATCTAACAGTAATGTTTTCCTATTATGACGGAAATAATACGGACATAAAAAAGAAAATGGATAGACAATGATGAAGTCGAGTTGATCAAACGTCGGATTATTTTCAAATAAATAATGATGCATCTAATAAATCAGTGTCATTTAATGAAACTAGTGTAGACTTACCAAATTTCAGATCTCGAGATACAAGCACTATTAATTATGATTGAAAAAAGTTGATGATACGTGAAGTACCTATGATGTTCGGAAACTCTATATTCTAAAAACTTTCAACATCATAAAAAAAGTCATAAAGAAAAGTCATTTACATTCAGCTGAATTAAGGGGACCCGGTGGTCTAGAATTTTCGAAAAATCGATTTTTTTTTCGAAAGTATAGTATCTTAAAAATATACTGTTAAAATTTGATGACGAAATTCAGAGTATTTCAGGATCTACAGCCCATTAGAAGGTCAGGTAGGTAGAAGAATATATACTTGCTTGAAACTTTAAACGCGTTTATCTCGAAACTACTTTTTTTCGTCTTGCGGGGGCCAGAAAAAAAAAACTACTTGACCGATTTGTCTGAAATTTTAATATGTTATTCTGAATAGTTCTAGCTCTCGCTGGAATGAAAACTAATAGTTTCCGTAAAATATTTATATTTTTTTTATTAACAAAACATTCAAAAATACTGGTCGTTTTCAAACTTGTACTTTTGACTACGCGCCATTTTGTCAAATTTTTTTTTTTTATTCTACCGTCCTGCGATAGCTATACTTATACTAATTAAAAATTCGTCAATTGTTTTATTTCAGATCAGAGGGAGAGATAAATCATCATTCACCACGCAATTCCATTTTTTTAGAGAGGGAGACTTCAGCATCATTTTTCTAATTAAAAAAAAAATTTTTTTTGTCTTTATTTTCATTTTTCTGTAGTTTATTAGTAATAAAATAAGTGTAAAAAAATTTGAAAGCATTATTCATTACCCTCATATAGAAAAATTTTTTTTAAAATAGCTTAAATTTTAGGCCGCTAGACCACCGGGTCCCCTTAAGAAACAAAAAGAACGACGTGACAATTCCGTCAAAACTGTTCAACAGATCAGGGATTAGAATAACATCGTAGAGAATAAAGCCGGCTATTAGATTGACACAACTGCCAACATTTATAACTATTACCTTGACAATTTATTGTTTTAGTCTAATAATAAATAACTCTGTGTCTCTATATTGTAACACAAGTTAGATATCTTTTTGTACTGTAGAGTTTTTTGTGATAAAAGTATTTCTGTCTAACGATTCTTTGATAGCTAAATAAAAATAATATAAAATAACGTTGAGATATTACTTTTCATTTTTTGTTTAAACTAGAGACGAACTTTTTAAAGCTTGGGGACGCTTTTAAATTTAAATTTTTTTGGAGAACAATTTATTTTTTTTATTTAGGTTTGAATATAGAACAATAATTCGGAAATTATTTTAATGTTATTTTGGCAGACCGATAGTATGGAGTAACTTCACAGAGGAAGAGAGTACGGGACAAAAATTTGAAAATACACTTTATAGCTTCTAAATTTAATATTGCTTCTACTTTTTTCATCTCCACGTAAAGTTATTCTATCATTGCAAAACGTAAAGAAAAAGTTCATGCTTTGGCAACTTCTTGATACAGATCGACTGACAGTTCGTGGGTATCGTAAAATGGCAACACTAGTCCAAATATTAAAATAATAATCATGCGACGTTCAATACATTTAAATTTCGGTTAGAAGAGATAATATTTTTTAACTAATTTTGAGGATTTTTTACTGTATTAAAACAGCGTGAAAAATAATAACAATTACTTCTACTCTTTATATTCCATTCATGACTGTGTTGTTCTATAAGGGATTAAATTAATTTGTCATTAATCATTACTGAAAATTATTATTTTTTTAATTCTTAACAGATACTATAAATATGTCAATACAACTTTTGTTTCTTGTAAGTTCAAAATAACCACATATCAGTATGACAGTAAACACCCCCCATTTATAATAAAATTAGAAAGTTTGCAAATAGGAAAAATAAAAAATAAGAAATATTTCTAACATAAAGAGAAAATGTGTGTGTGTGTGTGTATGTATATATATATATATATATATATATATATATATATATATATATAAAGATGTTTAGTGTTTGATCTATTTCTGAATTTTGAATATTTTATATATTTTTTTATGTATGAGGTCTCCAATTTTACGTTAAACTTTTTACATACATATATATATATATATATATATATATATATATATATATATATATATATATATATATATATATGTACATATTCCAATTAGAACTTCTTTGATGCAATTATCAGTGAAAACTCGACAACTTTCATATTAGCTTCAGGCTGTCATAACTGTTAGTAATGAAGAAAGATTAAGTTGTCACAAGTCTAGCAAGCATTACCAACAGTCGATCATTACAAAAGTTGGTTCTTTATAAGCTCTATTGGTACGCAATCGTCGAAATCATATACATGCGAATAAACGTCACTGACAATTATTTATATTTGGAAATTACATATAATTTCCAAGTTCATAAAAATCCTGTCATGTGCAGAATTTTATAAATCATAAACGCTTTTGATTTTAATGATTACATTTCTGTTAAATGGAATTCCTATTTGATAATCACAGACACCTTCATTTTTAACTAGTATATAACCCGTCAAAGTTGACGGGAAAATAGAAAGAAAAAACTGTTTTTTATTCGTCTTTACAACATAATATATTTAAACATAAAAAATACCTAAGAACGAAACTTAATGAATTAAACTTGAAACCTATGAGGTGACAAAACAAACATTCTCGTCACAATAGATAAACATTGCTTGTGAGCATTGACTTTGTCTCGCGGACAAAGCGACGAGAAATGTGTGTTTTTATTATATAGAGACGATTTTCAAATGTATTGTATTTATTATCAGTACAACGAATATGAAATTAGAATTTAAATACCGTTTTTTTGAAATTTTCGTACAACTAGATAATTTTATTTCGACACAAGTAATTTCTATTTTCACTTCATACATGATAAAACGTTTTCTAGTCAAAAATATTCAATAAATTTGATTGTTGTTCATTCGCACTTCGATGGCAATGACATCATCTTCAGAACGTGAAAACACAGAAAAATATGATTAAAAATTTAGAAAAATATCAAATCTGAACATATTTAACACCTCGTGTTCACTTTTGTTATCCTTCGAGTCAACATCTCTCAATCAAAACGAAAAAAAAAACTACAATTCAAATATACAACATTTCATTACGTACATTGGCAATTTACAATTCAGTAAGAAACTTCCTTGGCAATAACTGTCAATTGTAATTATGTTCGGTCCAACCCTACGCAACGAATGCACTTATCTGTATGCATTCAAAGTTACTGCACGTATAACTTGTGTCTGAACGAATAAGAATTGTACTACGTTGAATATATAGTAATTGATAAAGATAGACGTTGGCTTGTATGTTGTTGACACCACGCAATAAGCTGAAGAGCTTAATTTTAAGTCAGATCGTATTTATCTTGATATTTATAAATGTTCTTCTCGGTTCAGTTTATGAGGTCATACAGTCATTTTATTGTGTTGCAGAGGTGATCGTTCTACAAGATTATTGTATACTTGTTGCCAAAGTTCAAATAAACATTTTATTTTGGTGGAAAACGACGATTAGTATAGTTCGAGATTGTGAGTGCTGAACATTTGTCTATTTGTGGACATGACTTTCGATGTTTGGGAAGAAATGTTTTAAGTATTTAATTTCGATTGCGTACAATAGTGGAAATAAGTATTCATTTTTATAGAAACTTAATGATTACGAACGTTTTCATATTATATATATATATATATATATATATATATATATATATATATATATATATATATATATATCCATAAAAAACATCTGAAATAATATAAAATACTCTATAAAAACACATCCGAAGCAGTTTATTTTATTACCGCTTTTTGAACGAATACGACGAAATTTATTGATAAAAGAAATATTAAAATATGCACTATTGCGAGTGCGGTTCGAAAAGTAGCTTGATTCGATATTAGAGACAATAGTTTCAGTTTCAAAGTGCACTTTATTTTTTGACATAATTCCCTCGATTTACCGTAACATTTTTCATGCATCGTGATTCCCTCCCGGAAGAGGATTTCTTCGAGGTGCTTAAAATAGCAGTTTGCGACCTCTATCGCCTCTTCATTCGACCCAAATCACTTTTCAGCCAGGGAAACTTTGAGTTTCAGGAGCAGATGGAAGTCCGAGGGTACCAAATCAGGCGAATACGGTGAATGCGGAATGATTTCATACTTCAATTCGGCATCTTTTGTATAAGAGACAACGCTTGAATGAACCAATGGATTATCATGGTGAAACAACACCTGTTCTTGGCCATTCTGGGACGCTTTTTCGCAATCGCCGCCTTCAACTTCTCCAAAAGTGCTGAGTATTAGTGACCAGGAACTGTTTCTTCGCAACCGTTTCTTGATTTTTTGGATTAACTCGGTTTATGCACTTGCTGAGGGAGGAGGCGACAGATGTACATAATTTTATATAGTTCTATCCCTTTTAGTAACGCATGTGAAGTTGCAAGTCATTCCGGCGTTAATTCCTCCATTGACGGTTGTTTCAATACAAGCGTTTTGTGCGAAAGTGCAAAATAGATAAGATCGGAATTCGAGATGTGATTCAGTTCTTTTTTTGGAAAGAAAAACAGTGAAGGAAATTCATGAGATGATATTTCCTACACTGGATGAATATTGTCCTTCTTACAGAAGTGTTCGACTATGGGGAAATGAATTTAAAAGAAGCACAACGAGTATCAAAGACGCACTACACTCAGGAATTCCGAGAACAGCTGTTACGCCAGAAATCATTGATAAAGTTCACGATGTGGTTTTGTCCGATCGGTGAGTGAAAATGAGCGAGATAGCAGAGGTCACAGGCATCTCAACTGAGCGAAAGAATTTATAATTTTGGATAATGAATTGCGTATGAAGAAAAATCCGCATGATGGGTATCGCGTTTCCTCATTACAGAGCAAAAATGAGTTCGTGCACGAACATCAGCCGACTTCTTGGAATTGCTTAAGAAGTAGTGGATTTCATGCGGTGTTTTCTAATCATAGATGAAACTTGGATTCACCATGATACACCAGAATCTAAAATGCAATCAAAACATTGGACTGAACGCGGTGAAACAGCTCCGAGGGATGCAAAGACGGTTCACTTGGCTAAAAAGGTGATGGAGTCAGTTTTCTGGAATGCGAAAGAAATTCTCCTGACTTACTATCGTCACATGTGAAAAACAGTTATGCCTGGTTTACATTAGGATAGTAAGCGGTAGAGTACGGTGGTAGAGTGGGTACTATCCCGTTACTAGCATAATGTTAACACTATGGGATAGTGAAAGTAGAGTACTAAAGCTAGTAGCGAGTAAAGTAGAGTGGATATCTCACATGTAGAATATTAAAGTCTACTAGCCTCTTCCCCCACTACAAATTTACTGGAACCGGTATAAACCGGTTTATTGCAATAAAATCGAGTAATCGGGTGCGAAAATTATATTTACAAGTTTTGTTTTTATTTATGAAAGTATATATAAAAAAGTATATGTATAAATAAATAAATATATATATATATATATATATATATATATATTTATACATATACTTTTATATATATATATATATATATATATATATATATAAAAGTATCTGTAAATATCAAGTATAGCATCTCTCAATAATGTGTCCATTTTTTTTGATACACGGCATAACTAATTGCATTTCGTTTTATTTGTATGGTATTTTTATTCATGATTCTTTCAATGTATTTCATGAATTATGTAGTGTTTACTGTAATTTGCCAAATGAAAAACAACACACACACATAAAAAGTGCTTATAAGTGGGGAAGCTTTCCAAAAAGTATTTAAAAAACCTTTATATATTTCTAATTTTCCCACTTTTTTCATCATTTAATTTTGAATATCTTGTATTTGTTACTTAACATTTACTAATATGCACAATAACGTTTTTGATCTATACTCAAATTCCAATTACTTTTTGGATTTCATTCTTTTTAACGGGTTTCAAATAGTTTTATCCACTTTTTTAAATCCTCAAATTTGGTATTTTCATACAAACAGTTTTTTTTCATAAATTGTACATTTTGTAAGCACAGATATATTTGAATTACTTTACTGTACAACTAAGTACAATTTATTAATGTCGAAAAAACCTTTCACAGTCGAACACAACAATATGCATGAAACCGAATTATTGATCAAATATATAAACTTCTAATCTTAAAACTGTCATCGACTGAATTTCATAATCGCATACGCAACACTTTTATTGAAACGTGAAAGCAGATTTATATTTTATATAAAAAAATCAAAGTAAACATTTTCATTTCAAAATAGTGAACGACAGATAAATAAAGATTCCACCGCGTTCGTTTTGTACATAAACAATAATATAACCGCTGATCGTATTTTATATTTCTGTTTGATATCGAATAAAATCGTTTAATTCTGTTTAATTCTTAAATAGATGCACCGGACACTGTAATTAGAATCCGCTTTGATGTTCGATAATAAATAAAGAGATCAGCGTCTATATTGTTTCGTTCCAACGAATGTTTTGTATATTGAAATGTAATAGATGAAAGGGATCCGAACGCAATTAAATTTATTTATTAGTTTATTTTATACGATAGCATGCCAATAGGTTTTATATGCAACGTGTTCATCGCTTTCAGTCAGATAAACTGTCTATCCAAAACTGCCAACAATTTTGTGTTTTCAGTACAATGTTCCAGAGATTTATATAAACGCTTCCTGTAAACGTCAACATTTCCTGTCAGAAATAAATATGCTGGAACAACATTTTTCCATATTTGTTTATTTAAAAAAAAAACGATTAGTCATTTCGAAAATAACAATATATATATATATATATATATATATATATATATATATATATATATATACACATATACTATTATATTGCTCTATGCATGCGGTCTCCATTTACGCGATTTCACTTAACGCGGTTGAAAATTTTTAAAAATTTTTTATAATCAATTAAACACCAAACATCATCACAATGCATAAATTTATCAGATTGTATCACATATTGTGTGTACACATTGTAATTATACAAATTCGGAAATTACCCAATTTAATTTAATCATTAACCTTATGTACAATTGTGTAGTAAACATGTGTGGCGTAGTAAAAATAAATAAATAAATAGTAAAAATGTGTGGAGGGTGTGCATTATAAACCGTAGATACGCGACAGATTAATAAATAAGGCATCAAGGTGTACATTAAATAAAATGATTCAAGAAAAATACAAGAATAAGTTTAAAAGTTAAATTAAAAATTATCCAGACGTTAGAAAAAGATGAAAAAATTAACAATGTTGTTCAGGTGTACTATCTTAACGAATCTACAATTCGCATGCTAAAAAAAAATGCTGACGTTATTAAAATGGCAGTAAGAGAAGACATGCCAACAAGCTTCAAGATAATGCAATACATAAGACATACTATTATGGTGAAAAAGAAAAAGTTATTGATTCAGTTGATAGAAGACAATAACAAAAAGCACACTGATATGGATACACGCATTATACAAAATAAGACATTGTCAATTCTTAATTAGCTGAAAAAAGGAATTGATGAAAAGTAAAATGAACAAGAGAATGAGGAAAAGTCATTATCTTTCGGTACCAGTAAAGGCTGGTCTGATAAATACACAAGAAAAGCTACAATCTACACATCAAGTTTGTGGGCGAAGCTGCTAGTGCTGATAGAGAAAAGCTGTTACTGAATTTGATTAGAAGGAGAAGGATTTAGTGATTAGAATGCTTCTGATATTGAAGGATTTTTAAAATCACACGACTCTAAATTGATAACTAGTGATCTTATCTTATTGAAATAAATCAAGAAGAGAACAACGAAGAAGGATAGTAAGAAGATGATGAAAAAGAACCACCTTATCTGTTTATAAACTATAACATTAAAGATTCCATATATATATATATATATATATATATATATATATATATATATATATATATATATATATATATATGTATGTATATGTATATATACATATATATATATATATATATATATATATATATATATATATATATATATATATGAATCAAAAAGCTATTGATTTTATTGAAAGCGAGTGTGATTTTGAACAGGTAACTGTAAAGTTGTAAGCTTTGTGGATACTTTATCTTTATGGAAATAAATAATAGCTACATCAAAAAGTGTGTATTTTTATTACCAGTAACCTCTTATATAGATGTATATTTAAAAACCAACTTTAGTTAAAACTTTTCTACTCGAGTAAAAGTAAAATATTTGAGAATATGGAACAGATCCCTATTTTAAATAGCTTTCTATGGCTTTATTTACACGGCTTTTATTTGGGCGCCGTTTTCGTGGAATCAATTACTCGTGTAAATGAAGGGATTATAGTGTGCGTGTATGCATGTATATATATATATACATATATATATATATATATATATATATATATATATATATATATATGTATGTATATGTAATCACTTTTTTAATTCAATTGGGACATAAACATTTTTGCGTATCTTGAATTTAAGATACTAGGAATGGAAAATACTTTTTATATAACTGCAATAATAAGAAATGATTAAGAACAAACATAATGTTTGAAATGATTTTGTAATTTTGAAAAAGCATACATTAACAATTTAATTATAGGAGGACAAGAACAAAATATGATTTATGTTCTTTCTGTATTATACAGTTTTTTGTCAATTTTTAATAATATATTTTAGAATGATTTACAAAAACTCCAATATTATTAATTTGATCTATTAAACTTTATCAATTACGTTGAAAACCTGAACCTATTTCAAACTGAAATCTTAAGTGGAATTAACACATGATTTTAAAGTAAAAATACATTATTTTTATTTCTATTTTGAAAATAAAAGCGTGACACATTTGTTGTTATAAGCATGAGTCATTTTTCAAAAGCTTGAATCGTAATTATGACTCAATATTTTCAGAAATATAATGCGATTCAAGTTTTATAAATGTATGAAAAATGAAAGAAGTATGCCAGTTGATTCCATTCAAGAGATCTTGCGAGTAAAAAATAAATTCTAAATTTATTTTTCTTTTTTCGATTTGATGCATACACACAACATTTTATGAATAAGCATTATAGTGAATATATTTTAAAAATTGATATTTTGAATTCTGAAGAGCAATACAATGCAATACGGGTACACAAAAAAAAATATAAAATCAGTGCATGTAAATCGGAACGTACAAATTATTTTTATAAATTAATTATTCTTTAATTCCACAAACCACATTTTCTTCCGACTAAAAATGTTTACTAAATGATTATTGATAATTTTTGAGATTTTTCAGTGTTTCTTACGTTGAGGATTGGTATCAAAATGTGCATAAGCAATAACCCGAATTATCAATAATCATTTATAGAATACTTTTGATAAAAAAAAAATGTTTGAGAGACGAGAGAAAAAGTCTTTTGTGAAAGTGAATTTAATCCGTGCCAGAACTATATATCATGAATACAAATTAGATGTCCAAGATGCATTGTAGTGTTGAAAGCAGTATTAATGATTAGTTTATATAAAGACATTTTATTTACAAAAATAGATTATGCAATAGATGTACTAATTTTAATAATCAGACACATAATTCAATTAATATATATATATATATATATATATATATATATATATATATATATATATATATATATACACACGCACACATATATATATATATATATACACACATACATAAAAAAAAATTATTATGAAAATTTAGAGAACTGATGGCTACGTCAGATTTTTTACAATTTGTTACATAGTGATAAAAAATATATGGAAATTATAATGATTTATAGGCAAATGTGTCTTACAGTTTCATTTCAGTTAGCTGATTTGTAATAAGAGCTTTTGAATGAATTTATCTGTTAAAAAAGATTCAGAATCACTGATGTACCTCTTTCACTTTCCAAAAATCTTAAATTGTAACGAAAACACAGATATCGCTATGTATTCTTCTAGAAAAAATTGGTTAAAAATATAGAAATCAGTTAATAATTCCAAAAAAAAGATATAAGAAACGAGAAAAAATATTTTCAAGACCAATATACATATATATATATATATATATATATATATATATATATATATATATATATATATATATATATATATATATGCATAACATTATAATAATAGTAATAAATGAGGTATTCAATGATTTGGTTTGTCTGGCTATTGTTCTGTTTTGAATAGATTAAATCATTTGCGAGTTGTGATGAAAGGATTCAGAATAAATCCTCATTTAATTTATTGGAAAATGATCATGTATTATAAATTGAATCAAAATTGAAAACAAGAGAGATAAGGGATTTTTTCTGATCGAAATTTATATTTGAATTTCTTATATGCTACAATCATCGCTCTTTTGAGAATAAATTTTAAATTATACTAAAAAAAGGTATTGGCGCCAGAACTGTGGTTCTTCGATGAGAGACCTGTTTTTTTTTGTGCACGTGTATTTACTATAATAATTTTCGAAAGTGATATATATATATATATATATATATATATATATATATATATATATATATATATATATATATATATATATATATATATGTATGTATGTATGTATGTATATGTATATATATATATAAAGAATGAAAATATTTCTTTACTAAACTACGTTAGGCTTAAAACAAAAACAGATTTATCCAGTAAGAATTTATGGGGATAATGATGAAGGTAGAGGGGATATACGAAAAACACATATATTCTGTCCTCTGTCTTGTCTTTGTGAAATTTTCCTAGCGCAAAAATCAAGATTTGGAACAGAAAAACAGCAAGATTGCTAAAAACACATGTTAAAGTCTAGATAAAAGGGATTAAATCCCAAGCCTCGACAACTCGCCTCAAGAATACCGAGATTGGTGACAATACCAGACAAAAACTCAAAACTGTCCAAAAAAAAACTTGTCTTTGTGAATAGGTCAATACGAAAATGTCTTTGGGGGCACGAAGGTGATCTGCTGATTAAATTATAAAAAAGCGACTTCATCGGGAACACAAAATATTCTTAATAAAATCTATTAACAAAACTATTATTAAATTTGAATGTTTTTGTAACAATATATAGAGTTAATACTCGGAAAAGAAAAGAAAATTTTTAATAGATTTACTGAATATATTATAATTATCAAAACTTTTTCTTCCAATACATATTAATTCGAGATATAATATTATAACTTATTATTTAATACGATTAATGACAAAAATATATTTTTCCTAAATAATGAATGTTTGTAAAATATGAAGAAATTGTTTTTTTTTTAAAAAAAAAATATAAAATCGATACGTCAGCAATGATATTTTATAAAACATCATGTAGATCAAAAAAATAATGACGTTAACACAATAAAAACATTATAAATAATAATTACTGATATAGAATCAACGAAAAAAGAAACTACTGTCGTAAAAGAAAACATATTTTACACATTAGACTGGTTCGTTAAATGAATGTATATTTTAAGAGAATTATTAAAAAATACGTCCAGAGAAGTTGAAAAACATGCAGCATATTCGTTTCGAACAAACAATTATAAACGTATCTCGGAAAAATATATCAAGCAGTACAAAAATGAAAATAAGTACACGCTGTACTGAAGTTGAAAGTAAATAAGAACAAGAAAAGACTGTATGGTATAATGACGAGGGTGTGTAACAAGCATGTATCTAAAAGAAGCAGGGAATGATTTTTGACTTTAACAATACAAATGCGGGGGTTGGTTTCTATACATTTCTTTCTGCATTTCTTTTTACATTTTGTTACACAATTCGCAATGTGTTTTTCTTCTTTCTCGAATACGTTCTTTTTTCAATATGTCTCTTTCGATGTTTTTAATGTCATTACTTCTTTTTATATATCTATACATAAACACACGTGTGTATATACGTGTGTGTATGTATATATATATATATATATATATGTACATATCCACACACACCGCTACATGTGTGTGTTTATATGCTCTGTGCAGACGACGTGAATCGTTTTGTCCCCATGATTAAAAAGAAAGAACCCTCCACTCAATGTTGAAGAGTATGAAAATGCTTCCATGTTCAATATTATACTATATACTAATGGCAAGTATAAAAAACAGATTCGTATTAGGATATGCTTATTTATAATTTTTTCTTCAATATACATTCATACATGCATACACATACATACATACATATACATATATATATATATATATATATATATATATATATATATATATATATATATATAGACACACACACATACAAGTAGTGAGATAAGTAATAAGTCGGTCAAATGAATACCAAATACCAGTATGTCTTGTGGATTTATAGACTATGAGAAGGCTTTCGACTCCATCACCACCTTGTCGGTAATATCTGCATTGAAGAACCAAGGCATAGAGGGCACATATATCGAGCTGCTAGATAACATATATAAAAAAGCAACGATGTCGGTGAAGCTACATGAAGAAACAAGAAAGATAAAAATCGAGAAAGGTGTAAGACAGGGAGATGCAATTTCTCCGAAATTGTTTACTGCGGCCTTGGAAGAAGTATTCAAATCGCTCGACTGGGAGGACAAAGGAATCGAAATAAAGGGCGAAAGATTAAGCCATCTCCGGTTTGCCGATGATATAGTTATTTTCGCAAATACTCCGGAAGAGTTGCAAAAGAGGATAGAAGAACTAAACGATGCCAGTCAAAAAATCGGCCTCAACATGAATCATACAAAGACAAAAGTACTGTTCAATGCGTTTGTCTGTCCGAAGAAAATTGAAATAAAAGGAACGGAAATAGAAGAAGTTACGAAATATGTCTATCTAGGCCAGCTTATCAACAGAGATGGATCATTCACTGAAGAAGTAAATAGGAGAATAAAAATGGGATGGAGCTCTTTTGGACGAAACGCCTCGATATTTAAATCAACAATCCCACTCTGTTTAAAGAAAAAAGTATTTGATTAGTGTATACTAATGTATACTACCGGTCCTTACCTACGGCAGCGAAACATGGGTGCTTAACGCCAAAATAGTTCAAAGAACCCAAACAACATAACGAAGTATGGAAAGATGCATGTTGGGAATAACAAGAAGAGATAGAAAGAGAATAGAATGGATACGAAAACAAAGAGGAGTCACAGCTATAATAAGAAGAGTAAAGAGTCTGAAATGGAAATGGGCGGGACATATCGCACGAAGAGAAGACAACCGATGGACAAGAGAAATTATTGACTGGGAACCAAGGAATATGAAAAGACCCAGAAAGAGACCAATGAACAGATGAGATAAGAATATTAAAAACTTTCTTAGAAATCTGTGGAAAAGAGAGGCACTGAATCGAATAAAATGGAAAATCATGGAAGAGGCCTTCGTCCAGCAATGGATTAACAGAGGCTGAAGATGATGATGATACACACATACATACACACTAGAATATTTGAACATATAGAAGCATGTGTAACATATAAATTGACTGAAATTTTGAGGAGAGTTATGACAATATATTAACACACTCAATATACAAATATACTGCTCTTTTTAGATACAATTTAGAACAGAACATGGATTAAAAAAATCTTTATTTCTGACCAGGGTCTGGTGCGACTGACTTTTGTAAAAAAAAATTCTGCAGCGCCATCTCTCGATGAGTGGTTCCCTTATAACACTTGACATTTCAGCTATGGCCACCCAAACTTCAAGGAACTAGCGTATCTGTATCGTTAATTTTCTGATAGACGCCAGTCTCCGATATAAAACCATAAGTGTTTAACTTTTAAGGACTTTTCTATTACTCTTGTACAAATTTAACACTCATTCCAACTAGTAATATATAATGATTAGTAATAATAAAGAACAATGACAATAAATATTAACTGTTATCATAAATAAACAATGATTAAAAATTTAAAGTATATTTAATTATTAATATTTTTCATTAAAATTTATTTACGAAAATGTGTTGCAATGAATGGATACGGTGAAAATAGATGAATAAATATCGAGATTATTTATATCTGTCCAGTACTAGATATTGATAATCTCCTGATCTTAGATTACACGGATAAAAAGTAAAAAAAATGCGTGAGAATATATTTTTGTTGATTAAACTACTATATTCAAATAAATCATATATAAGTAAAAACTGCGATATATTTTCCATTAGTAAAAATTAAAAATAAAAAACTTACTGATACCAAATCTGTATCATCCAGGCTTACCTGAAACAAAAAAATAACAATAAGAAAAAATATAAAATTAAGTAAAATAAATCAAGCTACTAAGTAAATAAATCTGTATTTACGTAATTTCCATTTAATCACGTACTATCCAGGGTTCCGGAGTTGAAAAAAATATTTTTGACTAACTTCGGCTGTATAAGATTACTACTCATATGTCATATATATATATATATATATATATATATATATATATATATATATATATATATATAAAGTACATGTTTGGTACTGGTGCAAAAAATGAATAAGTACTTTCTGTTTATAGTTGATAATATTTTTAATATTTAATATTTTTCTCTCTATGTATAAAATCAAAGTTAGCCACAAAACTATTCCAATAACGTCGCTTTATTTATTTGACATCGAGATTTCTATGGTTTCAAATACGTTTATTGTTTCATTCGGTTACATGCACATGCCTATAATTTACATTTATCGGGGGTTGGTGAAAGCAGAGAGAAGGGGGTGAATCCCCCATTAAAAATGAATACAATCTTATTAAGCTTCCAACGTTACTAAATGCATGTAAATCTATGTTCAAAAATAGCTGACAGAAATCTGTTTATAAAACATTTCTTAAAATAGTATTTCATTTGCTTACTGTTGAATAATAGTTGACAATTTAAAAAATTTACCATCTTGAATGTCGTTTCTTCTAAATGCACTAGAAGTGAGTTTTGAAACATGATTGCTAAAGCATGCGAAAAAGGAATTTTTATCACAGGTGTTTTAATAATTCTGAACATATAAAAACCACTAATCATTCAAAAAAGAAAAGTTAAATAATAAAGAAAATTTTAAATTTAATACTTTCTATTTAACTATTAATTTTGAAATATTAATTTTGAAAATATTTTTCTTCCCCTTTGTAATTATACACACCTATACAGATGCAAGCACATATGCATAAGAAAATAAGAGTTAATATGAAAAAAATGTATTATTCTCACCGTTGCAGTACTTCAACCGTTTTTAAAGATATAAATTAAATATAAAGAGAATAATGGCTTTCATCTACTACAGACGAGTGAATTTATGTATTATACAAACACTGTACATATATATATATATATATATATATATATATATATATATATATATATATATATATATATATACAGATGACAAATACTCAAAGAACATAATGTGAATATCGTAAACTTCCCTATTTTCACACTTAATACCACCCGTTGCGTTTGGATTCGCAATGCAATGGATTGTTTGCAATGTGCACACTACGTATGGGGTTGTATGCGGTGAGTTTAATGCACACAAGTGTTAATGCATCAGATTCAGATATATATATATATATATATATATATATGTGTGTGTGTGTGTGTGTGTATATACATATATATATATATATATATATATATATATATATATATACATACATACATGTATTTGCTTACAAATGATCGGTATTTAAATATAAAGGATTACACTAATGGATATACTACGATGGTTAAGCATGTGAAATAATATTTTGTATACTGCGTTACTTGAAAAAAGTTGAGTAATATAATTCCAGGATGATGCGATATTTTAAATTCATCAGTATGAAAAATTATATGATATGAACCACTTGGTAAAGAGTACGTAGAAATGATTATATTGTTTATGTAGATTTGTACAGAATAAATATAAGTAATTTACTTAAAATAAGTACGGAATTACTTTTTAATGCCGCAAAAACATATTATCTACTCATTAATTTATATTTGAAGTCATTTCATGATAATGAGAATATATTTTGAAAACGATTATTTTTTTTTCAAAAAAAAAATAATAAGCAGACAAAATTAACCAGTCTTACATTTTCGATTAAGTGATTTTTTTGTAAAATATTGTATAGGTAAAATTTGGTGTGGAAGGTTTTGAATGAAACATGACATATCGCCAATTATTTTCTTGCTACAGACAATTCTCAATTATATTCAGTTTTCAAAATTAATAATAAAATATGTTTGTATGATTTTCATCTGCAATTTTTAACAGATAATTATTATCTATACAAATTCTATATTATTTAAATGTTTTTGTACTAAATTATCAGCAACGTAACAGAATTCACTTTGAGTATTATATTCGTTTGAACAAGTCGACGTTTTCATTCACTCCTACCGTCGATCTAAACGACAGCCTGTCATCATCCGTTTCAGGGGTTGTACACAAATGAACGACAATAACGTTTCCCATACAGATAAAACTGACACGAGATGAAGGGAAGAAGTGAATGTGACTCGTTGATATACCATCACAAGCCATCATCATCTCGCAAAACTAAAAACCATCCGGCATGACGAGAAAAAGCATCAAGTAAAGTGAAAAGCAGAAATAAAATGACAGATCTTGCTTGAATACTCGAATTTTTAGTCTACAAAAAAAAATCCCTTACTGAAATATTACATTTATATTTCTTATATGAAGCTAATATTAATACATACTGATATACACATTGTTGTGTGCATGTATGATGTGTGTGTATATATATATATAAAATCAAAGTTAACCACAAAAAATGTTCAATGACGTCGGGTTTCATGGTACTCAAATATATTTATCTCATATATAAAACAGCAACATTGCAATCTGTCTGCGATAATGATTATATAGCATAAATGAGTTTTAAAAAATATGTATTGTTTCATTATATTACATGCAGAGGCTTATAATTGACAAGTGGGCGAGCGTAGCGAGCCCGGGAGTTAGTAAGCGCAGTGAGCAAGTGGCGAAGCCCCCGATTGTATGTATGTATGTATTTATATACATATATGTATATATATATATATATATATATATATATATATATATATATATATATGTAAGTAAATATGCACGTATATGTGTGTGGATACATATATATATATATATATATATATATATATATATATATATATATAAACACGAACACATAACACACGTGCACACACCTGTAAATATTTAAAATAAGGTACTTGTAAATAAATAATTAAAATGGTGTGAAACCACTAACGTGAGAAGAAAACATACAATAGAATTTGATAATTGGACCAGGACTATATGGCGGATGACTGAGTTCTCGGAAGCCACACTCAGTCGCAGCAGCCATCACAATCTGACTTCGGTGTACCGAAGCATTGTCTTGCAAAAGAAGAACACCTTTTGACCATTTTTCATGTCTTTTTTCTAATAGCTTCTCGAAGTCAACGAACACTGGACGTGTAGCTCTCTCCGGTTATGCTGACACTCTTCTCGGCATATTAAATTAAGAGAATGCTTTCTGGATCCCAAAACGCAGTCACCATCATTTTTCCTGCTGACTGCAACACCTTGAATTTCTTGGGTCGGGATGCCCCCATTTCAACCACTGTGTGGACTCTTGTTTGGTCTCAGATTGATATTGTGGTGGATCCAAGTCTCTTCTTCGGCAACAATTCTGTCCAAAATCGCACGAAAAGCATCGCCACACAGCTTCAAAAACTCAACTGCACGCAATTCGTTGCCTCTTTTGCACCGGCGTAGGTATTCTCGGCACCCATCTTACACTCACTTTAATCATGCCAGGAGGATCATGCATTATTCTGAGAATGGTGGTATCGGATACTCCAGTCATTTCTGCGAGTTGTTTCATCTTCGGTCGACTATCTTCCGAGACATGATTTTCGACTTTTTTGATGTCGGTGGTGACTGCCTCGATCGGGCGTCCAGAGCAGTAATCGGCTTCCAAACCTTCTTGTTTGAAAGGTGAATGCCACTTATAAACCATGCTCTTTCTTGATGAACGATGTTCGTAAACGACATACATCTCTTCCATGATAAATTTTGGTGTTTTCTCTTACTTAATAAGGAACTTAACAACAGCGCGTAGTTTAAGTTTATCCATAATTTCATACTCTGGAGTTGAGTTGTTCTTTCGGCGACGGCGTGATGAGTACTGATGACAGCACAATGATACTTTGCTTTTACATTAATTAAGAGTTCTCTGTACGACCGTAATTAATGAGAAGTGGCTTCTACCCTCCCATTTTCTGAGAAAACTTTTAGACATCCCCCCGTATTTATAGAAAAATTTAAGACGTATGCAAGTTTTTTTTTATATTTTATTATACGGTTATTATATTATATAATGTGTAAAATATGTTGATTTAATATTTTGAATAATACTTATATTTCAGCTGAATCATGAAAGTTATATATTTTTGATGAAAATCTATAAAGGTATACAGAATACTTATTTATACATACATACATACATATATATATATATATATACATACACACACACATATATACACTAGGAGGCTGCGCTCACCCTCTCCCCGGGAGGGGAGGTCTTCACCCCCGCTCTTTTCCCCATAGCAAATAACAGTAATCAACTAATTATACATAGAAATAATCCGGGTAAAATGCAAGTCGTAAAATTTTTATTGAAAAATTTTATAAAAATTGACAACAAAATATAATGTTAAAATGTGTAACAGTTTTTTTACTCTAAAGATTTAGTGAATACAATATTTAGAATAAATTTCTTATCAGTTTTACACTGAAATCGTATACCATGTGACTGATATCAACCAATCAGAACAGAGGCGAGATGACCGATATCAACCAATGACAGAACGAATAAGTCACGGGAACGGCATCACTGTTTTATTTTTATAATAATTATGTGTATATATATATATATCTATATATCTATAAATATATATATATATATATATATATATATATATATATATAGATATATGTATATATATATATGTGTGTGTGTGTATGTATGTTCGTGTGTGTGGTGATATTGATGGAATTAACAGTGTTTTGCTAGACTAAAAATAAGACGTAGGACGAGAAGCACACAAAGCTCATTGATTTGTGTTTGACATTGAAAACGTTTTTTGATATAGTGCTGCTTTGACAACTAGCCGATCGAAA
>CM068317.1:25957500-25990000 GCA_034766995.1 Acanthacorydalis orientalis
ATGTATATATCCGGTCTAACAATATTTTCTCTTTCCCAATATTTTCCATCTAATATTGAATATAATAACACTAATTTTTCGATGGATAAAGCCAATGTCACTTTTCAGTACATTTATTTTCAGTTACGAAAAGGTAAATTGTAAAAGGAAAAGCAACAGCATACACTGAACTTAAATGTACATACTAATAAAATATTGTACAAAAGTTAACTTGTGTACATGTAATAATATACTTTTTATTAACAATAATTCATTTTATAGCTTTCAACGATTTTACTACATTTTAGTAATGTATTTATTCATATTTCGATATATATATATATATATATATATATATATATATATATATATATATATAGAGAGAGAGAGAGAGAGAGAGAGAGTCTATTTCTAAAAATGCTATTTTACTTTATTATTTATTGGTTAAAAATTCGTCTGAAAATGAAACCACAATGATCATTCATCTAGAATATTTCTAAGTCACGTTCAAATTCAAGGGCAAACGTTCTTCAAAATAAGGCCTTACTTTAAAAATACAGCACGTTGTTATTTTGACATCTTATAAAATAATGCATTAAGACAATTTTTCTACAGACTTACATTCAGGTATTTCATGGCATCCTACTTTATACTTTTGTACGTTCGTGCTTCCAAATTTATCAGAGAATGAATGTAAAATCAAATGTCAAAGGCACTTTGAGCAGAGAGCAGACGAAAGAAATTAATTGCTGTTCTCTTTAACGTTTCTGCATTCTTATCAGTGTTTATTGATTTTTTTTCTGCAATATTGTCACAGCACGAATAATAATACATTTAGACGATTCTGTGACAATCACGTGTTCGTTTAGTAATAATGTGTTCTACCTTTCAACACGCCGGTTGCATTATCCGAATTATTTGTTTTAAATCTCTTCGTGCATATACATATATATATATATATATATATATATATATATATATACAGATATTCAAATTAAAGAAATTCCTATGACGTCTCTGTCTGAACTTCTGTCGGATTGACTAGTCTGATAACTTTAGATGCAGGTCGCGTGCAGCGAATTGTTGCTTTCAATTGTTTGGTAATAGTACGCCAAAGAGCCGCCAGGGTATTATCTTCGTTGACGGTTTTGTTACGTTCATACGTATTTTTTATTTCTTCTTTCGGAGATAACGCTTTTGTTAAGAAGGTAATCTTTCAAATGCATCATGTCTTACATACAGACTTAAATAAAAGATGACAGAAAGCATAATTAATTGCTTCGATTTATTTTCATCTTCATTTTTGTAGATTATAAGAATATATGTGTGTGTGTATATATACATATATATATACATAATTTGTAAAACTGATTATATCATGCATGATACCCGTTCTATTTCAACAAATGTTAGTTTTCGAAAAAAAAAATAAAATATAATTTGTAAGGAATTGTGTTACTCAAATTACATTTAGTTAAATATAAAAGATCAAAGGAGAAATATGAAATCAAATATGAAGCTACTGTCAAGAACTACATTTCAATAAACAGAGAATTTTGACATAGAGTTCATTACACAGAAATTTCATTGTATAAAAATTCAGTACAATACGTTCGGGTGTATAAAAACTGAAAAGCAAATATTTTTTTTATGAAAAACATAATTTATTTGCTGCTATCTTTAATTACATTATTTTCTTATATGTTACTGGATATAATTTCGAGAATAGTAAAAAGAAAAGACAATTTACATATGACTGCCAACATAAAAATGTGGATTCCGAGCATGTTTTATAATCAGCTGAAAGTGAATTTAATGTATTTTAATGCGATGATCGGCATCAGAGCATGAAGAAGATCAAACACTGAATTTAATTTAAAAAAAGTGTGCAGAATATGCTGTAGTGAATTTATAGATAATGTAATGGATAAGGGCATTTATTTAAATATTTTAAAAAAGTGTTGAAAAATGTAGCTTCTGATAAATTTTAATTTATATTTACAAAAATGAATTTACACATGGTGCTTTATTGTGCCCTGTGTATTTAATAGTAATTTAATGAAAAACCATTGTTAAATAACAAAATATACCTAAACTTGATATATTACCTTGATTAAAAAGTTCCAAGAATTTTTAAATAAAACGCAAAATATTTGATTATGCATCAACTTTTATTTTATCGCCTTCAAAGTATTCTCCATCGCTTGTGCCAATCTTCAGTACATCGTTCGTAGTAGATCGACGGTATGCCCTTCAGCTCATCCAGAAAATTTTCCTTGATGGCTTAAACCGAATTAAAAAGGCGTTCTCGCAGCGGCCACTTGAATTTGGGGAATAGGAAAAAACCACACGGGGCTTGGTAAGGCGAGTAATACGCTTGCGGAATGATGTTGATTGAGTTTTTGGTCAAAAAAATCGCGAACAAGCATTAAAGTGTAAGCTGGTGTGTTATCGTTATATAAAATCGACGAGTTGTTTGCCCATAATTTCAGTCGATGTTTGCGGATCGCTTCATGCAAACGTTTCACAACATCTAAGTAATATTCCTTATTGACTGCTTGATCGTTTGGAAGAAATTATTTGTGAACTACACATAAAATATTCTTTATGTTTTCAGTAATAAAAGTTACTCACAGCAAATCAACGTTCTAGTACGAATATTTTAAAAGAATACTGTATTCAGAGACACCTGTATAATGAATATTATTTATCATGCAAAAATATTATAATTTGCATTTTTTATAATTATTTAAAAAAACAATAGGACGCATGTATCAAAAAAAATAATTTGTCTCAACCCACATTTTTGCCACACATTTTCTGATTAAAAATGTTCTATAATATCGGCACCCTCGGTGTGCTAAAATGTAGAAAAATCTGTAGTACCTTAACGCTCTGAAGATGACAGCCTTGCGATGCATATAAGCATCAATCAAAAATAAGTAATCATTTATTAAACGTTTTTGATTAGAAAAATGTTTGTGGTTTGTGGAAAAATATGAGAAAATCATTTATGAAAATGAATTTAACTACAGTGAGGAAGTACTGTGTTAAAGTAGATATAAATTTATGTTCTAAAGATAAAATTTAAAAAATCACGGAAACAGAGTTAGATAAATTTTCAAAAACGTTTATAGTTCTCGATATATACGCAGTAGTTTCAACTTCAATATGTATTGAACCGGTCACTTAAATTTGACAACAGTTCAGTTAATTTTCTTATATTTTTCTCTATCTTCGTGTGGTATAATATAAACTATTAAACCTGATTTAATTACTATACATATAAATCTGTTGTATACCACATTTTACTAAATATGAAATGTTTACAATATATGTACATAAATAAACGGATTCAATTGTCACAAAATTGTTGTGAATAAAATTGGAATTTCAATAGAAACGGCTGCGAAGATTTTCATCTGTTACAATAAAAACATGAAATCTTAGCCGTAAAGCTTCGTAATATGTAATAATCTTTTTTTAGAGTAATTACGTGTATAATGAATTTCATCCTGTTTATCTGTCTCTGTGAGAATCCCCGGAAAATGAGTTTCTATGCGTAATCTAATTTTCTACTTGAAAGAACAGTAGAGCAGTACAGATACGTTTACACATTTATTTTACATTTTTCATTTATCTTATAAATATCATTAGTTGTTTTTTTATTACTAAGATAATCTGTTTCGCAATAAAAAAACGAGAATTGTCATATAAAATGATTCTAATTCATACTAGTATTAGGTCTAACTACAATGTATTATATATATATATATATATATTTATATATATATATATATATATATATATATATATATATATTTATGTACGATCTTATTAGATTTGCGGATATTTTATAAATTATACAACAAAAATCTACATCATAAAAGTCGGTAGAGTTTTATGATGTAAATTTTAGAATAGTAGATTATTTTTAGAAGAAACATTTCTGAAAACTTGAAATAATTATATATTTTTAATAATAATCCATATTTGTTACTTATCTTGAAGAATTTAAAAAAGTATGGTTATCAAAGAATAAAGTTCTAAATCAAATGCGTTAAATTGTATTAAAAATTCAGAAAAATCTGTGTGAATTACAATAACTTTATTTTCAGAAAAATGTTTTATTTACTGATTTTTGCTCCTACTCTTAGAGTTAAAAGTTTTTAATAAGCGACGTGGCAACCATAAATTCTTTTCTGTTATCCAGATTTACATAGAGTACTGTAACAGTTATCTATTTCATATTTAAATTACATGTTTTTTTAAGAAATTTTACCTAATATTATATATATATATATATATATATATATATATATATATATATATATATATATATATATATATATATATATATATATATATATACACATACACACAAGTGTATATTTTTTATATCAAAAAAAGTATTTACTTGGAATAAACTAAAATATGCGTGTAATTAATGTACCTCTTACATGTAACTAAAAACAACAAGTGTATACAAAACAGTGTTATTAGAAAAATATGCATGTGAAAAAACGAAAGAATACACAAGCGAGTTGAAATAACATCGACATGTGGTGTACCGTACAGCCGAGACTTTGTAAATGATAATAGAATTATATAATGCGAATAATTATTCGAGAATAAATTAACTTAAAAAATAATAAATATTAACATAATACGTATAAAATTATCATTAAATGGCAAGTTTTATTAATAGAAAGTAATATAAGTAACCATTAAACAAAGTCTTATCGTTTAAAATTAAGCGCATACTTTATGTCTCTGCCAGTTATTAAAAAAATAATAGTAGTGGTAATACTGTTCATTAATACAAATACATTTATACATTAGATGGAAATTTCAGTGTACTAATTAATTGCAAATGTAATTAACGAAGCAGATTCTAATGAAGGACATTCGGCGTGTGACCAGACAAATGTATATGTTTGTATGTGGATATATATATATATATATATATATATATATATGTATAAATATATATATATATATATATATATATATATATATATATGTATATATATATATATATATATATATATATGTATATATATATATATATATATATACATATACAAGCAAATGCACTTATAATAAGAGATTACATTGAATGCATTGCTATGACGAAAAAAGCTTCATATAGATCAATGATGGGCAAACTGTGGCTCCCAAAACTACTCTATGCGGCTCCCGAGACAATATTGGGTTTTATTGCCATTTTTCCTGAACTTTTATATTGATAATCTATAGCAGTATATGTATGTACCAATATTAGAATATTTTATATATAAGCTGGTAATTCATATTGTCTTTTCAAACATCCATATGCATTATGTGTCTAAATTATCTGTTTAAAGTGGCAGTTAAGAATCAATACGGAGTATCCGCTTTTTTAAAAATGAGTTTTTATTTCGAACAAAATTATGAGAGTCGTAGCTACGATCCTATTACAAACAATTGTACAATACTTAAGTTTACGAGTAGAGAGATTCTGGTTATCTATCAGAGGATTTGTTCTGCGGTGATATGACGATTCAGCATCTGGCGTAGATAGGACGAATAGCTTTGTGTTGCGTTGGCTTGATCAGGTATATAACATGGCTCTACGGTTATAGACAATCCTTAAAAAGATACGAATCTAAACAATTTTATTCATTAAGACTTGCCGAATATAATAAAACCAATTTCGGGACAGATTACCGTGTAAATTTTTGAGAAAAATATCTTTAAAAATCCAACTTTTAAGTACAAAAATGAAGACTCAATCAGTCTCCAATGAGTAGAGATTAAAAATATTCTGCTTTGGTGAGTAGGGCTACTATACAGTTGTATTTTTTTATTATTTATATTAGGTCGGTAGGAAAAGAACTGCGGTTTCGTATACGAATTTGGAGGTCACAAATCGCAATTATTTTTCTACCAACCTAATGAATAAAATTTTAAAATATTTTCTGTAGCTTTTGAACATTCAAAAATATATGAAAAGTATTATACATGGCTTTTATTATCGAAGCAGTTGCCCATCCCTGATATAGATTTTGGTTCATGCATATTTCCATATAAACATTTACGTTTATGACTTCATTTCAGGAATATGGCGAGCAAATTTGATCCCCATTTCCAAATAAAAAAGTATCTGCTTACCTAGATAGACAGATTATGTTCGAGGGGGGAGGAAGATCTCTTGCCTCCCGGCACTTAGACTCGAGATCTATTATGCCTTTCCTCGGCTTGATCAAAACTACTCGGGAAGACTCGCTTCCTTCCAGAAACCTATCAGCCGGCCCAAGTTTATAGACCCTAGTTCGGCCGCAGTGAAAAAAACTCCCCAAACCATCGTCGCCTTAAATTGACCCATGCCGGATATTCCGCGAGGAGTCCGCTTACCTAACTATATTGTGATTTTAATTACATTTTTGTGTTAAATTGTGTAAATTTAAATTCTAAAATGTCTTCGTGTTTTAAATAAAGTGATCAATATATTTACACTACCCTGATCAAAAAGTTTCGGAAATTTCTATTTTAAAAGAATTGCCCAAAACCAACATTATTTTTTCATTGATAATGTTGGTTATCATTTCACTGTAATCTATACCAAAAATTATTTCGATCTCTCAAACCATTCGTGAACAGCGTACGTTTTTGTAAAGTAGTGTTTGGTGTGTTCAGCGAATTTTACTAATATCTAAATTTATCGAGCAACGATTTTGCATTAAATTTTGTGTCAAAAACGAAATTTCTAGCTGATCGTTTCAAAAGTTAGAAAAAGCATTTGGAGATGAATGTTTATTAAGAACGAGGGCATACTAGTGGTACAGTTTATTTTAAGGAGAGCCAAGAGTCGGTAGAAGATGACTCGTTCAGGATGGCCGTCGACATCAACCCATGAAGAACATATTGAAAAAGTGAAAGACTTGATCTTGAATGATTGTTGACTGACTGTGCAAGAGACTGTTGCTGACGTCGGAATATCATATGGATCTTACTGAAGCATATTGATCGATACGTGGCACTTGAATTTATACTACATACACTACACAATGTGAATTTATGTTTTAAAAATTAAATCGTCCAGATGACGACCGTCGCGTCGACGGCATTCTTTTAATCTTGTTCTGAAATTTCAAGTTCCCCGTCAATTTTTCCGTAATCATAGGATTATTTGAGTATATTCTGGTCTTAAGGAATCTCAAAAAAAAAAAAAATCAAAAGTGGATAAATCGGGACTTCGTGGCGGCCACACAATATCACCTCTAACAGAAACGTACGAACGCTCGGTTTTGTAAAAAGTGCGCACGAAGAATGCGCGTTGTTGCCTCGTGAAGTGACTCATAACGACTGAAATTCCCAGAACCGAGCTAGCGAACGACACCACCTGCGCTCTTCCTCCCCGTCGCGTTCTCGCGTTACAAAGTAAACAAAAGCGCATTTTAATCTGGGACACACTCAGTATATGATTTTATAATTTTACATGGTTTTATAATTTGTATTTAGCGAAACTAGCAACATTCGAAAGCATTTTATATACAAGTCAAGGTCATTGAAAGTGGTTCACTCTTATAATATTATGGTTTTACGTCGTTAAAAGAAAAAAAATCAATTATCAGGTTTCCTTTAACTTATCACCCTATTAAATGCGCATGTCTTTCACAGAAATGATTTAAGTTACATTTGAAATTTCAAAGTGGAAGACATAATTGAAGCTGTTATAAAATAACAATGCCAAAATATATGAATATTCATATAACTCCGAAGAAAAAAAAATAGAAATCATTAGTTTAGCGAGTGTCGGACTGTCAACACGTAATATTTCTAAAAGAACTGGATGTTCTCAAACACCAGTGACAAGAATTTTGAAAAAAGAGAGAATTGAGTACAGCAGATCGAAAGAAATGATCTGGTCAAGTTAAAAGAGTATTGAGAGGGAAGATCGTTTGTTAATTCGTCTATGTTCACAAGATCGATTTAAAATAGCTACAGAAATAAGAGTAGAACTATCCAATCAATTTTCAGCGAATATAATTCTTGAAACTGGTTGGAAGCGATTGAGCGAGATGGACTACATGCAGGAAGACCTGCTAAAAACCATTTCTAACATGTAAAATGAAAAAAAGATCGATTGAACTAGGAAAGAACCCATGAAAATCTGATATTATTGGATTGGTGAAAAGTCATGTTTTCCGATGAAGCTAAAATCAACCTCTCTTGCTGCAATAGTTTTCAGTACGTGCGACGACGAAGCTGAGAATTTTTGTTTGGACAAGTACACTAAGAAAACTGTAAGATATCCTCACAGCCAAATGATTTGGGGATGTTTTTCTTATTATGGTATTAGCCAATTGGTGTTTCTGAATTGCTTCATTAATGGACAAGAGTATAAAAAAAATCTAAATGATAGTTTTTTTACCTTCGATGGATAATCATCTTTCACATTGACTCCATAATCTTCCAACATGATGCTGCAACATGCCATAAGTCACATAAGGAAACTTTTAGTTTTTATTTATAATTTTGTCCACTGTTAATACGATTTTGTACAAAAAAATTGAGTGTTCCTGTTAATTTGTAATAGGTAACCACTTACAAGAACTTGGAATTACGACATGACCAGGAATAATCCTGATCTCAACCTAATAGAAAATATCTGGGATGTAATAAAATATATAATAAGTAAAAGGAAGATAAGTACAATAAATAAATTGAGATCAGAGAACGAATGGAACGAAGGATTGACGAAAAAGATTTCATCGAAGAATCAGTAAATTCCATACCGAGGCGCATTAAAACCGCAATAAAATCAAAAGGCGGGTCGACCAAACATTAATTTATGTGCGAATTAAACCATTGTGCATATATTCGTATAATAAAATTAAAAATGTCGTTTTAATATTGTTTTTATTAAAAAAAAAACAAACATTGAATGTGAATCATCGATCACAAAACTGTCTATAAAATTTCTTTTATGTTAAAATCACCTAAAACATTTTTTTGCACCATTTCTTACACTACACCATGACTAAATCAACCACCCATATCAAATTTCAAATAATTAATTGCACTGAACCTTTATAGTATAACAAATACAATCTTTACAATAAAATTTAAAAAAAAAATTAGAGTCAACCAATTTTAATAACCGTGACTACTGTATGTATGCATGTATATGTGTGTGTGTGTGTGTATGTATGTATGTATGTATGTATATATATATATATATATATATATATATATATATATATATATATATATATAATAGGTATATAATGTAATTTTCACATTTTTTTTAAGATGAAACCTATTCATAAGAGGTTTTCTGCGAATTGACTCTATTTGCAATCAGTGGGAACACTTTACTTGTTTTAACAAAATATCAATTTAAGTAAAATTTAGGCATACGTAAAGTTTCATCATGCTGCACAAAAATTCTATAATGTGATACACAGTCTTCTTTAAATATATTAGCTACATACCTAAATGATTAAAAGGGTCGACCGTGTTTTAGATAAGTCGAAATTTCATAAAGATACAGTCGTTATTGATTAAAAAGTTTATGTAGAGAAATAAACAACAATCAACGCTACAAAAATAACAATAGTAGTATTACCAAAGTAATAAAATGCTTTCAATGCTGCTATTTGCATTATCTCTTGTATATTGTCTTAATAAACTTAATAAAAAAAAAAACAATATTATTCCATTATATTTGAATATTTAAGATTTGAAAGCGAGATATTTTCTTTAAAAACAGGGAGGAAAAAAGATCCAAGTACGCGTATAACTAAAAAAAGGTGGATTTTTTGACAGCGTCGAAGGAACTACACCAGAGTACACAAGCTTATTCTAATATAATCGCATTTTTTAAAAAAAAAAAAAAAAATAACACGTGCATAGGTGAAAAACGTGAAAGCGGAAATAAAACGAGGGCGCAAACGTTTATTATTGCTATTATTTTGAATTGCACTATATGTAGGCATAATAGCGCATCTACATTCATTATTCACGAAATTGCGAGCGTGTTAGTGAGTGTTAAAATATAAATTTACATAATTATTTCACATGATTTTTTATATTGCATGTTTTTGTGCATGCTCGTCGTCATGGAAGGTATTTATCGTACGCGATGTAATTACAACAAGAGATGAAAATGATACAAAGTTAATAATTTGTTTTTATGTTGAGGCGTGGAGCACACGCGTTTATATATCTTCGGCAATGGAAATTACTTTGAATTTTAGATTTGTTGTTATGAAAAAGTGTTAATTTGCGCTTTACATATGAAGATTGGATTTTTTTCTTACTACAATTATACAGAACTGTACTTTTAACAATGTGCAGTAAAATTCGCTTGTAGCGATACTTAACTGGCTATGATAAAGAAGTCGTTACAATAGAATCTCGGAATTATATTCGGAAATTGATATAGAAGTGTTATTGATTGAAAATATTAGTTTATGAAAATTTTCATAAACTAATTTATTAGTGTACTAGACGACTTCGCCCCCTGTTCGCTGGGCTCGCCAATCCCCGAGCTCGTTGCACTCGTCTGCTTGTCAATTATAAACATGTACATGTAACCGATTGAAACAATAAACATATTTGGGTATCACAGAAGCCAAGTCTCAAATAACTAAGTCGACGTCATTGGTTTATATATATATATATATATATACATATATATATATATATATATATATATATATATATATATATATATATATATGAACAATTATGGATGAGAATATTTATATCTTCCTTCAAAAAATATTTTATTCTACTTTATTATAAATTTAAACCTTTTTTTTTAAATGAAAAAGTCAAGTATTTGAAGAATATGTCCTTTAATGAAACGGACATTTAAATGTTAATAAGTGGATTTTTTTTAGGGAAAGGAAGAAAATATTAATATAATAGGAGGTCGCATTGAAAGCCGCTGTTCATGTGTAGATGATTCTAGGTGCTTACGCTGTGGGCAGTGGTAGATGTCTCTTATGTCATTTTGAAGTGTGAACATTTCCCACTAAAATTCAGTCATCAGATGCCGTCCTTTGTTTACACAAGTGATTTTCTATAACCGAATTAAAATGGAACGCGATAAGTTGTTTTACCGATGTGTACTTTTATATTACTTTGGTTTGAAAAAAAGTGCGGGTGAAGCTCATCGATTGCTTGCGAAAACTTATAGTGAATTTGCTCCATCGAAAACAGTATGTAGAGATTAGTGTCAACGATTCAAAAGTGGTGATTGTGACGTTCACGATAGACAAAGGCCAGGTCAATTGAAAAAGTTCGAAGACAAACAACTGCAAGCTCTATTGGAAGAAAATCATTCTCAAACACTCTCAACAGCTCGAAGTTGATATATCAACCAGTTCATGACGTTTCAAGCCATGGGAAAGATCCAGAACGAAGGGAGATGGCTGCCACATGAATCGACCGAAAATGCCATTGCTAATCGTTTAAACATCTCGATTTCTTTGCTTGCAAGGCAAAAAAGAAGAGTTTTTTGTGACGTGTCGTTACCGACGATGAAAAATGGATCTATTTCGACAATCCGAAATTCAAGAAATCATGGTTTGATCCTGGCCAATCAGGTCAAGGTCGACATCAAAGTGAAACATCCAAACCAATGCTCTCTATTTGGTGGGATATGGAGGGTGTCGTGTATTATGAGCTGATGAAACCGATGGAAACAATCACCATCGAATGTTATTGACAACAATTAGAGTGTTTGAATGATAATTTGTTGTGAAAACGACCATCTAATCGCCGAAGTGATTCTTCTACATGGCAAAGCTCGGCCCCATGTTGCTATAGCCGTGAAACAAACACCGATGGAGCTCGAATGGGAGGTTCTCCCGCACCCAGTGTATTCTCTAGACCTGGCCCCAAGCGATTACTATCTGTTCCGATCGATGCAACACGCTTTGGAAGATACACATTTCCATAACTACCGAGAAGTCTGAGTCGACAGAGAAAACTGAGTCGCTGAATGGATTGACTCAAAAGACAAACAAGTCTTTTGTTGTGGAATTCAACTTCTGCCAGAAAAGTGGGAAAAACTTATAGCTTCCGAGGATAAATACTTTGATCAATATATTCACACATTTTGTTATTGAAATAAATGTTCAAAAACAGAAAAAAAAACAGAAGCTTTCAATACAACCTCCTCCTTATATATACATATACATAATATATATATATATATATATATATATATATATATATATATATATATATATATGTTAGTATGTCTATAAACATTCTTGCAGATAGGTTATTTTTTGCAACGTGTTATTTTAGAGTGTTTTGTGAATAACTGATTGTATATATATATATATATATATATAGAAAGATGTATGTTGATATACCTATATAATCATTATCGCAGACAGATTGCAACGTGTTATTTAATATGAGATAAACAAATTTGAGTACCACTGAAAGCTCGACGTCATAAATAAATAAGTCGACGTCATCGCAAATTTTTTTTGGATAATTTTGATTTCATATATATATATATATATATATATATATATATATATATATATATATATAATCTCTCTCTCTCTCTCTATATATATATATATAGATAGAGAGAGAGAAATAAGAAAAAGAATCGCTCTAATTCCATAATGTTTCAATCATTTTTTTTATTGTACATGTTTCTGTACACTCTCTCATCTATGCTATTCACCTGTAATCCACAGGTAAGGATTTTCTTTTAGATTTACAGAAAGCAATTTTTTTGTTTTGTTTATATTGGCTGGTATTAATAGTTATAATATTAAAGCTAAATAAAAGAATTGTGAAGAATATTGATGTAAAAGATCGATATAGTACACAAAATCAATTGACGAAGAGTACGGTTGTTATCAAGTATGATGATTGATGCCATAGATAAAGAATTTCGTCAACGAGATTGAGTACCCGGAAATAGTCACTCCTTAACATAGCAGCAAGCAAACAACCACGCCACTTGTTTGTGCCCCGCATTATTTATCTGCATACTTTTATAATTAATAAAAGTTTAGTTCACTTAAAATTGTGTCTCGTTATTTAAACCCCAATTCCCTGACAAGAATAAACTTATTTCATAAGCCTTAATAAAATCATTTATCATCTTGTAGTCTTTTCTTTCCAGCAGTTGATTGATGACAGTCGTCACTTACTTTATTTGATTCTGGACACTTCTCCAGAGATTTTTCATACACGATATTGTTTGATATGCGGACCAATAAATCCACTTTTTGGAACAGTGATTTTTTTTTCGAATACGTTTCCCAAAATCATTCGTTTCCGATTGCATCACTGCGTTTATTGTTAGAAAACTGTTGTCTTTTTGATGTCTAAACAATTTCAAAAGATTTCTTTATACTTCGATTCTAATAAAAATCAATATTATAATCAATAATACATGAAAAATTATGTAAAAATAATGTTACTTGAAACCAACTTAATATTTGTTTTCTTTCACAAATAAATACGGTTTTCATTCCGTCATTTTTTTCTACGCAAGAATGTTTCAGTTTTCCTTTGTAGTTTGTGGGGCGAAAAAAGAATTCTTTTGTGAAAGTGAATTTAGCCAGTGACAACTATATTATGATCATCTTAAATATACTTTTGTAGATGGAATCGCCATGAATAGTAATTAGTACAATTCCTATTTCATAGGTTGTAAACATAATGAGTGTGTGAAACATAACACAGTATAAGATAATTATGTATTCTTGAAATTTTGTTAATTCTTAGAACAGAAATTACGTTTTTTTTTTTTTTGTTCTAATTTATTACATCTTCTACAACTTATTATATTTTTCAATTTGATTGTTACAATGGAACTTTCCTCTTAGCGATAACTTTCAAGTCGGTACAATCGAATTCGTCATTACAAAGCGAAAGGATTTGTAATAAAATTATAAACAAGAAATCAGATTAGAACGTCGTTACAACCAAGGTTGCTATAAATAAAATTTCTTGTAAATCCTTTTTTGAATTAAGATTCTCTAATGCCTTTTTAGAGTGAATGGGATACACATCAGACGAGAGTGAAAAAAAAATAGAATTCGTAAATATCTGGATTTTGTAAATAGTAAAAAAAAGTTGTAAATGATATGAACGATGACCAGAGCTTTAAATTGAATTTATGATTTTTTTCGACAATAATTTCAACTGAATGTATAAATATGATTAATTATTATTACAGGACATTCGTACCAATATTTTTTTTGTTCTTTATTGCTCAGAGGATGATGCTGTTATCGAAATGCCCACAAACAATCATCTGAATGACCAGTAATCAATTACTGATTTGAAGATATTGATTGTATAGACTGCAGGGAGTGAACATTAATTTATGAACGAGAAATATCTTTTTTTAACTGAAATACTTCAGTGATCTTTTGGCATAATACTTTTTAGCATTTATTTTTGTTTATCTTTTTATTGAAAATTTAAAAAAAACGAATTAACAACAGTACTTATTATTTTATTTTTCAATATATATATATATATATATATATATATATATATATATATATATATATATATATATATATATATGAGAATTAGAATAAAATTACAACACTTCATTATATACAAAGCACAAAAATCTCAATGTTATTACATATTTAGAAAATCCTGTAGCATTACATTTACAAGGGACGTACCATGCAATTATTGTATCCAATAACTTTTGACCCAGCACATATCGTTACATTCGTGTACGTCAGTGCTGTCGAACTCATATATAAAAACGGGCCACCAAATATAGTTGAAGAGTCTGTGCACCGCAGACTAACAAGTCATCCGAAAAAAATTTAGTGAGCGAATGAAGATCTTTAAGGTTTTATATTCGAAAATAACACTTAAATTTTACATTTATTTTTTTTAATGAATTAATAAAAAAATTAAATAATTTTAGGTATTATTATCAGATATTATAATAACATTTTAAATTAGAGAAACTAAATCTTTTGGCAGAAACTATTTTATCAATATGGGAGTATCTTTTTGTGATAATTACATTTTTACTATAGATGTTAAAAATGTTCATTTGTCAATCTTGACCTGTGTGAAGTCTTATTAGTATTAGAAGGGAAAATAATTGTTCAGATAGGTATGTACTACCAAACATTGTCAAGATACTTCTTCTGCGTACACACGCATTTCAATAAAATGTTCTGGCAAGTACAAATGAAAATCTGGTGTACAAACTTCATTATACTTTTCTTTTAGCTCTGAATTTCTATCAATTCCATTTGGATGTTACTTTTTTCTTTTTCGACGATAAAAGAAAATGCAGCACTAAATATTAGGTTGTAACATATCAAGTTGTCGAATTTCAGTCAGTCAGAGTTCGACCACGATTGAGAAAGGTTCTGTGGAATATTTTACAAGTTCAGCTATTTGGAACTGACTAATGTACTGTATCCTTCAATTGTTTTTAAATACGGAATTATTATTTTTATTATACCCTTTAACAGAATGGTGACCATAAAAGATTTGCGTCTACTTTTTTTATATGAGTTCAAGTTGGAACACAATGCAGCGGTAGCAGGTAGAAATATCAATGGAGCTTTCTGAGAAGGGTTGGCTAGCCAGAGAACAATTCAATTATGATTCGAAAAATTTCGTTCCAGTAATATGAATCTCGACAATGAGCCTGAGGAAGGCCCAAAACCATTGTGAACGAAGAACATTTGAGAGCCATGGTGGAAGCTAATCCACATACAACAGTTCGAGCTCTCGCATGTGATTTAAGTGTTAGTGTTATGACTGTTTCTCGTCACCTCGCTGCAATAAGAAAGGTGAAAAAGCTGGATAAGTGGGTGCCGCACGAATTGACAGACGATCAGAAACTGAAACGCTTAAGGTGTGTTCATTGATGATTCGAATTAATAAGACGCTATTTTTAAATCGAATCATTACTTGTAATGAAAAGTGGATTATTTGTGATAACAGAAAAATATCTGGACACTGGTTAAATACAAATGAAGCTCCAGGGCATGCACCCAAGTCGTCATTACACCAAAAAAAACTTATGGTTACTGTGTAGTGAATAAATAAAGGAATAATCCATTATTCTTTTTTAAAACCAGACGAAGCAATTACGACTGATTCACATTATCGTGAAATCGACAATATGAATGAAAAATTAAAAACAGAACAGCCAATGCTAATCAATAGATATGGGCCAATACCATTGCAAGACAATGCTCGACCACACACATCTCGAACCACAATTTCCAAATTAAATTCATTAAATTATGAAATTTTACCGCATCTCCTTTATTCACTAGATCTTTCACCGACAGACTATCATCTTTTCGCCACTTGGAATATTAGTTAAGAAATAAAAAAAATCCGAAACCAAACAGAAGTGATTTAAGAATTTGAAGAATTTATAAGCTGTAAAATGTCGATTTTTATAAAAATGGGATAAACAATCTAATTTCTCGTTGGCAAAAGACCACTGAAGGTGATGGAGCTTATTTTGATTAAATATATTTTGTTTTGTTCAAAATACTGCGTTTTAATTCTCACCTACAAATTCCGCAATTTCATATATTACAGCCTAACAGTACAAAATCATTTTCACATGCCTTCAAACCTTCAAATCGGTTTTCAAATTCAAATAATAACTCTTCAATATTTGAAGCATACTTGCTAAAATCACAACCGTAATATAAATCTTGATAATTTGTTCAAGTACGAGAATGGACTAAATCGGAATCGACCATGAAAAAGTGTTCCTTACAATATACTTCTATAATCTGCCATGTTTTATAAATGTATTTTATATTTTTTTAAATTCCATTTTATTATTTTAATAAAATCAACTTCAAGTTTTGGCCCACGGCCCGCATTCTAGAGTCTTGCGGGCCGCGTGTTTGATACCACTGGTGTACGCTAAATGAACTTTTGATCTGACTTTAATGTCCATTTAACTGTTGATTAAATATCATGATAAACTGTCGGAGTCTCCAATTATTTCATTACTCTGAAATTTAATTTAAGTGTGTACTATTTATTTCTTGTATTTTTATGTCCGTTCAAACATATTTGAACAAACTTGTTTGTTCAAATATGTTTTCAACGTGTTATTTTGAAAATATAATTGTTATGTAACTTTTTAATAGGACTTCTATTTGTAATATTTAGAAAGATCTGAAATGAAATTAAAATAGAAAATAGAGAAAATTTATCTTCGATACAGGTTGTCGATGTGCACATGCATACGCATAGATGCTGACATTAATAAATCCGAATAAGAACAGATCGACAACAACCTGGAAATAACAGTAAAATGATAAACGACGTCAAGATACACCTGCATGAAATCACCTACACGATTGCATTTCAATTTACAATGTATACTAATTGTATTTTCATCACACTCGAATTCGAATTTATACACGAGATAAAGACATATATCTTAAAATAAAGCCATCGGACAGCGCGCCGGTGTTATAATAATTTTATTGATGCATCAAAACCGGAAAAATAATGATAAACAAGTGACCGGGGCGCCGTGCGCTCATCGAATGCAATGCCTCGTGGCGATAGAATTCCGTGCCGAACAGCGTTTCATTCTTTTCGTCGATTATTATTATTTCTTTTATTTTCGTGTTCTCGTTTGTTGACGTTGCCGTTGTAAGGTTATGTTGTGCGATGCAAACATAACCTGATGAATAATAGTTGTTGTTTTTTTTGACCCACGTTGATCTATTGTGATTATAATTGAGTTTCTCGATGTAATTTATGTTGATTCTGTTTTATTTTTAACGGTCGATCATGTCCGTCTTCAGTAAGTGTTTATGTGTACGAATGCATGTGTATATTATTTTTGTGTATGTCCCTATGACTTGTATGTAAATTGTATGTGTGTGTGTGTGATGATGGAATGTGTATCTGTAGAGACGAAAGCGACTTCGTACGCAGTATTATGGCGCATTTTTTCTAATCTATATAAAGTGACAATAATAAAAATTACACATTCAAATACTGATTGAAGCGAATTGATTTTATTTACAATATAAAAAATGTGATGTCTTATAATTTTCTTTACAGAAAAAATAACAGTTCAAGAATAAAGATATAAACAAAATTTTTGAACTTTTGAATAACATTTTCATTTTTAAAAAAATATCAGACTTACAAAAACATTATATGTTTTTTTTTCTATAAGTGAATACGATATTTATCTAATATGTTTAATTATTAATAAAGAAACAGATACGGCTGATAATAGTTAGACGGATGGTCGGAAGTTTCTCAAATACTTAATTTGTATTCATATTTATTTTTGATTTGGTTACAGACGACATTTCGTACACAAAACGTAATCAATTATTGAACATTTTGGTTCGGGAAAAAAATGTATGATTTATGGATAGTGCACGAACATTCGTTTGTGAAAATGAATTTGGCCAGTGTCAAAAAAACTATAATTGTGAAACATATCTACTGTTTATAATGAGAGTATGGTAATGATCAGTGTTTATAGCGCAATGGTATACACATTCGAACGGATGTTGTTAAGTGTGTAGTGTTTACGCATTTCTAACGGATATGTTGTTAAATGTGTCAGGGTTTGAAATCGAACCCCACCGAGATTTTTTTATTTTTTTTGGCGTTATTATTCTTTGCTTAATAATAAATATATATTTATAACTACTTTATTCTAAGAACCAGTGGGCTCTGCTCCCTACTCACTACACTCGCCGATCACTGGAGGGGCTTCGCCCCCCGCTCGCTCTCTCCCTAACAAATAACAAAAATTAACAAATTATACGCACAAATAACCTGCGTAAAATGTAAGTCGTAAAATTTTTATTGGAAAAGTTTAAAAAACTAACAACAAAATACAATGTTAACATGTGTTACAATTTTTTAACTCTAAAGCTTCTGCGAATAGAATATTTTAAATAAATTTCTTATCAGTTTTACACTGAAATCGTGTATACCTCTTTAGTTGTACACCGTGAGAGTTACATACATGTGACTGTTGTTAACCAATCAAAACAGAGACCACGCGATATCCAACAACCAATTATTGATGATCGGGAATGAAAATAGTTAACGTGCTATTTGTACAGAACGGGAGGGGGGCATTGCTAGGAGGTGGTCTACACGAAAAATAAAAAAATGTTCACAGAAATTTTACGATGGAATTATCTTCAATATGAAGAAAAATAATTTTGGAGCTACAGTAAGAAGTAAATGTGATAAGAGTATACATACATGCACACAGTTTAACACACACATACATACTTAAATTTAACTGTAAGTAAATATTTACTTGCAAAAAGGAATCACATATTTGTCGATACTATACAATGCGTACATCTAGTATTATACTACAAAATGTAGCTGTTGCAGTTAATTTTTTATAAACTTTGTATTCACTTTCTTCTACCATTCTGTTCTGTCAAATATTCACTTATTAACCTTTTTTGGTATTTAACTAGTTTTTTATAATAATCTAACTGATTATATGATTCATTCGATTTATTTTATTTTTTGCTTTTGGTTACACTTCTAGCTTCCGTTTGTTTATAGAGATATTCGCAACGAATTCAATTCATTAGCGATTTATCACTTTTCATTACCGCGACATACTTTGTTTTTTTATATCTTGTATTGATTTTGAACATATTATTAGGTTAGTACAAAAAATTTGCAGTTTTTATCATTTTAAGTTTGGTGCCGATTTTTCTAGTTATTTTGTTATAGTCATGTGATATATCATTGTAAACAATGAAATTAGCACTACTGATTTCGGCTTATGTCTAGTGTTTTCATTCTTTATTATTGTTGGATATAACCTATTAAATTAGGCATAGAAAAAAGGACATTCGCGCGATTTTGTTGTATGAGTTTAAATTGGGACGTAAATCAACAGAAACGGTTCGAAATATTAAATTAGTTTTTGGCGAAGAGTCAATTAGTGAACGTACAGCTCAACACTGATTCCAAAAATTTTGTAATGGAAATGAATGCTTTGATGATGCAGAGGGTCGTGGACGTCCTGCAGTTATAGACAATAATGATTTAAGAACCATTATTGAATCAAACCCACGTAAAACAATCCGAGAGGTGGTAGAAGAACTTAATGTTGATCATTTAACAGTTATTCAACATTTGAGCCTGATTAGTTTATACGAACATCAAGCAATTCGGTGATAATAAGTCTGCTCTGCGCTTCTTTTGCGTAACAAAAATGATCACTTTCTTCAACACGAAAAGTGGATTCTCTACAACAATCGAAAATGTTCATCACAGTGGCTAGACCAAGGAGAAGCACCAAAACAGTTTCCTAAACCGAAGTTTCATGAAAAAAAGATTATGGTCACTGTTTGATGGTCGGCAAGTGGCGTCATTCATTACAACTTCTTAAATTCTGGTGAAACAGTAACAGCAGAAAAATATAGTCAGGAAATTGAAAAAAATTATGAAAAATTGCAACGTTTACGGCCAGCATTATTCAATCGAAGAGGACCAATTCTTTTTCATGCCAACGCCCGACCACATGTTTCACAAAAGACTTTAAAAAAATTAAATGAACTGGGTTATGAAACCTTATTATCTCATCCACATTACTCTCCGGACTTATCTCCGACAGATTATCATTTTTTTGAGAAAATATTTGAGTAATTTCCTACGAGAGAAGATTTTGAAAGATCAAGCATTTGCTCAAAGCGCTTTCGATCAATTACAGGACTCCAGAATTCTATTTTGTAGGAATAAACAAACTTCTTTCCTGTTGGGAGAAATGTGTAAGCCAGTGGTCTTTATTTTGATTAATAAATATAATTTTTAACCGATATATGCGCCTTTATACTAGATACGTAAAAACCGCAATAATTTTCGCACCGATCTAATATTTGAGTATTTTTTCATTTATTTTTAGTTTTCAAGCACTGCATTCATTTGTAAATAGCTCACAGTTGTCACTATTATAATAGTATGTGGCAATGTTTTGATTTCTTGTCAAATAACATGATTATTAGAATTGCGACAAAAGTCAGGAATAATGTTTTCACAATTTATTTACAAACGCATCTATGTTATCGGTTTTCCTGATATATGAATTTTTCGAAATTATATAAGGAGTAATTTGGAATCTACGACCAGGAAGAGAAATAATAAAAATATATACTTTTCTATTTAATAAATTTAAACCGAAGAAATGAGAAATGATGTAATGTTATTGTTATTTCTTTTCATAAACAGAATGTAGACAGCATGTATGTTTTCAATCGTGCCTCCGGTATGAAATTTATTACGATTATATATCGAACTGATTGCGTTACACATCGCAACGGTCCGTGCACGAGATCCTGTGGCGCGGCGCTAGTGCGCGCTGCAGCAGCCGCCTCCTCGATGGCCGCTGGTTGTGTAAAGGCAGTTTGTGTCGAGGCCACGACCGCGCCGCAGTAGACGATCTTGCTGGCGGCAAGTATGACCGCCGTTTGCCGCCCACTCCGTGCATTCGTTTGCGCTCGTCGGAGAGACGGACGGACGGCTGGCTGGCTGGCTGACCAGCCGGCCGGCAAGCCAACCACTCAGTCAACCAACTCCACTAGTCAAGTCTCGCGCAGCCATCGCACTTTTCGTATCGTACCGTCTCAAGTCTACAAATGTTGTTGCTCAATGCCGCGCGTCGAACACAAGCAATGCGTGTGTAGTGTATCCGTCGAGATGCTAGGTTTTCGTGTAACCGGAAAATAAATAAACAGACGTTTCATTCGGACGTTCTTTAAAATAAACTTCTAGCCAATTCATTCTTCTCGTCGCATGTAATTAAAAAAAAGAAAACAATTTCGCAATACATTACATATGGTTTGATCTGAAAAAACAAATCTTCCATTCATTAGAAGAATATCGATTATAATTTAATGTGTCAGAAGAAGAAAAGAGTGAATACAGTGATTGTAAAAATCAACGTTACCAATACGACTTTAAATGTTATTTTTACCTTGTAATTTTTTTCATTAATAAATATTTTCACAGACGTTTTAAAAATTACAGTTTGGCACTGTGATTAAATTCACTTTCAAGCATGAATAGAGATCGAAAATATAGAAATATCGATAAAAAAATTGCGGAAATTTTACTATTTCTAAGAAATGTATTTTTAAAATGTATGTGTGTGTGTAATATATATATATATATATATATATATATATATATATATATATATATATATATATATATATCCTCATACATAATTTGTATATCGACATTTTAAAAATCCCTATCGGTTCTGTATAGTAGCGTACCTAATTCTTGTATAAGTATATTGACTCAAGTCATTTTAAAGTTGGTAACTTCAGAAAAAAATAAAATTAGAGCGATGATTAAATTCTTCGCCAAAGGAAGAACGAATCCTAATCAAATCAAACTAATAATTAATTCCACACCATTGTGTTAATTATATACAACTGTTAAACTTTGAGCAAAGTTAGTTCGCCGAAGCAGAGTTGATCGGAGATGATTCATGCGAAGATCCGATTACAGAGACCACTCAAGAAAACATTGGTTTAGAAGAAAAGTTGTACTTACTGTCCGCCGAATAAAAGCAAAAATAAATACGGAAAAGACTGAAACTTCAAAAGCAAGTGTTTTTGGTCTTCTTCATGAATATTGAAAAATGCCACATTTGCTTCAGTTCCTAGGTTATTAAGTGAGGATCACAAGCGTCAAAGGATGAAATTTTGTACGGCTTTTTGCAACTTCCTAGTACTGACATGAAATACCCGGATCCATTCGTTTATATAAGGTGATAAAACCACAATTCTATATTATAATCTAGTATTCAATGGAGATGTAATGGCACAAATAAGCGAATCGCATCCTAGAAAGACGAAGATGTTTTAGTTAGTGATAGCGATTTTTCCTACTTGAAAAAAATTTTTCTAAGATACCTTCAAGAATACAACAACATCGCCGAGAATATGAACTACTATTGTAATTTTTTGCTCTATTTCAAGTGTGGAAAAGCATCGAGAAAAATCAATCGAATAGTTTATTGTTACAGGTGAACGCTTTTGTTTATATCTACTGTCGCAACAAAGGCTACTGCTTGCGAGTGTATCTTCATATAGATAGAACGCCCACCTTATAG
The DNA here is from genome assembly GCA_034766995.1 of Acanthacorydalis orientalis. Classification (NCBI taxonomy): domain Eukaryota; kingdom Metazoa; phylum Arthropoda; class Insecta; order Megaloptera; family Corydalidae; genus Acanthacorydalis; species Acanthacorydalis orientalis. The sequence continues at coordinate 25,980,617 of CM068317.1, forward strand.
GTTAGAATTAACTTTTAGACATTTTTATCGTTGTTTATTTCTAGTTGGCCATGGGAAGATTTTCAAAGATTAAAAACCAAATAGTAATTAGCCTTATTCACTTTAATCTACACATTTCAACTGTAATCTTTTTTGCAATAGATCATATACTTTATAACAATATAACAACACTGTTATACTCATTATTGGATGTACACATTTTGTGAAGTAGATCCTGATTCTTAGTTTCCAATTTTAAGATGGAGTCTCGTGCTTGTTTGTTTTATGGTTTCTATTTAGTCTATATTTTTTTACAGTCAAATATATAATCAGTTTAAATATTTAAAAAAAATTAAAAAGTTTAAAAAAATGATCATCATTCAAACACAATTCAGAGCGTACATTTATTGTTTACTCGAATATTTTATACAATCTGTTCCATTGCTATTAAATACAAATAGTGAACTCTATTATGTAGGCACGTTCGTTGGCCGACGAGGTGTGTACAGCGTTGTAATCTCGTAAGGCATTTAGCGCTTCACCTCGCGTGTCTGTTGATGATATACTGCAGGCAAAGAAATTGTTGCGAAAGCGTGTGCATAGACTCCTGTGGTACATTCTGCTCTATACACAATACACACAGCAGTACATTGTGTCGCATTCGAAGTTACAGCGTCGACTAACCGACCGAGTCTCCGCACACAAACATGTATGTATATGTAAATTACAAACACATACACGTATTCGAGTGTATGACCTTTACAATGTAACCGAATCGAATTAATGTGCTTAATGATTATTGTTACATAACATTAAGAGTGTGGTGCGTGTGTGTTCTGTACGCAACCGGTACTCTGTATCGATTTATCTCTATATTAAAATAAACATTGATTAACAGAATATGTCATTATCTTGAAGCGACGACGGAAATCACTCACTGTAGAAGACAAGGACCGAAAAGAAATTTGAAAGAACTGTGTTCAATAATTTATTAATACCTTTATTAACTTTAACCGAATTTACTAAATTGTTTAGATTAGAATCATTGTCTCAGAATTTTGTAGTTCAATTATTTAATTACTTTGGTAAGCCCGTCAGGGTTGACACATTTACGTTTTCGAAATAAAAATCTTTGTATTTTTTTTTTAAAAAAAAACACTATTTGATATTTAGTCTCTGAAAGCCGCTAATAAATGAGAATTGTTAGAAAGTTATAAAAATTACTGGAAAAACAAATAATAGTTAACAGAATGAAAAATAATAAATGACGGCGAATTTTGCACAGTACTCTACATAACACAGAGAAAAAATTGCGACATCCATCCTATAACGCGGTACTCTTATAACACGGTTTCTGTATAATACAACTTAATTAGCTTAAGCAATTTCCTATAGCACGAATTTTTCTATTACACTTTTACGGTTGAAATTAATGGGGAATTCCTCTGTTTTTTTCTCATACACGTACATTACCATTTTTCAATCTCACTTGTCAGGGAATTCCCTGTAAACGCAGAAACGATGCAGCATTGCTGTTTTTCTTTTATCAAAACTAATAACATGGTGCTCTGAGAATGCAGTTTTCATATAATGCAGAATATATATATATATATATGTACTTTATACCCGATTTATATGTACTTATTTTTGAATTTCACTTAACCCGGTTTCCATAGAATGCGGTACAAATTAATCGTATTACAGGAGTGTTGACTGCAGTCATATTTTTAAATGTTATATTAATTTGATCATACCTTCCATCTTTATGATTGTATTATAAAAAAATAATAAACCTTGCGAAATAAACGTTGCTCCATAGGGAATTTTATCTTATTTAGATACAAATTTAAATACGATACGTGCTCTTTATTGTTTTACTTGAATTAAATTCCTATACAGAATATTATCATTTCCTTTACAGAATTCATTTCTCATCGCAAGTCAATGTAGAATAATAAAGATTATTTTTTTACTTTCAAGAAGAAAAGAAAACATTGTAATTTATTCCACAACCACCCACACATATATGTATGATGTGTGTGTTTGTATGTATATATATATGTATATATATATATATATATATATATATATATATATATATATATATATATATATCATCATCATCTTCAGCCTCTGTTAATCCACTGCTGGATAAAGGCCTCTTCCATGATTTTTCATTTTGTTCGATTCAGTGCCTCTCTTTTCCACACATTTCCAAGAAAGTTTTTAATATCCTTATCCCATCTGTTCATTGGTCACTTTCTGGGTCTTTTTATATTCCTTGGTTTCCAGTCAATAATTTCTCTTGTCCATCGGTTGTCTTCTCTTCTTGCGATATGTCCCGCCCATTTCCATTTCAGACTCTTTACTCTTCTTATTATATCTGTGACTCCTGTTTTTTTCGTATCCATTCTATTCTCTTTCTATCTCTTCTTGTTATTCCCAACATGCATCCTTCCATACTTCGTTGTGTTGTTTGGAGTCTGAACTATTTTGGCGTTAAGCACCCATGTTTCGCTGCCGTAGGTAAAGACTGTATATATATATATATATATATATATATATATATATATATATATATATATATATATATATATATATATATTATTTTCAATCTGTACTTTGAAAAAATAAAAATGTATGAATAAAATTTTTCACTAAAGTAATGCTTGAATAAATATAAATAAGTAATTCGATTTCCATTCATAATTCACCTTTGTTTCCAATAAAAAGATACTCGAAATTTCCTACAATTTTCCGAAATAATTCCGCAACCATTCTTTTAAAACCGTCCTGCGACGATCTGTCGTGTTGGGTTTGTGTTTATTTCAATAATGTTAGATCGCTTTCATTTCATGGTTCGTTTAATTTTTTTTTTTGGAACAACTACGAGTAGATGTCACACAACAACAAATTAAATAAGCAAGTGTTTTTGTTCTTCCCTTTTTATTCCAACAACTCATTTTATTTTCCAAACCATTTAAATCACACGAAAATACTTTTTGTTCCCATTTCTAATTGTTCCATTCTATTGTTCCCCTTCTCTTGATACATATTCATTATTACTATAACATAAATATTAACATGAATACTGCTTCTAATTACACTACGAATACAAAAAATTCAAAGAAAACTATCACTTTTTGATAAACATATCGGACGAGAAAGTATATTGCACTAACTATTAAATATATAAGAAATACATTACACAAACATGTCGATTTAAGTGTTTTGTACATTGTTTGAATATTTAAAACGTAGAAAAACGATTTTCAAATGAAAAACATTCTGAAATTTATTAAAAAAAACACAACGAATTAAATTAGGTACATTTGTGTTTGCGATACATGTATAATTTAACAAATATTGACATGCTGTTTGCAATTCATTACGACTACACTGATGATTTCTGTTCTGAATATAGGGAAAAAATCGTAAATGCCACACTGTCGACATGTAAATATATGCAAAAAAAAACCTGTAAGCGATGTCAATCAATCAATCAACATGAAAATGAACGTGTAATATGAATAAATAATGTTTGCATGCCTACTAGTAGTGCGTATAAACGTGGCTATTACGCCACTGCTTCAATTATATATATATATATATATATATATATATATATATATATATATATATATGTATATATAATATAAATATATATATATATATAATATATATACATACATACATATATATATATATATATATATATATATATATATAAAATATGTATTTGCATGTAAATAGCTGTATGTGCCTGTGTGTATAAATAACCCATGTATACCGGCGTGACATTGGCCTTGCATGTTCTATACCCCGCAAAGCCGCAATCTTTGTGACAATGAAATATAAATCAATATTACAATATAAAGTCATACATGTATCGTATGTTGTACAGGTAATTTAGAGTCGATATTAGGTATATATTGACAGATAAATTTATTGGACGAAACATATATTATTATTATAAATTCAGAGATTTAAGGCAAATAGTCAATATAGACGTTACTGTCTAAATAAATAAATAAACGTCCGAAACATAATAGCAGTATTACTTATTCATAATTATATATAATTTTATGTACAAAGTACACGTACGTATAATATAAAATATATAAAAGTGAATACTTTTACAAATAAATACGGACTGATCTAAATAGGTGATTCTTTATACCATGTAAAAAAAATATAAGACTTAAACGCGGACGCTTTTCAAAAAGATTGCTAGAAAAATGACCTGGAATTTACAATACGAAACGGATTTCTATATAAGAAAATGTATATAGCAAGAACCTGCCATTGTTGTCGTACCGAGACTCGCAATACAGGGGTGTTATTTTTGTGAACTTAAAGAAAATGTAATCAGTCTCAAAAAAATGTTTCAGTTGTCTTCTAGTATTTCCCATACTGGTGAATTCATTTTTATTACGAGATGGATGAAATGTGGCACAAGTGGTATAAAAAAATTGTGCATGATCTCATAATTTCAACCTTTAAGTAACGGCAGAATTAAGTTAATTTTGTGGATCTATACATTTTGTATATCATATTATAATCTAGAAGTCATCCAATAGCATCTAAGGAATTGTTGGTGGATTATGTATAAATAAATACTCGAATTTTAAAAAGTGTATGTGTGATACTACTAATCGAACCTTATATTAAAATTGACAATTTAAAAATACCAGTCCATAAGAAAAAATATATTTTGGTCAATAGAAAAGAAGAATTTTTCATCTGAATCATGTCAAATACAATGCTAGACTGAAAATAGTTCAGAAAGTGATGAGTTCAAGTGAAGAATTACGATTTATTTCTCCTCTTTTCATGATGCTCTACTATAAAGTTATAAATATTTTGTTTCAAATTATGGTATTTTTTAATAAAAAAAATACTTGAACTATAAATATATTCAAATTGCACTAGTTGAACTTTCGGCTATTTGAGATACGATCTTAACTAATAAAATTAATAAATTATTAAATTTATAACAGATTCTTCTCGAACAAAATATATTCATGTTTTGAGGTATTTTCTAGTAAAAATAAAAAACATTGTTGATTTGGTGTAAAATAGAAATTACTTTTTTTAATACCTAAACGAAACATATATAAGCATTTGTTTTTATTAATATTCTGTCCTACAAAAATTACTTAACAGCATTAAAATTAATTCACTTGTGCATAATGATCTCTGAAAAATGAGACACGTGGACGGATGGCTAAGAATAAATGTTTTTTTAACGTGAAAAATACGATTAAACTTAACTAGAATGTATAAAGATAATATATAAACACTGATATAGAAATCAAGATAATATATGATAATGAATAGAAATTTGTTTTTTTAATGAAAGTTCTATAATTTAGTAGAAGAAAAATCAAGAACTACTTTTAAAAAGTGTATGCCTGTGAAATATTATGGTGGTTTTGTAAATGTATAGGAGTTGTAAGCCATATCATCAATGATATTACCGATCTATGAATATATTAATATGTTAAAAATCCATCACCACGACAGTGCTGAAAAATAAGTTACTGCGAACACTTTATCTTTTATTAATATAATCAAAAGAATTTTGTAATAAACAAAGGCATTAACTAATGACTCTTTCACATACTATGCTCTTTCAGCAAATTAGTAATTCCACCGTACATATCAGGAATACATTGACTGTATACTGCTGTTACAACAATACTCTGATTAAAGTAACGATTCGATTAAAATAATAATAAAGTATGTTTTAATAACCAAAAATATGTAATCGGATTGATGACTTCACTGATTTGGAAAAAAAAATATCGGAGAAGAATACTACCAGAGTACTTGTGAAGTATTTGGGATCAACAAATAGAAAGAAATCAATTTCTAATAAGTGTGAATGAATAACGGCCTTTTAATATATATATATAGTAAATTCCTAAAACAGGATATTGTGTGTGTTGTTATAAGATTGAAGTCTCTTATGAATTCAATGTTTAGACGCGCCCCTAAATCCCAAACGTCTCATAAAATCGATTACCGAATAGAAAAAAAAACTTAAATAATACAATCATTTAAGTATGTATTCTTTTTAATATATTAGTTGAACTGTTCAAGTTTTTTTTTCGATTAAGTTTTGATCAAAGTTTTTTAATTCCAATTAATCAAAATTCTAAATTGATTGAATTTCGTTAGTACTACTATTATTATGAACCACGATTAATATGAGTACAAGAACCTAAATCAGGAAAAATATGATTAAAAAAATGTTGACTTCGATGAGAAATATGGTATGATCGACGACGATACTTTTGACATTCACGACATGAACAAATCTAACAAGCAAATTACTCAGAAATTTTTTATGCTTATGATAATATACTAATCAGAAGAATATTCATTCACAATTAATCTGGATAAATTTAATATATTTAAATAATCGTCCTATTTACTTATAATTGATGTCTGTTAAAATTGAATCAATGAAAGAAAAAATGTAATTTTTTACAAAAAAAAATCCCTCAAAATAAAAGTAAAATAATACGTTTTTTTTACATAAGAAAAATGTATATATATATATAAGTGAATATATTTACGTATATGTTTTTGTTAATACGGTTTATTATACTTTCTTACAAATTATTTACTCACTCAATTATTCGTCGGTGAGGATGATCACATACCTAAAACAAAAAAGAAAATGTATTATATATATAGCTATATAAAATAACCAATTAAAAATATGTATTTTACAATACTAATTAGTTGTACTTAATTGAATGTCTATTGACCTATTGAGTAATAAAACGTATTGATAATAAACAAAACTCTTAAATCTTGAGTGCTGTATTGTAGACAGATAGTACTATTATATATATATATATATATATATATATATATATATATATATATATATATATATATATATATATATATAATTATTATTATTATTAGGTTGATAGAAAAATAACTGCGGTTTATGACTTTCAAATTTATATACATTTTTCTCTTTCTTGGTTTTCCTAACTGTATTAAGTGGCTCAGAACTATTGGATAACTAACACTTAAATTATGTGCAAGCTCTCGAATTGTGCGTGGTTCTGATTCAACTATCCCCTCCAGTTGGTCGTTATGAACTGAAGGACGCCTGCAACCTTCTTCATCTTCAATGCTCTCGTCCCCAGTACGAAATTTGGTACCTCCATTGCACCGTACGTTCCTTAACACTACCACCCACATCAAAAGTATCGTTTAGTTTACGAGCAGTTTCTGCTGCTTTGCCACCCATTTTGAACTCATAAAAAATTTGCTCTCATTTGTTTCTTTTTTATCTTTAAGTCAATAATCCAATTTGAAGCAAAATTAATAATAAAACCAAAATACAGACCGAAAAATGCACTTTAAAATGATATCAATATGAACACCATGAAATGACACTTTCAATGAAAAAAATTAAGGTTTGAATTCAGAAAACAAAAAAGCAATTATGTTCCTACCAACAATATATATATATATATATATATATATATATATATATATATATATATATATATATATACACACACACACATATGTATATATATACATATTAATATATATATATACACACATACACACGCACACACTCACACATTCCCGCTTAATTTTATCTTTTGTGAAGGTTTTTATGAAGAGGACCATGAACACCATGAAATGACACTTTCAATGAAAAAAATTAAGGTTTAAATTCAGAAAACAAAAAAGCAATTATGTTCCTATCAACAATATATATATATATATATATATATATATATATATATATATATACATATTAATATATATATATACATATATATATATATATATATATATATATATATATATATATATACACATAAATATATATATATACATATATATATATATATATACATATACATACATACATACATACACACGCACACACACACACACATTCCCGCTTAATTTTATCTTTTGTGAAGGTTTTTATGAAGAGGGAAGTGTGATATGGAACATAGGAAGGTAAATGTTCATATTTATGTGCGTGTATACAAGCACAGAGAATGAGATTGTTAAACCTCGACCAGATAGACAGGACACGAGATAAACAGAGTTGTTCAACTATTTATTGCACACTTTCATGACGTTTGTATAGACAATGTCGAATGTTGATGGATATATTCGTACGCGTACAAACAGCCGTAGACAAGACATTTGACATCAATTGTGTTAATTTACACAACTTATTGTGCAATAACAATTCAACAATTCAGGCTAAAATATGTCGACAATATATATGTACAAGCCATCTATGTACATACACATGTACACACACACACATATGTATGTGTGTGTATGTATATATATATATATATATATATATACATATATATATATATATATATATATATATATATATATATATATAAACATGTATATGATATAATTTATTTTTCATAATATTATAACTAATAAATATTTTATTATACTTGAAATATTTCTACTACACACGAAATTCTGCGTTCAAATTGCAGTGCAGTGCATGTGAATATACCGTTTAAACTGTTAAATTGGTTCCTACACGAGACTGATTTAAGGCGCCATGTTTCGTCGAAGAATTTTGTCGTTATTGCCTCGAGAGCTAAACAAGTCGACACACTTAAGTCTGTTGCGCAAATAGGCTTTAGATAGAATCGTATCGTCTTATTTTCGAACAAGTCGAACGACTCTATACGTCGTTATCGTGTCGTTAGTCTGCACACAAGACTCGAAAACAATTGTTTTGTATGAAGAATTGATTGATGAAAGAGTTTGTTTTCTTTCTCTTGGGACACAGAGCGGATTTGTAACAAAACCTGATGATAAATTAGCAAACATATTAACTGCTGGTTCGTTTGAATGTTAACCTCTATTATTTAGTTTTACCTTTGTCATACACCTGCGCTTCAGTTGATTTAAAAATGATTTCAATTTAAAAATTCAAATTAAGTATTCAATTTAATATCCACTATTCTCTTTTTATAAGAACATGTAATATTCAAATTAAAATAAATAAACGCATGTTGATTTAAAATAAAAAAATAAAAATGTTTGTTCATCAGATTTAATTTTGTGAAGATGAATGTTATAAATACTACTATGTACATTATAAATGCACCTTATCTTGAAATAAAAGATATAGTAATCGAAGAAATTACAAAACATACAACAATATTTGATAAATTATTCGACAGAATGCAATGGAGTTTATTTGGACGAAATATTTCAAATCAAAGATTCATATTTGTTTGAAAATAATTTATTCATATATTGTACTCATACTTACCTACTTAATAGCAACATAAGTCACAATTATAATGGTTGATATTATGGCTATTCATTGTCATAAATTAATATTCACTCCCTCATATACATTAA
>CM068317.1:25992500-25997500 GCA_034766995.1 Acanthacorydalis orientalis
TTTATTGCAATACATCTTCTGTGAAATGTACTCAACACAACACAAAGATATATATAACATATATATATATATATATATATATATATATATATATATATATATATATATATATATATATTCAACACATACATTCTCGCCTGTCCTTTTTTTCTTTTATAAATTAATTCGATTAGGAGATAAGTAACATTTAAAATAATTATTTTAATAAATCATATGTAACATGTAACGATTAATTCACTTATAGTAATAAATGCCATAGAATGCCAGAAAAATTAAAACGAAACTGTATATTATTGTCAAGATATTTTGCAATATGTTATTTTTTTACGAACTGACTGGTTTTCAAAAGGCCTATCGTTTTGTTAATAAACCATAAAATATTCACACAATGGTTTTAATAATCATTCAGAAATATGATGCATTGTTTTGAAAAATGAGATTTATATTAATAATGAATAAACTTTTACATTTTAATCAATAATGAGCCTGTAAATGTCTTTCGAATATTAAAATACTATTTTTTTTCGATATAATTTTTATGGTTTAACGTTGTATTAACGTTAACAGTGGTTCCAAACGTGGTACTGCAGTATGGTTGTGATGAATTTTAAATATTATGAAAATTAGAGATTTTTAAAATTGTTGAAATTGCAAAAAGGTTCAATAAATTGAAGATCGAAACCTTAATCACGCTGAAAAATATGAACGTTTATAAAAATGTTGTATGGGAAAGATAATGGTTAATAAAAGAGAGTTATTTTCTACACTAAACAGTTTTGACACTGGTGCTAAATTCACTTTCACAAATGAATTCTTTTTACAGATCAAATTTATGCAATAAATTATTATTGATTATTTTTCATTGTAGCTTATGACCATTTCAATGGAAACGTCATCATTCCCAGAGCATCAAGGTACAAAAAATACTTTCCTTGCGCTTTGAGGTTGATGACGTTGCCATCGAAATGCGCATTCGCAACAATAAAAAATAATCAATAATAATTTATTGAGCAGTTTTGATCAGAAAGAAGTGGTTTCTGAAGTGAAAAAGGAATTAATTTATGAATGTTAATTTCTAGATTTAACAGTGCGTTTTTAAGAATAAAATTACAGTGTTATTGATACAGCTGCTAAGATGCTTATTTCCGAGTTACTACAACATAATAAAAAGAATATAAATTCTACTGTTAATGATTAACAAAATCGAATTATATGTCAAAAATCAAATTTCTATTTTTGATTCTAAAAGAAAGATATAACTGTCGATTAAAATAATATATTTTAGATGTTGTGTTGTAATTCATATTCAACAGAAATTAAACTAATTTGATGTGGTCATTACTACCTCTTTACATTTTACACACACAGATTCAAATTACTTACTTTTTTTCATAGAATATCAATACCTTATTTGATGTTTTCAAAACATCCATTATTATTTTAAAATTTAAAAGATCAAACTATTGCGTGGAATGATTTTATTAACACAAAGAAATACGGAGCTAGAGATAGAGTACTCATTTTAAGGAATATTGATATTTATTTTTGTTTTCTTTGCATGTGTACTTCTTGTTTACGATTGTTGTATGAATCTCGAGTATATGTTTCGTCTGTGACAGATTAAACTTTGTTTAAAATTTGTTTGCGGATGACGAAAGTCAAAACCAGTCGTAGAAGAAACAAACTCATACATCTTCTTGAACTCGTAGAGAATAATTATAATTGTATATTTGATTAAATAAAAAAGTTATACAAGCAATTTTATTTTCTGACAATCTGAAATTTTTGGAAAGACTTTCTTAAATAAACCACAATAAAATACTCTTATTTATAACATGGAAAAGTATGATAAACATGTTTTTATACATTGCGAGTGGTTCGATTTTCTATTCTTAATATCAATTTTTATTCTGGATTTTATGAATTTAATTCTAAAAATTAAAACCAATGTGTACTGATTATTAATCAAAATTCATCGATATAAATTAATATGGTGGAAAATTTCAATGATAAAAATTCAGTGTGATTTTCTGTTATAAACTGTTACTATTGAATGTGGAATTAATTGACAATCATCTTTTTTTGTTGCTGATTTGGTGTTTAGATGAACCAGGTTTATCACGAAAACAAAATTTCATGTAATACAAATATATCGCCTTTGAATAATAATACGGACCTGCTTTCTAAATATATACGGCTTCTTTTACTCCACAAATAAACGTATTAACAAATCACCTGGTCACTCTTATTTGCATATTATCACAGAATATAAAATAAGCTTAACGTAAGAGGTGGACATAGTATATTAAGTATATTTTTTTGTTAACTTTTCAATGAAATGAACTGTATTCAATTTTTCAGTTCACCTTTCTATGGCTGTGCACGTAATTCATATTCATAGCCGTGTCTACGCATACGAATATCGAATGAACAGCACAGAAACGACTCAACATCACACGAACGACTGGCACTCAATACAGGCCTGCATGGCGACGTATGGCTTCGTGCCAAATCATCGAAAAAATATCGATTCCGCACCTTATGCGGACGCGTTCGAGTCACGCTTCAAACGGTTCCGCTAGAATTGTAAATAAGTGCACGATGTGCCTGCGCTACATGTTGAAGTACACACGCTCGGATCAAGTATTGATAATGATGTAAAAAATGTTCGCTAATTGTACAAGCGAACTATGATCATTATTTTAGGAAGATTTGTGCGGTCTGCCAAACAGAAATAATATTATAAATAAGTTGGACTTATTTTTGTATACGTATGGGTGCCTGTACCTGTATTCAATAAATAAATAAATAAATATATATATATATATATATATATATATATATATATATATATATATACATACATACATACATATACACACACACATATATACATATATAAACATACACAAAACTTGATGAAATCTTTCTTTATTATAAAAATAAAACAGTGTAGCCGTTCCCATGACTTTTATTAGTTCTCTGATTGGTTGATATTGGTCTCGTGGTCTCTGTTTTGATTAGTTGATATCAATACATGATTAGCGTTCTGTTGTACAGCGTACAACGAAAGAGAGGGGTATACGATTTCAAAATAAAACTGATAAGAAATTTATTCAAGATTTTGTGTCACTGAAGCTTTAGAATAAAAAAAATTGTTACACATCTTAACATTTTATTTCATGTTAATTTGTATAAACTTTTCCAGTAAAATAATTGATGAATTATATTTTACGCGATTATTTGTGTATATTTTTTTAATTTGTGTTATTTGTTAGGGGAGGGGGAGCGAACGTTAGCAGGTGAAGGTGAACCCCAGTCCAAGGTTGTCGAGTGCAGCGAGCAGAGGGTGGAACCCCCTAGTAGAAAAAAAAGAATTATTACGAGAAAGAGTAAAAATTACACACATAATAAAGAGTAAGAAGAATGAAATAGAAATGGGTGTGATATATGGTAAGAAAATAAATAACCGAATGAAATTATTGTGTGGGAGATTATGAAAGGATAAAGAAGGTCAAGAAAATACTAATACCCTAGAATGAAAATGTTACAACAAAACGTGGAAAAAAGTTAATGTCAATCCATGAAACTGGAAAACGAAAAACTGAGACATATTTTTGTTGAATTATCAAAGGCTGAGAGAGAGAGAGAGAGAATTACAATAATATATAGAGAGAGAGGAGAGAGAATTATAATTTCAAAAAGCTTCAAAAAGTTATTTATGTGCAAACAATAGAAAACTACAGCTCTGAGTTAGCATTACATTCATTATTATTAATTAACTCTTAATTTGGTACGATTTGCTAATTAACTAGTATTTAAAACACAAAATTTTTCTTACATTAAATAACACATGTATAATCATAATTATACTATTAGTTTAGTATTGTGATTAAAACAATATTCACACGTGACTTAACATTCCTCCCCCTCCCCAATTGTATTTTAAATTAAATATCATTTCACCAACTTGTTTTTATAAAAATGTATAATTATTATTTTATTTTGATACATCAATGGACTTCATTGAGAATCGTTGTTTTCCACGTACAGGTGTATCCAAAAAATATTTTTTCAGTCTACAAAGATATTTCTTCTAAATTTTATATTTAGAAAAAAGTGTCTATCAAGAAAAGCCGTGTTGTAATATGTCATCAGGCGACATTTTTGAGCAAGTTGAAAATTAAAAATTAATATTTTTGGAACTACATGTCCCGAAACAGCATAATCTTGAATGGAACAGATTTAAACAGAAGTATGCAGGTTTTGTAATTTGTAATATTAGTCTCTTCTTTAATAAATAAACAATGGTAGATAATTTAAAATAGAATTGAATTTCATAAAAATAATTTCTCTCATAATTTCAATACTCAGTTCAATTATCCTGATATATTAATTAATATTTCTAGCTGCAATATTAAAGAGGAATTAGTATCATAACAAAAACACCTAATTGTATAAATATTTATGATTGAAAATAATAAAGATCAGAGATCAGAATAGACGATTTCTGATAAATAATTCTCAATAAAGTAAACTTTCTTTGTAAACATTTTGATGTCATCATTGAAAAATGTTATATTTTTAAATAATATAAATATAACAAATGTTATTAAATTTTACATATAGAACATGAATAAATTATTTGAATGTATGGCCCTCACACACATTCTTGACATTCAATGTGGACTATATATCCTAGAGTATTACTGACAGATTGCAAAATTCTCTTAAAAATTCATATTTCATCATTCGTTCACTTTAAAATCTTGATAAAAAAGGCGTTTGAAAACAAGAAGCTTAACGATATAACCTTACTTTCAGATAGTATTTGTTAATTTTAATATTCAGTAACGCATCTTGTTAGGTAATTAAAAATTCTTCGGATTTAACATTAGTGTCTCTAAAGCTTAAATATCGACATACCTTGTATACATCTTTAAAATCAGACACTGACTGTACTGATCCCGAGTAAAAATGATTCAGGTAAATGATATGTC
>CM068317.1:26000000-26027500 GCA_034766995.1 Acanthacorydalis orientalis
CTAAATGATAAAAATACTGAATCTAGGAAATAATATCCATATAACTATGCAAAATCCAACTGATCACAAAAAAAGATTATCAAAAAAAAATATTGTATTCATTTCAAAATCAACCCTCGGCTAGGTACTGTATAGTAAAAAATTCAACTAATCTATTACTGAACACACTTTGAATGATGATAGTAACCTTGACTGCAATACCCGAGTGACTTTCAGTTGTTCTTATAGTATTAGACTTAACAAGATGTTTTTTTTTCACAAGAATTTCACGGTATAAAAATGTTAAGCAACTGCTTCTTCTATGATGACGCTTGGTTTCATCTGAATGGCTACATAAACACACAACAGCTACTTAAATCTGAAATAATATCGTAAGTAATAAATTTATGTGGTATGCAGAATTAACATAACAAAAATTTATTGTTTTATCTGAAATGAAACATTAATGTATTGTATGGCCAATATACAATAGTTACTATCTAAATATAGTTATTTTTGTCTGTTTAAAAAAAGCATATTTGTTAGTTGTCGATATACATTAAGGATCGTTTATTGATGATCACAAACATTCGCCATGGAGCTTCTAAATGTTCAACATGTCATTGCATAAATATTCACCAATATTTATTCATTTAAATAAAAGAAAATATCATAAAGAAAAATCAGGAAAAGAAAATTAAAATTAAACCAAAAATAAACTTTAATTCAACAAGATGGTAAAATAGAATTATAATGATTTGTTCAAAATGTGAATTTTTACTCAAATGTAATTTCATAATTAATCATTGTAACAACACCCAGAACTTTAACTCTGTCTCTTTCTATAAATTTAGAGATATATCGTTCTGGATTCGATTTCCAACGAGGACAAATTTATTTCTTTCTCATATATATATAAGAAGAAGTAAAGAGTAAGAAGTAAGAAGAGTAAAGAGTCTGAAATGGAAATGGGCGGGACATATCGCAAGAAGAGAAGACAACCGATGGACAAGAGAAATTATTGAATGGGAACCAAGGAATATGAAAAGACCGAGAAAGAGACCAATGAACAGATGGGATAAGGATATTAAAAACTTTCTTGGAAAACTGTGGAAAAGAGAGGCACTGAATCGAACAAAATGAAAAATCATGGAGGAGGCCTTTATTCAGCAGTGGATTGACAGGGGCTGAAGATGATGATGATGATATATATATATATATATATATATATATATATACACACACACACATATATATATATATATATATATATATATATATATATATATATGCCCGAACCAAAGCAGGCATATTCTCTCTTGATATATCAAATATAATATATATATATATATATATGTATGTATGTATGTATAAACTATATATATATATATATATATATATAAACTATATTTGATATATCAAGAGAGAATATGCCTGCTTTGGTATAGGCATAGTTTCAAATACAAGATAATTGCTCTTGAAGTTTATTTGATCAAAAACGATTTGAACTTTCTTTTTCATTTAATGAATAATTTTGTTTCAGAAGAAGATAATTACTTTAAATCCAAATATCCATCATATTATGGCCTACAGTTTAATATAAGAATAAAATATATACTATATTACATTATCTACTCGTATGAGAATAATATCTACTTAAATGTATAAAAATCAATGTTTTCAAATTATTAATATTTGATTAAAAATAAACATTCAATATTAATTACGAATAAGTTATTAATTATAATTATTTACAGAATATTTTTGAAATCAGGATCAGTAATGCGAAATAAAAAGATTTAAAGCCAAAGTTACTCCAATAGTTGATGTAATTGTACAATAATTTTTATTAACTTTGATAAAAACTGTTCTGAAGTATCTTTAAAATTCCTGTTGCTCCATTAACGAAATTAAAAAAAAAACACGAATTAATGACACTGTTCAACAGGTTACCTTAATTGTGGTATTCATTACAGGAAATGAAAATTCACTTATAAACAATTTTATTTATAAAATCTTCAGCGTTTTTTTATGTTATATATATATATATATATATATATATATATATATATATATATATATATATATATATATATACACATATATATGTATATATAACTTTTGTGTTTATAAAGAAAATTATACTTTGTATAAATATAGTTTATAATAAATTTTATGTAACTTCCTCTCAACCCTTTTAACTCAATTTGGCTCTTGGATGCCGAATGAGGTTCGATAATAGACAAGTATTTGTTTCCGGTTTGTAGAAGTTCTTTATGTAGTCACATATTATTATTTTTAAAAATGTATACACATATACATATACATACATATATATATATATATATATATATATATATATATCTTCACTTTTCATTTGTTTAACCCACAAAATTCTTTCGATCCAAAATGTTCAATAAATTATTACTGAGTGATAATTTAATTATTGCTTATGTGCATTTCGATAACAATATTCTTCACGTTCCGAGAATGATGTAATCGTCATCGAAAAGTCAATAAGTAATAATCAATAAGGATAATTTATTGAACATTTCTAATCAGAATTTCTTTGTTGTTAATGCGTTACAAAAAGTAATTCATTTGTAAATATGAATTACTTGTTTTAATGTGGGTTTACATATCATAATATATAAACCCACTTAATATATAAACCCACTAAAACAAATATATTTCTGACCATATATAACTTTAAACTAAATTTAATAAAGCGTGTGCATGCATGCTTGTAAACCCAAGTGTTGTAATAAAAGGAATACATTTTACGTCCAAAAAAAAAGTAATGTAAATTATTGTTCTGTATAGAACTGAATAAACTAACTATATTGAAAACTTACTTAATCAAACAAACACTATTGTAATATTAGATTTAATTTATTTTTTCAACAATCTAATCGTATCTATTTAAAAAAAAAATTCATATTAACAAAACAACTGAATGAATCAAAAACTGAAAAGCGAATTACGAAAAGTGGAGATACGGAAAGTGAAGTTTACGAGAAAAGCGTTTCCAGGAATCACCCCGTCTGGTAAAAGGCTAGTCGTGCCCTGACGGGTGTAAAATGACCTTGTCTGACATTCTGACAGCCGACATTCCTTCTCTAACAATCATAGACGAATCACGTCACGTATGCTTTTACAACGGAATAGCAGTAATGAAAGTATACATCGGGATTTTTCTGCCACGTGTGCAAAAGAGACACAAAAGGGTTCTTATTATAAATTCTGTGTTTTTGTTTTCTACGTATTTTATATATAATTTTGGACGACTTGATTACAGTTGGGTTGTAATCAGAGTTAAAAAACATGAATGAAATGAAAAATTTCTAAATAACATAGACAATATTGAGAGTCTTTCAATGCACCTGGATTTCATGTTTTATCTTTATGTTTTTATCTTTTTATTTATTCACTTTTGTCTTCATTTACATATATATATATATATATATATATATATATATATATATATATATATATATATATATATATATGTATATACATATATATATATATACATGTATGTATGTATTATGTATGTATATATATATATATATACATATATATATAAACACATGATTACACAGTATATTGGTACGGAAATGATTCTACCAATCCTGCCTGGTCATAAATATTATAGTTCACAGCCAAACTGTGCATATAAATAGCAATATATTTATATGTACGTATGTGTACATGTGTATGTGTTTGTTTGTATGTATGTGTGTATATATATTAACAAGGGGGCTCGGCCCACTGCTCGTTGCGTTCATCAACCCCCGGGCTCCCTGCGCTTGCCCACTTGTCAATTATAAGAATGCACATGTTACCGAATGGAACAATAAACATATCAAGTAAGTAAATCGACGTCATGGATATATATATATATATATATATATATATATATATATATATATATATATATATATATGTATGTATGTTAGTATGTTTCTATACATTATTCTGTTTTTTGTGGGTAATTATATATATATATATATATATATATATATATATATATATATATATATATATATATATTATACACACACACACACACAAGGGGAGTCTTCCCCCTGCTCGCATCGATCCACAACCTCCGGGCTCACTACGCTTGTCCATTTCTCAATTATAAGCCTGTACATACATGCGAACGAATGAAACAATAAACATCTTTTTTTAAACTCATTGCTTCTATATAATTATTATCGGATATATAGCAACGTAATCGTTATATATATATATATATATATAAATTCATAAATAATGTGTTTTAGTATGTCTATATAAATATGGCAGTAATTATTTTTTACAACCTTTTGATTTTTGTGCTAAATACTATTTAATATAAATAAATAAATAAATATATATATATATATATATATGTATATATGTATGTATGTAGTTTGTCTATATAATCATTATTGCCGACAGACTGCAACATGTTATTTTATATACGAAATAAACATATTTAGGTACCATAGAAATCTCAACGGCATAAATAAATAAGTCGACGACATCGAAAATTTTTATGGACATTTTTGATTTTATATCTAGAGATGTGTGTGTGTGCGCGCGCGGCAGTCAAAAATTAATAATAATTTACTGTTCCCTAACACATAGTCAATTTATAAATTTATATTCGGATATACTAGACACCGAACCGAAATTATAAATACAAAGCAATATATAAAAAGTGCATATAAAAATGTTGAATCAATGAACATATTATTTTTGGCTATCTATTCGTAGTTTAATCGAATCTTTCTCATGCTAAGTATAACTTTAATATATTTAAATATCTTTTCAGCTTTACTTTTTTTTATTCATTTGAAGAATGTTTTCCGCATTTCTTTACTTACGTTTTCAAAGCAAATACAATTTTTATTAAACAGTACATAATGAAATATAATTGGAACAAATTGTTTGCAAAATTAGTTCTTAAAGATGAAGATTTTAATTGTTTGTATTTTTTAATTATATGTGAAGATAATATTATATATATATATATATATATATATATATATATATATATATATATATATATATATATATATATATACACATGATTATTACTGTTGAGTATACATTCGTCCGCACGTACAAATCTACAAACAGTACTTCATGAACACAAGAAACACATTATGATTTATTATATCTGTGAATACATGTATTCAAAGTAACGCAAGTGCCGACTATTGTGAATTATATGTTTACGATAGAATGGGTTTGTCTCATCGACCGCATCGCTAATGAGGACACCACTGACGTGGAATTTGCTCGCTTTACATAATTATTTTTAACTTGGATATTTTGTTACAGGAAAAACGAAAAGTTACTGTTTCCATTTAAATGGGTACATTCGAAATTGTTTATTTGCTACTATGGACTTTCTATTATTATAGGATACGATTTTTAAATTGAATAATTATTTATCCGGACGAACATCTGAAGGAGAGATTAAATAGGAATAATGTACACTAACTCCTCCATTTTTATAAAATGTATAACTTACCTTATTTTATATATTCCATGTATGGAATGTATAAAATCAGTGATTAATATAATACCTTTTATTTTTTAATATAAATATCATATACGACAATAAAAAAAATACATTTTATAAATTCATTCAATGTGGGTATGTGTGAGTGTGTGTGTGTATCTGTATATATATAAATATATATATATATATATACATAGAAAACCAATTTATTATTTATACATCTAAATATACGGATAAAGATTTGTGTACGCCAAATTGATAATATAAAAATATGTATTCAATGGAAAATAACTGGCATTAAAAGCTATTACTAAAATGAAGTGATACTATACCTAAATAATATACTCCAACGAAAAGATAAATAAATAAAAAAATTGTTGTAAATAATAGGATTTGTAAGAAAATCCATCGTACATACTTGTTCGTTTAATACATTTTCATTAATTACTAATAGTAAATTTAATAGATTAATTAAATTACTTGTCGAGTGTTCTGCTTTGTAAATACAGGTGATCTTTTTTCAATAAGGTTTTTCATTGAACAATGTATGAATTTTCTGGTAAAATAAAATTATTTAAAGAATGTATATTGCCATAAAGAATCAAGCCTATTTATAAAGTGACTCTTATATTAAAAAGAAATCATCATTTTTTGTGCTACAAATAATATATTAGGTTGTTAGGAAAATAATTGCGATTTTTGTTTTCTGAATTCTAATATTAACTTTTTTCAATAAAAGTGTCATTTTATCATGTTCACGTTAATATCATTTTAAAGTTGATTTTTCGGTCTGTATTTTGGTAACATCGATTTTGGTTTTGTTAATAAGTTTGCTTTGAATTTGGCTATTGAATTAAAGATGGAAAAGAAGCAAATAAGAGCAAATTTTTTGTATACGTTCAAAACGAGTGGTAAAGCAGCAGAAATTGCTCGTAAACTAAACGATGTTTTTGATGTGGGTATTGTTAAGGAACGTATGGTTCAATGGTGGATCCAAAATTTTCGTGCTGGAGGCGAGAGCATTAAAGGTCACGAGCACCCTTCTTCAGTTCATAACAACCAAATGAAGGAGTTAGTTGAAGCAGAATCACACACAATGATTCGAGGCTTGCACAAAAGTTAGGTGTTAGTCATCCAACAGTTCAGGACTACTTAAAACAGCTAGGAAAATCAAAAAAGCTTGACAAATAGGTGCATAAGTCACAATTATTTATCTTCCAATCTAATAGATACTTTTCAAATGCAGTCTGGGGGAAAAAGGAATTATTTTCAAATTACTGGAGAAAAAATTAAATATTAAAATTACCTGTAAAGGCTAAAACTAGTTGTAACAGATCAATATTTGTGTGATTTACAAGAACAAAGACGAATAACAACAAACAATAGAAAAAAGGACAAAATAAAAAACGAAAGTTTTATATTTGATCTTCAATTTTGTACTTTTTAAAAATTTGTAATAAAAAATGTAATAAATTTTACAAATAAAAATATAGACTCGCACGCATGCACACTCACGCATATATATATATATATATATATATATATATATATATATATGTATATAAATATATATATATATATATATATATATATATATATATATATATATAAATACGAAAAGATACGAACAAAGGGAAGCACATTACAAAAACGAAAAAACAACAGGTAAATGAAAAAGTCCGTAACTTAAAAGCAAGTAATTAAGGACCTCCCAAAAAATTAACAAATAAGATAAAAATACTAGTCAATGAATTAAAACTTGGTGATAATAAACATACAGAATCGTTTAAATTACATTCGATTTAATTGTTAAAATCAAAGCAAATAAAAGCAATTTTTTGTATGAGTTCAAAACGGACGGTAAAGTACCAGAAACTACTCGCAAACTATACGATGCTTTTTTTGTGTGTGTGCACTGTTAAGGAACGTACAGTGCAATGGTCGTTCCCAAAATTTCATACTGGGGACGAGAGCCTTGAAAATGAAAAAGGTCGCGGGCGTCCTTCAGTTCATAACAACTAACTGAAGACGTTAGTTGAATCAGAATCACGCACAACAATTTGAGAGCTTGCACAAAAGTTAGGTGTTAGTTATCTAACAGTTCTAGATCACTTAAATCTATATATATATATATATATATATATATATATATATATATATATATATATATATATGAATTTGAAGTTCATAAACCGTAATTATTTTTCAACCAACTTAATATTTCCGTTTATTCAAAAATTATAGATACACTCATTAACAAAGTTAAATAATTTCACAATGTTTTGCACAAGAAACATTATGGCAATTAGATTTTATGAAACCAAACAATACATAAATAGGTTTTATACAAATACTGATTTCCACCTTACTCTCACAACAATCACGAGGGTCGATATTTGTCCCATGCAGAAATTGAATATCCATTAAAGCTATAAAACTAGAAAACGTAAACAGGTTCTCAAAGTTTATACTTGTTAGTTTGTTCATCATATGTGTAAGATGAGTTATGGCTGTTATATGAGTATTTGCTGTTATTCACTTAACCACATTTCGTATCCTATATTAATAGTATCTATTTTATTTATTTATTTATATGTATATATATATATATATATATATATGTATGTATACACATACACGTATGTATATGTGCATCTATCACCAATGAATCGATTTTATACATAAAATTATTTATGTATTCTACTTATTTCTATTTATAGAATTGGAACATGGTGTTGAAGACAAAAACAATTCAGAGAATTTTGACAAGATCAAAATAATAGAAAATGTACTTTCATAATAACGAAAAGTTAAAAGAAGAATATAATGAATACAAATAATAAACATATGGAGAAAAAGGGATTGACAAATGTATATGGAGAGATTAAATATCGTAAGAAATGGACAACAGAAAGTATTGTTTGATTGAGAAAAAAATACAAAAGAAAATAGACGAGATTAACGTATCTAAAAATAAATTTAGTAGCTTCATCTCAATGTAAAAAATAGAATATGCATTTATTTAGAAGTGAATTATTATTAAATATTAGAGAAAAAAATAATAATATATTTATGTTAAATACATTCTTCTATATTTCGAATTGCAGACCAACTTTCTTTCGCTATACTAATAAGCTTCTTTAAACATGTTTATTTTGTGCACAAAACTGCCCTTTCAAATAAACGGTAACAAAACAATATATTTCTTTATAAAAAAAAGATCTAAAATATAAGATTGGATACAAATTACTGAGTACCGGTCAGTGGTATGTGATAGCTACAGAGATATGACCGTTTCGTATTTATGTGCACGTGTATTAACCTTGATTCTTGTGAATAATTAACACAAGGCCGATTGCAAAAACCAGAATGGTTATAATTATCAAACAACCAAATACAAAATGAACATTTTTGTAATTAACAGATTTTAGATTAAGTATAAAGCGCACGTATTTAAGAAAAAGATTAATTTAAAAATATTTCGCCTGTTATTTCTGTAAGTTGCTTCTAAATGCACCAATGTTTTAGGAGATTTTTAAAAGAGTTTTTGCTGAACATATAAATAAAATCGAATGTTCAATGAAAAGTGGCTTACTTACAGGTTATAATTTCAATTAGTACTTTAAAAATTCAATCAGATTTAAAATATTAATAAATATAAATCGAACCAATGACTTTTCCATAAACGAAAATACTTATTTTTATTTTCAACAAAAAATACAAAAGGCTAAAAATATTTTAAATAAAGAGTATAAACTTTCTCAATTAAAACACTGGTTTCGACTTTGTTATAAATTAAATTAAGTAACAAACTTAAACATAAATTCAATTACGAATAATAAAACGATTCTGATATTTGGTAAGACTTTTTTTACATATTTCACCTATCAAATATAATCATTTCAATTACCTTTTTTTTCATTTTCTTCACAAGAATTATTAAATCTTTTGGTCCAATTGTTATAATATTTTGTTTTTCTGAATGTATACTTTGAATGTAGAGGAAACACTACAGTAAGGTTTCGTACATAATGGAGTAATGGTCAGACAAAAGAGTAAAGTAAGATAATATTTGATATTTAATATTCGAAAAATATATAATTATATATATATATATATATATATATATATATATATTTGATTATTTTAAATCGTGTACATAGTGGAGCAGTTTTATAGAAACCCTCACCATCACACCCTCACCTCACAAACGACCAAAAATTCATTCGAATGAACATTTCAAAGTAGTGTTTAACGATGTTTAAATATAATTGACATGAATTTTTGCGTTGATACACAATCGTTGATAAATCGTGGATCCATCATCATGCACTTGAAACGAAAGAGTAGTCAAAACAATGGACTTCTCCTGCCGAACGTGCACCAAAGAAGGTGAATGTAAAGGTAATGACGACTGTTTTCTGGAATATTGATAAACGATTAACTTAATAAAGGGAAAACAATAACAAGAGACTACTATGCATTATTACTGGACCAGATGAATGATGAAATCAAGAAAAAACGTTCACATTTGGCAAAGAAAGAAGTGCTCTTTCATTACAACAATGCACCGGCATACAAATCAACAATTTCTATGAAAAAATTGCATGAATTGTACTACAAATTACTTTCACATCTATCATAATCTCCAGATTTGGCACCGTGTGACTTTTTCCTGTTTTCCTGTTTTAAAGAAATGACACGGAGGTAAAAGATTTGTATCAAATTCGGAAGTCGTCACTACTACAAATGCCTATTTTCAGAAATTTGACAAACCGTACTATTCGGATAGAATAAAAAAAAATTGAAATGCGTTTGAGCTGAACGGAGACTCTACCTTGAAAAATAAAAAAGAATTTGCTCAAAAAAATTGTGTTTTTTTGTCAAACATGGGTGTAACTTATAAATCTACATTCGTATTTTTATTAATTCATTTTTATGCGTTACTTTCTTCTTTTATTCAATTTATTATTTACTTGTTACTCTTGTTATGTACCAGGCCTAAACTTTACCCAACAAAAATTATTCAACAACTGTTCTAAACTCAATGATTTTTTTTATTTGGGCATATATAAAAATATAATATAGTAGTGTTATTCTGATAAAAAAAATATGTTTCTGTTAATGATCCTCTATCATTTGTACAAAATACCTACATTGAGAAACAAAAGACCTGTAAGTAAAACATATTTTATATCATCTTAGTTGTCAGAGCACTAATGATTGACATTTGTTTCTTTTGAATTATGTTCTGTGTAGGCTATTATTAGAAACAAGTATTTACAGTACGAGGAATACACGTGGTTGTTTTATTATTATATAAAGATATGATATAATACTTTCTTTTCGAAGAAAGATATAATTTTCAGCTGAATCAAACAAAATAAGATATCACACAATGTAGGATGATGTATTGATTATCTGTTATTCTGTATACGAACGCCCGTGTTACTGATAAAATAATAATGACGTTTATATAAAGATAAAATTTTGCTAATGACATCGATAATGATACAAAGCGAACGCGTGCTTGCTTGCTAGTTGTATATTTATGTTTCGAAGAACAGACATTTCTCATAGGAAATGATCTCGGCAAATAAATCCAGCACGAGTAAATATTTTGATTGAATCATTTATTTTATAAATGGAAACAGTTAGCAAATAACAATATTTGATAAGTGTAATTATAGAGGCAAACGTTATAACCACAAGAATGATACATATATATATATATATATATATATATATATATATATATATATATATATATATATATATATATATATATATATATATGAAATTCTCAACAGGAAATATTTTTAATTATGATTTTTTTACTGTATATTTATTTAATATTTGTTGAAACATACAAATTTTAATCACACACATACATACATATCTATCTACATATACATATATACATATATACATATATACATATATACATATATATATATATATATATATATATATATATATGTATATGTATATGTATATGTATATGTATATGTATATATATATATATATATATATATATATATATATATATGTGTATATGTATGTATATATATATATTAGGTATAAAAATTGTCTTCAAACTGAATCATTCATAATTGAGTTTCAAATGAAAATATTTCCTCGCCGTATTCGAATTTTGAAATGCCAACCTTAACATTTAAAATCACTATATTTCTTGGCCAAGTAGTTGGTCGTAATAATACAAAAAGTATTCAACACGACAGTCACATTAGGCATTACATATTTCTGGCATTTCAGTTGAAAAAAATGTTGGTGTAGACGCGAGAATGATTAGTTCAACTTTGCGGAAAGGTGCTATGATGTATAAAACATGCAAAAAATACTAACAAAGGTGGAAGCGATCCGAAAATGCATTTACGACTGCATTGGCTCAAAGCCGTCATCTTTTTTCGACAAACGATTCGTCAGTTACCCAACAGATAGAGTAATATTACAAAAATAATGGCGGATATTTTGCGGATTGAAATGTATCCCATTTTTCCATAAACATTCATTTTCTATAAAAGAAGGCACCGAATTAATTTGTACACCTAATATATATATACATACATATATACATATATATATATATATATATATATATATATATATATATATATATATATATATATATATATACAATAAACACACACACACACACACACATATATATATATATATATATATATATATATATATATATATAAACAATTCAAAATAATTTCAATGCACTTTTACATATTATAATAAATTTTTCATTTGACCTTTTGTATTTAATTCGAAGTAATTATACAATTTATGATGCTGGTTTATGTAATTGCATTCTCTGCGATACTTCATTCGACTTTTTATATCACTCTGAACAAGATTACTTCTTTGCGGAGGTAGAACACTTTTTTGTACTTACCAATCAAGTAAATGATTACTATCATTAATTTATATATGATGCTGTTTTAACACCTTAACGCAAATACCTATTAATATTAATTTTAAATCCTGCAATAAAATACATCCACTCGGTACTTTAAAGAAATATTACTTTCCAATTTTTTTTCCGGTGATAAATATGTACAAAATAATTAAATTTTTAAGTAGAATTATTCATTCTTCCACTTTTCGCGCAAATAATTTAAGTTGGTTACAGAAAATCAGTTGTCGAAAACAAAACAGATGTGGTAAATGTTAATAAATAATATTTTTTTATCATATTTCAATGAGACGTCGGGTTGATATTTTTTTATACAATAAATTAATTATATGATACTATTCTGTTATGTTTTAATTCATTTATAAACCACTGCCAAGATTTCCTCTATTGACTACATATACGATTTACGAACATTAAGTATATCAATATTTTACACACTTTTTAAATACACATTTAGATTAGATTAAATTTTTAGATTCAGATTTTAAATTTGTTCAACAATTACTCCACCAAGAAAAAAGTAGTAGTGGTTTATAATATTCAAAACTACTTTTTTTTTACAATTTCTACTGCAATGTTATATAAAGTCAGACACTCCATTAAAATATAAATAAACTAATAATCTTTCCTTTTTCGATCTTTTTTTTTGCACGAATTTACGGTGTTTCTGATCAGCCTATGGTAAAAAAGAAAATTTTAAGCTGTATGGTGGCCGTCCCTTAGAGGCAGAAAGTGCCCCGACAACAGCCAGAGTCGGTGTATGTTAAAAGATCAGCTTATGGCTCAGTAGGCGATCGCGCTCAATTCGTGCTCAAATCCAGGAAAAGTAAAGTTTTCGATCTTAAATATTAGCCCTTAACGGCCGAAAAGCTCCGTTGCGGGGACATCACACTTATGTAATAAAAAACGAAAGGCTCCGCTAAGGACGGATTAATGCTTGATTAGGCTATCAATTTAGTGTCGTTTGGGATAATATTACGCGATGTAAGAAATATACCTACAGTGGCTCAAAAAAATATTTGTGTACACATAGAAAATTTAATTAATTAATTTTATAACATAAACCTTATACCATTTAAAAGTTTATTTCATGTTTCTCTGTATGTGTACATCAAAAAATTCGTTCATATTAGCATTCATAAAAAAAGTAAAAATAGAAAGTTACATATTCCTCGTTCTGGAAATAAGGATTGTAGAGTATGTTACGACAGACAAATTAAAGATAGCCGTCAACGAACACCTACATATTATTCAACACGTATAGGGAATCCATCACTACACATAGAGGATTATTTTGCAAAATGCCATACTTTGTACAATTATAAAAATTAATTTTTATTTCAAAAATATACACATACATGTACTCAGTGATTTTATTTTTATATTTTCAATTAAATAAACTAGTTTCATAAGCGTTCTTGTTGTTTTAATTACTATTAATATTTTCTCTAAATTTTCCTTATGCTCTGTAGTCTTGTAGGTCAGTATAAAAAAATTGTCGACCGTTAAGGGTTAATAATAGTTCAATACAACAAATATTCCTTTTTTATCGGTAATATTTTAAAATAATTCAAAGAAACTCTCCACCTTCTATTTAACAAAACGGTGATAAAATATGTATTTAGAATAGTCAGATGTACCAAAGTATTTTATAATAATTAAAAATAAAATTACATAGTTAAAAAAGATAATTAAATTAAAACCATAATGTGCAAAAAAATTGCATATCTTTTTTTACTTTACACTCGATTATAATTAATCACAGACCTGAATGGATCAATAAAAGACGAGAATCGGCAAAATTAAATTATAAAAATAAATAGTTTATATCATGTGACATTAACAGTTTTCATGATTACTTTATATCATGAACATGCAAGTTTTCCTTTTATTAATAAAACTGTATGTTGTTAATATCTGGCATGATAGTAAAAATGGAAAAATCAAGAAATAGTATATACTTTTCTTCTTTGTTAATAATCAGTGTTTAAAAACGTGAATTTTTATACTTAAAAATTGAAAAAAAAAAACATTTATTCTATTTTTAAGTTTCTATAAGAATTCAAGGAAAGAATGATTTTATAAACATTTAATATCTGAAATTATGTATAAAAAGCAGTCAGAAAAAAAGTAAAATTTAATCTGCATTTAAGATAATACCAGTGTCAAATATAATATTAAAAAGTGATATTAAAAATAACCGTTGCTTTATTGGATTCTTCGAGAAAAAAATAGGTCAATGTATCCTGCTGGTATGCAGATGTCTATAAATTGTGTACATTGACTACACAGTTAATATATGCGTGCATAAAAAAAGAATGTAAGAGCGAGAAATCGGTTCTGAATTTTTGTTTTTTGAAAATAACTTGACATTCTGCCAAAATTATTAGTTACGTCAAAATATCCGATAACAGACAGGTTTCATTTATGAATTTTGGCAGCAAAGTTGCGGCGATAATTTTGGATGGAAGAATTTCGACAAAAAGATTTTGAAACGGAACACATGTTACCGGACACCTTCAACTGTATAAAATGCAAGCGTGGAGGTGGAACGAATTCATGAATTTTACACATGAAGTTTTCATTAACTGTCCAATGTTTTTGAACCCAACTGCCAAATTGAGATTCACGCACATATTTTGACCGCAAGCCATGTTGATTTTTTTCGGAAAAAAAACTTACATAAGAAGTCTCAATGTGCCTCCGTGTTATTACTAATGATGTTCTACATATTTCTGTACACTTGATTGATGTATGAACGTTAAATATGTCGTAGCTTCTCTGTAACATCTTGGAATTATTAGAGCTTTCATCAAATATACACGGACACTTTTTGTATAAAAAATTGATGCAAGTGTCATAAGTGACTAATTATGTTTAATATTTTCTTCGAGCATTCCTCAGATGTGTTGTGTGTCAATTACACATGGTTTGTCAGATTTAAATTTACCTAAGGTATGCGTAAACACTTATTGGTGGTATTTAAACACTGTTAAGATATTTTTAACATAATTTAAAATGTGAACATTAAACACATCTTGTAAAAAAATATAAGTATGTTTTGGTTGTTTTCAATTATCCTAAAATATTTACATATTATCTAGCAAGTCTTTAGGTGCGCCATTTATACAAATGACACTTCTTTTTATTAACCCTTTCGATACGGCTGTGTCTTTCGCCACTATGCTTCCGCTGTACTCGAATCGAGAATATAGAGCGTTATTGTTCGGGCCTGTTATGATGCGAACGTACACTTCGGCGCGGAGAGAGCGTAAAATCTGATACTTTGACACGTAGTAACGCTCAGAGTGGCCGTGACAAAAAAAACAAAATAATTACGAAACAAAAAAAATCGAATGCGATGGCGATAACAGGCTAAGCGATGTTCGATTCAAGTTGTGAATCAATGCAAAATTTTTACGGGGGTGACTAATAGTTACCGGTAGTATTGAAAGGGTTAATATGTACATTTTTTACTATCCACACTTTTGCATTTAAAATTTTTGTTACTTTTCTTCACAAATACTAGGTTGGTGCAAAAATAATTGCGTTTTTTATGTATCGAGTATAAAGACGCATACATCAGTTAGAAATTATATTTATTAATCAAAATAAAGACGACTGGCCTGCACACATTTCTCCCAACTGGAAACCAGCTTGTTTATTCCTATAAAATAGAATTTTGGAGACCTAAAATTAATGAATTCATTGAAGGAACTTTGACATGATGCTTTACATTTGAAAACCTTCAAAGTTTTTCTGCTGTTATTGTTTCACCAGGATTTAAGAAGTTGTAGTGAAACATGCCGCTTGCTGTCCACCAAACAGTGACCATAATCTTTTTTGCATGAAGATTCGTTTTAGGAAACTGTTTTGGTGCTTCTACTCGGTGTAGCCACTGTGATGAACGTTTCCGATTGTTGTAGAGAATCCACGTTTCATCCCATGTGACAATGTGATCAAAAAAGGGATCATTTTGTTACACAAAAGAAGCGCAGAGCAGACTTCGTATATGTTCGTTTAATTCATACGGCACCTATTTATCCAGATTTTTTGTTTTTCCAATAAGGCTCAAATGTCGAACAACTGTTGAATGATCAACATTGAGTTATTCTACCATCTATCAAGTTGTTTTACATGGGCCCGCTTCAATAATGGTTCTTAAATTATTATTATCTACAGCTGAAGGCCGTACACGACCCTCCTCATCATCGAAGCTTTCGTTTCTATTGCGAAATTTTTGGAACCAGTGTTGAGCTGTACGTTCACCAATTGACTCTTCGCCAAAAACAAATTTGATATTTCGAGCAGTTTCTGTTACTTGGCACAATTTAAACTCATACAACAAAATCGCGCAAATGTTCTTTTTTCCATGACTAATTTAAGAGGTTATATCCAACAAGACTAAAAAATGAAAACAATAGACATAAGCTGAAATTAGTAGTGATAATTTCATTGTTCACAATGATGTATCGCATGACTATAATAGAAGATAACGGTAACTAGAAAAATCGGCGCCAAACTTAAAATGATAAAAACCACAATTTTGCACCGACCTTATAAATAAAGAATTGTATTTATTAAGTTTACTAAAACCTTCGATATACTTATCAAAAATTTTGGTGAATTACTCGTGATTGACCTCTAAATCATCCACATACAATTATTTTATTCAAGTTATAAACAAATACGCTGTTTCAGTTTCTGTTATTTTCATATGGGTATTCGCATATTTATAAATAATTGGTATACAATTTTCATCGTGTTATTATCATAAATTTATTTATCGTCTTTTTTAATTACAGTCATTTAATTTAATTGCACGAAACTCGTTATCTTTTTTGTTAAAAAAATCTTTTTTTATTCATTCATACAACACACACACACACACACACATATCGTACATTATTCTTAACTAATTTATTAGTTTCTCACGTGTGTGCTTGCACATTTTTACCCGCCTTAATAAAACCTAATCGGAATAAAATTAGTGAAAAAAATCTGTTTCAAGTGCAGATTTCGGTTATGATAAACTTGTAATTATTTTATATTAAAAAAAAAAACGAACTCGTAATCTTCAAGTGCGTTAAGACATAAAATCGTTAAACAAAATAAAAAAAAAGTCCGAGTTTAATTTCGTACGTAATAAAATATACGGATAAAATAAGTATACACTTGTTAAAAACAAGGCTACATTTAAAGTGGAAAATAAAACACATTTCGCACGACGAGCAGCACTTAACACGGATTCGATCGTCGCACTCGAGCACCGCATGTTGAATTTTTCGTATGTTCCAAATGAAGCGGACCGCTTTAAGCACGTACACCAGCAGTTCCTATCTCGACGTAACATCTTTTTTCTGATCCGCACGTAAACAGAAACGGAAGTATCGTACGGATTCGGCGTTACAATGATTCTATCGTGTTCAAAGAAAATACATTTTTTGCATCGTTAATTTTCGTCAATTTATAAACGTACGCTGGAAAAGTTTGACCGGGCAGCGTACGCATGCACACGTTCTCAAAATATTATAAATGTTCTATAAGAAACGCATGACGTCATAGGTTGTATCTACAAGGATCGGAAGGGCACGTTTAAAAGTTACATTTTGTGAAATTTGGGTTCAAATATACAAGACACAAGAGAATACGATAACTATTTTTATTACTTAAGTTAATAATTCTTAATACATAATTATGAAAAATAAAGATTAAAAGATATCAATCAATGAATGATATAATTTAATTTTGTTAAATCATCAAGTTACTACATGACTTCAAAGCAAATCATATTCTTCTGTATCTGGCGGTTTTCAACACACACACAGAGGTGTTTCTAGAAAAGTACGTTTGTATTTGTCTTTTTTATAACTAGGAAGCTATCACAGAGTGTGTCAAAAATATAAGCACGGATTAAAAGAATGCAGAAAATGTTACATATAAATTAACTTTGCGTGGACAAAGAGGCTACTGGTATCTGTGATATAAAAAAGGGACAATTGGATCTCTCTAGGGTTGAAAAACAGAATAATTTAGGCAAATGTCAGTATTGCACATGCATTGTTTGCGATTCAAAAAAAAGCATCGTAATGTATTTTTCTGACAGTACAATAGATGTATGTATTTTCATTTAACCGTAAAGCATTGTGTCATAAATTTAATTTTTTTTGTTAGTTGTCATGCGCAATTTTCGTTTCTGTAATGATTATTGTGTTTTTCTTACGATTCTAAAATTATATTTCTTATATGTAAGAAATTGTTAAACGTGTAATTTTTATATTTTTGTGATAGAAAAGGTAGCCCATTTGTAAGTACGGACTACTTAGGAATTTGTTTGTATACTTTTCTATCTTTGTAACTTTAAATTACACTTCTAAATGGTATTTTATTCATTACTTTAGTTATTTATGAATATGATTGGTTGAAATTATGTAAATTTATTAAATTTCTTTCTGATATCGCTATTTCATTTTTTACTTTTTAATTTAAAACTAGCCTTGCTTTTAATAAATGGAATTTATAACACAAATACTAATCTACGATTTTCTTTAATGTAATTTAAAATGGTTTAAGAGACCAGTACTTACTTCATCTATTGTAATTATAATTTTTAATTCAATTAATAAAAAAAGTTTTATAAATGTTTTTCAACATTTATAACGATATTTGGTATTCATTTTTTAACAAATACATTTAATGATGTCCTTGCCTTTCAAGCTACCCAGTTCATTTAATTACATTTGGCCCTTAATTTGTTCGAATGAAAGTGATACTTCACTCGATGGAAGTAGTGCCTATCTGATGATAATAACACCACCGGAAACAATATTCTAGATCAAACACGCTGACCAAAATTTTCAAACTGACCTCTATATCATTGATGAAAACCATTATATTCAAGAATCAAATCTATACGGTTAATTTTCTTAATGAATCTCGATTGATTTTCCGACGAAAAAATTTTAAAATCAAGAATTATTCTTCGCTACAGCTCAATATACAAGGATACACAACTATGTTATAACTTTTACAACAATAACATTTGACTGTATAATAAATTGAATTTTTAAATAAATTCTTACGAGAAAAGTAATTTAAGATTCTGAAAAATTATTGAGACCCGTGTCAGTTTTTATGAAAAACGTATTTAATATTCCGTTTATTTGCTGTTATTTTTCATCGCATTAATTAATCTTCGCGGCAAGCTGTCAGCTAACTTACTTAGAATTGCTTTTTCGATCTCATTTCAGCATAAAGTTACGCGTTTCTCCAATCCTGTGATATTTTTCTACAGATAAGTTTTTTTTAAAAAAAAAATGTATATATTGTGTCTTATAAGTATTTCCTATAACTTTATAATTTTAATTTATTAAACGACCGATATACATCAATCATTTAGAGTTTCCCATCTTTATTTGTTTGTAATTAAGATGATTATATTGATTTGCAGAATACAGATGCAAAGTAAAATTAATGATTTATCATTAATTGAAGATTACAATTCTTAGTAAGCGAATCCTTATTTAAAATATGACAACACAAAGCTAATGACTGAATTTATTAATCGATTGTATTTAAATGTCGGCATATATTTATACATATAATGTATGAACATATTTGTGTAAATGTGATTGAAAAGTCACGCAACCTACTGTTTATACACGTTTTGTTTTCAATTTGTAATGCAGATTGGAATTACAATACAAGACAAAAAATATTAAAATAAATGCTACAAATATGCATCATGTTCAGTAATGCATGCACTTATTAAACATTCATAATTTCAGATTCAGTAAATTTATCTATAACGAGTATAACAAATGGAGAAACTTTCTCACTGTGTGTGTGTGTGTATTTGTATACGTGTATATATATATATATATATATATATATATATATATATATATATATATATATAACAGGTGGGCTGAAAAGTTCGTAGGCTTGCATAGAAAAAAATTTTTTTTTGATCGCTGTTTATGGTTTTTCCCTTTTTAAGATAGTCAATGAATATTATAATGAGTCAATGAGTATCCCAGAATACTGATGCCAGAACCTTGCCAGCCGACTTTTGCGTCTTTCCACGCTTTGGAGTCGGTTCATCACGTGCAGTCCACTCGGCTGACTGTCGATTGGACTCCGGTGTGAAATGATGGAGCCATGTTTCATCCATCGTCACATATCGACGCAAAAATTCGGATTTATTACGATTGAACAGCTCCAAACACTCCTTAGAATCATCGATTCGTTGTTGTTTTTGGTCGATTGTGAGCTCGCGCGGCACCCACTTTGAACAGAGCTTTCGCATATCCAAATATTCATGCACGATATGACCAACACGTTCCTTTGATATCTTTAGGGTCTCAGCTATCTCGATCAACTTCACTTTACGGTTATCAAAAATTATTTTGTGGACTTTTTTGATGTTTTCGTCGGTAACAGCCTCTTTGGGGCGTCCACTGCGTGCATCGTCCTCGGTGCTCATTTCGCCTCGTTTAAATTTAGCAAACCACTTCTCTACGGTTGATTTTCCTGGTGCAGAGTCCGAATAATGTTTATTAAGCCAAGCCTTGGTTTCAACAGTATTTTTTTTCGCCAAAAAGCAATGCTTTATTAACACACGAAATTCCTTTTTATCCATTTTTTCAAGGTAACAAAAGTTCTTTCACTAAAAATGCTATAACTCAGATACTAATAGTGCAACAGCTGTCAAATTTATACACGCGTCTTTTGAAGGTTAGGGCTAACTAAAAATCATATGGATTTGATACTAGTAGCGCCATTTATGTGTCAGCCTACGAACTTTTCAGCCCACCTGTTACATACGATATTTTTACTTTTCACAAAATTGAATAAAGCCTTGAATTTTCAAATTTTAACGATCCACAGCACCTCTTCTCTGATCTCTGTATTTTCAGTATATTTTTTGATATTTTTATTTCACGTATTCACTGTTCTCTTTCTACATTTCATGCTTCTCGACTTTACATCAATAATTTCTGTTGTCGAGCGATTGGATTTTTTCTTCCATTATGCCTCATCAATTTCAAATTTTTTATGTTGAAATTCTTCGTTAGCCCTGCTTGTTTTAGTATACATTCTAATCATTTCTTCTCGTTATTATTAACACCTGTTCCTTACACACACACACATACATACACACACACACACACACACATATATATATATATATATATATATATATATATATACGGGTGTAATTCTAAAATTAAGTGACCATGCTTCAAATGACCAACAATCACCTTTCCTCGAGCAATGTTATTTTTTTCGTGGAAGATAAAAAGATGTATCTTAAATGAATATTATAAAATAAAACCGGTAGTAGTAAAATTTTAATTTCAGATGAATGACAGATAGATCTCAGCTAGTGTGTATATATAGGTTATTCAATTTAGGATTCGACATGAAAGTACTACAAAAAAACGCAAAAATTAAAAAAAAACATGTTATTTTTACAATTTTTTTAATACTTTCATCTGGAAGCTTAAATTGAATCATCTATACTTGTACTGAATTTATTGCATATCGTAAGATGGCGGATTATGCAAATGCAGAACATAGCACACGTTGAAATAGTCTAATTCACTGACATTTTCAAATTGTATATTTTTGTTTGTAAATAAAAAAAAATATTAAATTTATAATATACTTTAAGAAATACTATTTAAGGAATATAATAATTTATTTTAATAAGAATCGCTGATCAATAAATTAATGTTTAAATATAGTATAAAATTTATGTATATGATCTAAATTAAAAAAAAAAAAACGGTTCAGTACTTTAAAATTACACAAATAATTCTATATTTTTTTTAGTTAACACATTTTTGAAGAGGTTATCTGGAAAAATCAAAGTGTTTTAATTACAATATACTAGAATATTACTGAGATGTTAAATTGAGTTTAATAGAGTTCAAGAACGTATTACAATGTTTCTGATAAGTTATAATTATAAAATTATATAGAAGATCAAAAAATAATTGTATTGCCTAATGTATAGAATGAAATATTCAATTAGTTTGTCGGCCACTAATGAATTCAGCTGCCGACGCTTCCATAAAACCTAAATATCTACTTTTTAGAAAAGTACAACTCAAAAGTAACATTAAAAATTGCAATGAGTTAATATTTGCCTTAATTTTTTATGAATTATTATTTATTATTCGAAAATTTAATTAGTATTAGGTTTTTATTTAATTGTTTGAAAATGTGTGTCCTTTGTATCCAAATAATTTTTTTCACAAATTACATACGAATGTCGAAATTAAATACATAAATATTTCAAGTGCTTACCGTTTTTAAAATTATAAAAAATTAATAGAAATATTTAAAAATATACCAAAACACAATTTATTTATTAAAAGTTATTTTTTTAATTATAATATTGAAAAAATATAACTATATTCTTTTCATTAATTTTTTTTAAGTTAAACTTAGAATGCATTTAATAAATTTTAATTATTTATATTATTTATTAGGTACTACTTTATTTTAAAAGATAATTTCATTACACTGTCATTCTTCTTACAATACCATATTCCATGTTTAATGTTTCTTTCTTGGGATTTTTAAAACTTTTAGTTCTCAAAAAAAAAATTAAGAATATAATGAAATTAAAATATGTTTAATATTATTATGAACTCAATTCTATATCTTTCTGCAAAAGATTGCTATCATACATGTATGAAAAATATAATGTAAATTGCAATATACCAATTCTGGTTCTAAAATGACTCCGAAAACAAATTAAAAAGAGAAAATGTTCTTTCTTAAACAGAGCCTCTTGATATTTTCACATAAGTAAACCGGACAAAGGGTACAGACCGAATTTAACACAAAGACAAAAAAGCAGAATATAGAATGGATTCGACACAAAGAAAAGTCAATACGTTCAAAATGTACCACGAAATGTTTTCCATTCACGCACCAGTAAATATTTAACTGGACATAGTGTATAAGAAGCGGAGAAAAAAATATACAACGAGGGGAACGCATACACAACGGAACAGATAGAGATGCCAACAATGGTGGGCCAAATTAAGGGGTGGTTTCGAAGCTGTCACTCGTGTGTGGAATAAAATCGACGATAGACGACTGGGTGGACGGTCGGCGTGTAGACTTGGACGGTTCGAGATTGAGAATGGGGATGATAGACATTAATAGTTCCAGTATAATCATGGTCAGTGCACGCGGTATACTTGTTGATTGTCTAGCCATTGTTCCCATTGTATCTATTATAATCTTTACAGTAGGGTTCTTATTATGTTAGCTCGCGGTCCACTGTTATGTAAAGAACCTACTTTATTGTATGAATTTGCGGCACGATTGTCACAAAGATATTTTATATGGGAGGATAATCACACGTTCATAGTACAAAGAAAATTATGTGCACTATTTTTAGCAAACATGTACATACATTATATACATACCGTTTATATATATATATATATATATATATATATATATATATATATATATATATATATAACTAATCGTTAATTTCAAATATAAATTTATAACAAAAATAACATTTAATTTATTATCATATATGAAAAACGAAGTTCTTATCAATGTTTATGAGAAAAGACGGAATAATTTTTAAATTATATATATATATATATATATTGGATCAGTACAAAAGTTCATATACGATTTGAAATTGAAACTGGGGCGATTATTTCTCGCAGAAAACGCTTTTATTAATCAATTATGTATTCACTATCGTTTTCTGCAATCATTTTTCAACGCTCAGGCACTGCTGGATCCCTCGTTCGTAAAAGCTGCGCGGTTTTTCGGCAAAAAAATTCGGTGAGATGGTTTTTGACAGCCTCCACGATATCAAACTTTTTATCGTTTAAACTGTTCTGCAGCGACCGGAACAAATGATAATCCGAATGTGCAATGTCCGGGGAATACGGTGGACGCGATACGATTTCCCATTTCAACTGCTTCAGTTTTTTCCGAACGAATTTTGCTGCATGTTGTTATGCGTCGTCGTGGTGGAAGATGACCCCCTTGCGACTGGCCAAAATCGGACGCTTTTCTTTAATTGCTACGTTCAGTTTGGTTAGTTGTTCGCAGTACTTCTACCTAATAATCGTTTCGTCCCGTGGGATCATCTCAAAATAAACAATACCTTTACAATCCAACCAAACACAGCAATACCTTAATCGGATGCAAGCCAGCTTTGGCGACTGGTTGTGCCCCTTCATTCGCTTGTTTTCACGTTCATCTACATCGGATGTTGTTGTACAGGATCTAATTCTCATCACCAGTCACCAACCGATCCAAAAAAGGCAGTCTGTTGAGGCGTCCAAGCAAAAAAACTGCCGAAGAGATACGACCAAACTTGTTTTTTCAGACGAGTGCGGCACCCACGTATCGAGCTTCTACGTGAACTACAGCTTCTTTAAATGCCGGAATGCAGTCGATCTGTCAACGCTGAGTGTCTCGGCAACCTCTTTCGTCGGAATTCGTGACTTGTTGTCAACTAGATCCGGGTTTAGCCGTCCAGAGCGGAGTTGAACTTCGAGATTAAAGTCAAAATTCAGCAAACCATTTCTTCACAGTTAGATGTGATGGTGGATGGTCTAAATAAACCTCCCGAATATTTTTCGTTGCCGCGCCAACGGTTACTCCTTTCCGAAACTCGTGCATCATAACACGGCAAAAGTGTATCTTTTCGTTTGTCCATTTTCAAAAATGTTTCTTACACACAAATTGAATCGAAACAAATGCGTTTGATACTCAAATGACAGCCGCGACTGTCCACCTTTCAAACGATACATGACATGAATGCATTTCAATCACGAGCACCGCCATCCGGTACTCTTAACACCACCTATTGAATTGTATACGAACTTTTATACTCATCCAATATATATATATATATATATATATATATATATATATATATATATATAAACATATATATATATATATATATATACATACATACATATAAAGAAAATGAATTGAATAGTTCAAAAAGGAAAATATTCGAAAAATTTTTAGTAAAACATCATCAAAAGCTGAAGAAAGTAATAATAATGATATAATAGAGTATATAAAATTTACTCAATATATCATAAATATCTAAATACTGTTATAACTCATACCTTTATTCCAGTGTATCTGACCTATTCAGCTACTGAATATCTTCAATAGTACATGTCTACAGATATTCACCACGTGGCCAACAATAATAACCCTGCAGAAACTGAGTACGAGAACACGAATCGAAATATCAACTGATTTGATAACTCTACATATTTCCACACGATTATTAAATTAACTGTCTATTTTTACTTTATATTCACCAAAAATTAATCTCACATCGGCAATTAACGTACACCAAATTACACCGCACGACGAACGTCACATTAAAGGTTAAGGCATGCGCATCGTATAATTAATAAGTGTACGTTAGTCTGATCAAATCACATGACATTTACATACAAAATGCATAATACAATTTAAAAAAAAACACTAGCGTACACATACGCTATCTTCGTTTGTTTCTAATGAGAAAATGAATGCCAATAGATGTGTTCTTTTTTATAAATCTTAAATTTCATATTTGTTGTTGATATACAGATAATAGTTTATGTATTATACACATGGCCGTTTATAATTAATAGTAATTAAATAAATTATCAATAGTTTATAATTAATTATATTATTTAGTTTACAAGTTATGTCAAAAAGATTATGTTAAATTATTTTAAGATTTTTTCTTAATTTTCAAATAAAAAATATATTTGTTCATACACTTATGTGCGTGTGTGTATACATATATATATATATATATATATATATATATATATATATTCTGTTACATGTAGAAGTATGTTTTACACGTTATAGCATGTCAATGAGAACGAGTATAAAAGTTACTGACAAAAACAAATACTTATAAAGAAATTCAATTTTATCAAAAATAATTTTTGATCCATCGCAACGAAGGGGTATTTTTGATACCAAAAATCGAAACTCGACATTTACTTCAATAACTTAGCTTACACTATATGCTGTGAATGTGTTTGACAAATGTAGTGAAAATGCGAATATTCGAAACCAATTATACATGACGATACGTTTTTGTTTTCATAGTACATATTCTGTTCTGATAAAAGTAACAATAATTATATATTGTTTCACTCACTCTTTTGATTACTGAATAGATCAAAAATCATAAGCACTAAACGTTAAATAATAATACTCGGTTACTAATTTAATGTCAACATATAATTAGTTCAGCGTTTTTTAAAGTTTAGTACAAAAGAAATATTTTTCATTATTTTTTAATAACTATAATTGTAGATACTGATCTCTCTTGCACATAATTAAATATATTATATATTAACCTAAATACAAAAATGTCTGCATTGGGTTTAATGTACATTTTTAGAACATTTAATTCACTTTTATTAATATGATTCAGTTTAAAAAATATATAAAAAAATGAAGTTATTTTTATATTAGGTGTCAAAAATAAATCGGCGCCTTTACAATTAATTTTTTTACTCCAAATATACAATGTATAGAACAGTAATTAAAACACTTTCAAAATGGTATACATTTTAAAAAAAAAGCGTTCACTTTGCTTTGAAAACTGTGGTGAATATAGGTATTAACGTTCGTTTGGAAGATCAATCTTTCTATTCTTCTATCGTCAATCTTTCTATTTTAATACGAATTAGTCCATCTCATGTTACTAACAATTTTCAACATATCAAAAGAATAATCTCTGCTAATAAGAAACACACTTATATGTAAAACAATATAGAAACTAATATTTATTGTATCTGAATAGATACAATAAATATTAGTCCTCTTTAAAAAAATATTTTACTTAAAAAAATGCTTGAAGTATCATTTATACTCCTTTCGGAACATGCCTAAATTTCCTCACTCCGTATGAGGAAGATTAAACGAAAATAGGTTAGAAATGCATGTGTTTACACAGAACAAGCTAACTAAAATTATTGAAGATGAAGGCACAAACATTTTTTTGTAATATAGTC
Source organism: Acanthacorydalis orientalis (assembly GCA_034766995.1). Taxonomy (NCBI): domain Eukaryota; kingdom Metazoa; phylum Arthropoda; class Insecta; order Megaloptera; family Corydalidae; genus Acanthacorydalis; species Acanthacorydalis orientalis. The sequence goes on from CM068317.1 coordinate 26,027,491, forward strand.
AAACATTATG
>CM068317.1:26032500-26045000 GCA_034766995.1 Acanthacorydalis orientalis
ACAATTATAGTGAATAATGAACTTGATCGGCAGTATACGCTACCACTGGTCATGTGACAGTATTGAGAAATAATAAGGGATGCTGTCAGGTTTTGTTGTATAATAGGGCATAGAATTCGATCTATCTCGCACAGTATTGTTAGATTTTGGCCTAGTGTATGTATACACAAGGTCTTACCATTGTCCACTCCTTTATTGTGAAGATTCGCTGAATTTATTATTAGTGGAATAAAACTTGTAATTTAGATTTTTTTTCTCTATGTATAAATACATAATTGACGGTCTCTGTGCGTGCATCTTATTTTGCATATAAAGTGTTTTATAATTTTTCTTTGTTGCGAATTCATACGGCATTTTCAATGCACCGTAGTTTTTTTTCAGGTATTTTAACGGAAAGAAAATATGTCTGAGGATATGTTCTTCGAACGTTTTAGTCGTCGATCGTTGCATTTATTATTGATATACATCCACATAGCGTTTCTTCTCGAGAAAAAAGTATAATTTGTTTCTCTCATTTTTCTTTTTTAAAAAAATTATCTATAACAGAAAGTGTGAGAGAAGTGAAAACTGGTGTTACTGACAAATATCAGACTATTAACCAAGAATTTCATTTATTTCAAATAACGGATACAAAAACAACAAATATGGAACTACTTGGGAATGCTTTGTCCACAATAAAGCCTACGTCTACACAAAATGAATGTAAATTTTCTATTACTAATGATTTTAGTGCAAAGAAAAAAATCTACTGTCCAATATTACTTTCGTTACGCTATGTTTTTTGAAAAATTATTACAAAGTTGAATAATAAACGCATTAAATTTTGTTTTGCCATCGTTTTTTTATCTACATATTGTACTTCGTGTTAAAATATTAAATCAAATATATGAAGTCAGTATTAAAGAGTGATATTTCATTGTTATATAACCTTTCAAACTGAATTTAAATGTTAAATCTGAACTTTTCTCGAGAAAAACTTAAACATTACACCTGCATAAAAGTTAATTCTACACATTTGTATTCTGAAAATGTAAACACGTTTATAGAAAAATTCAATTCGCACACTTTTCAACATATTATTTTTTCATGTATTCTCAAGTGCATTCGATAAAAGTACTTAATAAGATTTCCAGAACTAGTTCGAAAACGGTCAAATGTGGAGATATTTTATTATAATACAATAGTAACGAGCATGCATACAGCCGTATCAAACTAACTGACAATGTCACAAAACTTTTACGTTTCATTCCAGTTGATTTATTTCCCAAGGCCAGTCATTAATCAAACTAATTCACTAATTAGCAGTGCGTCTCGTGATGTTCGTTTGTCGTGCAGTCATTCAACTTTTTTTCGGACGCATACCGAAGGGAGAAACATTGCGCGGAGAACGATTTTTCATTTCGTAACTAAATAATTAATTAGACGAAATCTTCACGAAAATATCTGGCAGCGAAATGTACAGTTTTTGTACCACATTCGTGCGAACGCACATAAAAACAAAACGAATACACACGTATATTACTCACACACACAGACGTAAAAATACCAAATGATACCAACAGTTCTCATATGTGGTGTACTTTAAATAAAAAACAAAATACGTATATATTGGGATAACTAAAAGTAAGTTATTATAAAAAAACATACACGGGGATCCTGTTACATTCAAAAAGCAGTTTATCGTTATGATAATGGTACAAAAAGAATCAGAAAAAAATAGAAGAAATACAATTTGAAAATTGAAAAATTAAATAACCGAAAATCTGCTTCCCGCTGTGAAGAGAAATTACGACTTTATGGAGAATGTTTGTTGAAATCTTATTTTATTATCAGAGCCACTTTACTAAAACGTTATATGATTTAGTGAACAATCGTAGATATATTGAAATATTAACTACAATACCAACGTTATGAATAATCAGAAATGACGATTGAAATATATTAATAACAACATTTAAATCTAAATACAATATAATTTCACATTTTATAATTTTATAAAGTTTTACAAGTGTTTTTTCTTAACAAAGTTTTACAAGTGTAATAATTTTACAGAATCAAATAATTTTTGTGTAATTCTAAAATTAATACTTGCTTATTTTTTTGCCTTCAAATAATCATCATTTTAGTACCGCATCTTTTAAAAGAACATAAAAATTTGAATAAGTTTAATAGAAATTTCAAAAAACGTTAGGGAGTTACCGGGGGAAGGTGTAGAGGGTATATTAGATTTTTCTACCCGAGCGCTCTGAAGATAATGGCATCACCATCGAAATTCGTATAAGCGACAATAAAAATGATTAATTACTGAACGTTTTTGATTAAAAAAAAGTATGTGGTGTGTTCGGAGTCGAAAAGAAATTTGTGAAAAATGAGTTTGTTCATTTGTAATTTTATTTATATGTACATTTCTGTTTTTTGTCCAAACAACTATTTATAGTAAATGTTATATGCAAGAAAATTCCACTAAAACAGAACAAACACATTCTTAATTTCAAAACGGTTTCATTATAACAATTTTTATTGTGAAAGGATGGACTTTATGATTGTTTTCATAACTGTAGAATCTTTAATATGTATATTTTAATACACTTTTTTAATATAAACGAACGCATATTCCATCTGATACATAATTAATATAAATACTATTTCTTTAAAATGCCTTCATAGGATTTGTTAAATTGGAAAAATTGAAAAAATTCCAAACTTTTATAAATGCAAATAATAGACTTGTCATTATAATTTATAGTTACACAAATCAAAGATTGGCTAAGTTTCTATATTACTTTTTTTTAAGGCATTTAACACGCATTTGTGTAGTGTAAAGCACTGCACATTTGTTGTGCAGCATTACACATTTACAGAGAAAAACACTATTATAACGTTAAAATATTTGTCTGATTTTTCATTTATTTTTCCTCCGAGTAAAAAATGCTGAACAGATTAGGAAGCATTATAATTATTTTTATTAATAAATACATTTTCGCAAGAAATTAATTATGAAACTGATTTGATTTTGTGGACCCTAATTGTGCCATATTCTTTTACACTCCGGACAGTTTTTATTAACAACATTTTTGTCATAATTACGTTTTGAATAATGCCGATATTAACGCACATTTCCAATTCATAGTAATTATAATATACTACTTTATAAATTATATTATCAAACAACTATGTATTAATGTGCATGTATATATATATATATATATATATATATATATGTGCATATACATACATACATACATCATATATATATATATATATATATATATATATATATATATATATATATATATATACTAGAGGAGTTTGCCCTCTATTCGCTGCGCTCGCCCATTTGTCAATTATAACCCTCTACGTGCAACCGAATGAAACAATCAACAATTTTTTTAAAACTCATTCATATCTATATAATCATTATCGCAGACAGATTGCAACGTTGCTGTTTTATATATGAGATAAACATATTTGGTTACCATGAACCTTGATGTCGAATCTTAAGGATAATTTTGATTTATTTATATATATATATATATATATATATATATATATATATATATATATATTCGTGTTAAAAATGTGAAGGCGGTACATAAAAACGACGTGCATATAACTCCGGTTTAGTATTTTTTCTGTGTTAGTTCCGATAATGTAATAAGCAAATGCTGTTGTTTATTCCCATGGCCATTTCGGGGTACTCATTTGTATTAGTTGAGATGTGAACGTGTGTATGTCTATTGAAATGAGAATAAAGAAAACATTTATGAATAAAGAAAAGTTTTCAACTAACACATACAATGCCGAAGCGTGATCGAAAAACAAAACAGATTTATACAAACAATTGCGTAGGAACAGGAAACATCTGGAGATTTTTGTTAAAGAAATTTCGTGAAGAAAATATACTCCCGTCTTACATAATCAACGGGATATAAAACATTCTGTGGATTACAAATATATTTCATACATATATATATATATATATATATATATATATATATATATATATATATATATATAATGCGTAAAATGTACACATACTCCCACATATATACACACACACACACATGTATATATATATATATATATATATATAATGTGTAAAATGTACACATACTCCCACATACTATATATATATATATATATGAGACAAGCAAACATCCAACTATCCTTAGAGAATCTCTGAAAATATACTATGTTGGTATTATTAAGAGAATTTTTTTTCTTGGAACTCAAATCTCTAAAACTCCAAATAACAAAATGTCTCTTAACGTTTCATTATTATAAAACTAACAGAAATATTTAATGTGATCTATAACAATGTCGTTTGAAAATATTAATTAATGTAAACATCAAATAGAACAACAATAATACTTGATACTAAATTCTCACAGTTTTTTACTTCAGTTGAACCTTTTTATAGTATAATTTTATTGAAATTATGTTGTAATTTGGACTAAATTATAGGGGATTTTTGTTGTTTCTTCGTGTTAAATACAAAATAAAAAATAAGTATATGCTGTTTTAAAGCGTATTGTTTACTTAATCAGCCTGTACAAGACTGCTTTTTAAGAGACTACTCTTGTTGCTTGAGTCATCATATTACTATGTTGTAAAAAAAAATAATTTTGTAAAATATTACTGAAAGAATTTTTTAAATTGTCCACAAAGTAACACAAACAACTTGTAGTAATTTTAAATACAATAAAAACCCACATTTCTTGTCACTTTGTCCGCAGGACAAAGTCCATAATCTCGAAAAAAATTTTTATCTATGCTGACGAAAATGTTTTTTTGTCAACTCCATAGGTTATAGGTTTCAAATTCAATTCATGAAATTTCGTTCTTAGCTATTTTTTATGTTTAAATATATTATGTTATAAAAAGCAATAAACAGTTTTTTCTTTCTATTTTCCGTAAATGTTGACGGGTTATACTAGTGTTCTTTATAAAATTCTAGCTAACGTTTCTTATAAAACTCCCGAATGGTGAATTATAATATAAATTAAGAAATAGTATACACCATAATTAAGAAAGTACCATCAAATCTAAAGAAATAAACATGAAATGAATACAGAAAAACGACTTACGAATCTTGTATTTCACTTATGAAAAAAAAAACGATTACTGCTTTATATACTGTGCCATAATCTTCAATTTTTTTAGCAAGAAATAATTCACGTGTTCCTAAAGAAACGTATTTTTTTACGATTAAATTCGATAATTTACTACTCATTGATAATTACAATGCAATCTAAAAAGTCATTCCCTTCTTTTAGAAATACTTGATTCGTTGAAATTTGAACTTGCACCGCCTTTTATTCTAAATCCAATTGTCGAGCACCTATTATGTGCAAACTTATTAAATCCAGGCTGTTTTATAGCAGGGAAGACCAACCTCTGGCTCGCAGGCCAAATCCGGTCCTCTGAATTTCCAATCCCTATCATTACATGTTCAAGTTAAAGATGTTTAAATTTAGGTTACGTTATATAATAGAAAAAAAAAAACAATATTAAGTAAACAAAGTCTATGTAATTTGAATATGTCTCTCCATACCATGTCTGTTTTGATATTTTCACTTGTGTTTGAACACTCACACGCATACATTTATATATATATATATATATATATATATATATATACATATATATATATATATATATATATATATATATATATATATATATATATATACACACACATATATATATATATATATATATATATATATATATATATATATATATATATGACTCGTTATAAATAATAGACAGTTATTTGGCTGCTCTCTGAAAGATGTTTCAATCGCTATTTTAGAATCTGTTAACATTAACATCATTCAAATTATGAATCTAGGTATTCACTAGACATATATGCTTACCAAGAATATAATTATGTGAAATAGTAAACATGTATCTTACATAAATATAAATTAAACTTTGTATAATATATGCATTTTATTATGTAACTTTTTAAATAAATTTCATACATTAATTCTGTTAATGCATGAAATTAATTGTTAATTGTTAATGCATAATTTTTAATAAGTTACAGACAGTTAGTAATTTTGTATAATAAAACACGTTTATATATATATATATATATATATATATATATATATATATATATATATAGATATATATATATATAGATAGATTTATATATATATATATATATATATATATATATATATATATATATATATATGAATATCCGATGTTTATTTAAATATATTAAAAAAATCTAAAAACATAAATAGAAAAACAGCACAAAATATGGAAGAAATGAGATAAACCGATTATATATGTTTTTCAGTATTTTGTATTTTTTCAAAAAGTGTTCAACAACAGCCCATTTCATCTATTAAAGAGGTAATATTAGTCTAAAACAACCAATTTATTAACAAAGCATACGATTCTGATACATTCTGAAACAGTTATTAAAAATGATACCCCAAAGGGCCTTATGGAGTTATAAAACGAATCTAGCAACTAAAATTTCCTTTTTTTGATAAAATATCGCTCGTAATTTGAGAGTTCTATAATATAAATCGGAATAAAACTGCATATCGAGGAATAAAATCAGAATAAAGACAGCAAAAAAATGTATTATAGAATTATTTCAAATCTAGTAGGTGTAAATATTAATTCGGTACTTTTAAATTGAATCAATCATAATTGTTTTAAATTTAAATATTTTCTCGTCGTTTTAAGATTTTGAAGCGCTAACCTTAACCTTTAAAATTACTTATGTACCTTGGCCCAAGCAGTTGGCATAACATCGCAAAGCAGTAGTGAACACGATGGCGTCCAAACAGCAGAGCATATTAGTCATTGCATACTTTTCGCATTTCAGTTGAATAAAATGTTGCCGAAGCCGTGGGAATGATTTGTTCAGTTTTAGGTGAAAGTGTTGTGATGCATAAAACATGCAAAAAATGCTAAAACAGTGGAAGAGGTCCGAAAATGCATTACAACTTCATCGACTCAAAGCCGTCATATTTTTTTGACAAGTGATTCGTCAGTTACCCAATAGTTATACAAAATAATGCGAGATATTTTACGAATTGAAATGTATTCAATTTTTCTGTCAAAAACAATCTCAAACAATCATTTTTTATAAAAAAAAGGCACTGAATTAATTTATAGACCTAATATATGAACACGAGTAAAGTCGAAAATGGTCATTAAATTGTCTAACTCGACCACGAGGATTCAAACACAACAATCATGAACAACAGGTGTATAGATAAATGTTTTTTCAGTATAAAACGACAATATGAAAATATAGTTTCTAGGCTCAAGTTTCTATATGCTTATAATATTGAAAGACCTATAAGTTATACAAAATAATGCGAGATATTTTACGAATTGAAATTTATTCAATTTTTCTGTAAAAATTCATTTTCTATAAAAAAAAAAGGTACTGAATTAATTTGTAGACTTAATATATGAGTAAAGTCGAAATCGGTCATAAAATTGTCTAACTCGACTACGAGGATTCAAACACGACAATCATGAACAACAGGTGTATAGATAAATGTTTTTTCAGTATAAAACGAAAATATGAAAATATAGTTTCTAGGCTCAAGTTTCTACATGCTTATAATATTGAAAGACCACGAATCGTGGCCTCGATGTGTATCTCTACACACAATGTTGACTGGATGTTTGGTCTACAATGGATATTTAGTCTGTACTAATTGTTTAGTCTACGCATTCAAGGGTGTGCGAAAATCAGTGCAGCGGCCGAACGTTACGTCAGCATTATATTAATATTATTAGTAGAATATTCATTGAAGTGCATATTAGTTCTTTATTCATCCATTAATACAACCAATATTACGGATGAATATACACCGAGTCACCAATTTAACAATGTTGCTGCTTACAGTCACATGCACAAAATATTGTGAAAAAGTTCATAATGTATTTTCTGTATAATTAATAAAGTATACATCTGTTATCTTTACAAAGTTCTAATTTCGATTATCTGTTATGTCATATTTCATACTTGGCGCGAGTGACCGTACATTGGAGCTTAGCTTAGGATAAATCACGTTTCTACTCTGTACATCAAATTAACTGTCAATTATATTGGGTTTTTAATAGTATAGCAAAGTACAAAAAATAAAATTCTTAAACAGATATCTACAATGATTCAATTTTGTTTATTTCGTATTGTTTTCTTCATCTTCCTGGTTTAATTAAATCTTAAAGTAAGTATTAGGTTGGTGCAAAAATAATTGCGGTTTTTGTCATTTTCAGTTTGGCGACAATTTTTCTAGTTACCGTTATCTTTTGTTATAGTCATGTGATATATCATTGTAAACAATGAAAGTAGCGATACTGATTTCAGCTTATGTCTATTGTTTTTTTTTCTTTAGTATTGTTGTATATAACCTCTTAAATTAGTCATGAAAAAAGGCACATTTGCGCGATTTTTTATATGAGTTTAAATTGTGCCAAGTAACAGAAACTGCTCGAAATATCAAATTTGTTTTTGGCGAAGAGTCAATTAGTGAACGTACAGCTCAACACTGATTCCAAAAATTTCGCAATAGAAAAGAATTTGATGATGAGGAGGAAAAGCTTTGATGATGAGGAGGGTCGTGGACGGGCTTCAGCTATAGACAATAATGATTTAAGAACCATTATTGAAGCGGACCCATGTAAAACAACTTGATAGATGGTAGAATAACTCAATGTTGATCATTCAACAGTTGTTCGACATTTGAACCTTATTGGAAAAACAAAAAATCTGGATAAATGGATGCCATATGAACTAAACGAACATCAAGTAATTCGGCGATACGAAGTCTGCTCTGCGCTTCTTTTGCATAACAAAAATGATCCCTTTCTTGATCGCATTGTCACATGTGATGAAAAGTAGATTCTCTACAACAATCGGAAACGTTCATCACAGTGGCTGGACTGAGGAGAACCACCAAAACAGTTTCCTAACACGAAGCTTCATGAAAAAAAGATCATGGTCACTGTTTGGTGGTCGGCAAGTGGCATCATTCACTACAACTTCTTAAATTCTGGTGTAACAACAATAAAAGCAGAAAAATATTGTCATGAAATTGAAAAAATGCATGAGATCTTGCATCGCTTACGACCAGCATTATTCAATCGAAGAGGACCAATTCTTCTTCATGACAACGTCTGACCACACGTTTCACAAACGACTTTAAAAAAATTAAATGAACCGGATTATGAAACCTTATCTCACCTACCTTATTCTCCAAATCTATCCCCGACAGATTACCATTTGTTTAAATATTTGAGTAATTTCCTACGAGAGAAGGTTTTCAAGCATTAAGCATCAGCTCGAAGCGCTTTCGATGAATTCGTTAATTCCAAGACTCCAAAATTCTATCTTATTGGAATAAACATTTTTTTTTACCGTTGGGAGAAGTGTGTGCAGGCCAATGGTCTTTAATTTGATTAGTAAATATAATTTTTAACTGATATATATATATATATATATATATATATATATATATATATATATATATATATATATAGCCAACTACAGTCCACCGCTGCACCAACTGAGCTATCGAAAGGTTTTTTGAAAATTTTCCTAGGCAGCAAAGCCAAGATTATGACATATGACAGTACTAACACGTTGTTAGAGAAAACATGTTATAGTCTAGTATTGAAAGGGATCTAATCCCCAGGAACGACAAAGCAACTACACGGATACAGAGATTCCTACCACTGTCAGCCAAACTAAAAACTGCTATGCATCTTTATACTCGATATGTAAAAACCCGCAATTATTTTTTCACCAACCTAACACATTTAAAATAAAATCACTTAAGAGTTAAATAATTTACATGTTGCTAATATTGTATTCCATTCTAAATTCAATTTACGCTAAAATTAATAATAATAAAAAATACAATTCCAAACTCTGCTCTCAGCTCTATTGAATTACATCAAGAGTCACTGAAAGTGGATGTCATCGGTGCGTTTCTAATTCAATAAGTGTTACACAAATGGCATTCGATCATTTTAGTCATTGAAATGATATTGTTATTTATCGAAAGCGAACACAGAGCCGTGCGTCAGCGTTCTGTCATATGTAACAATCAATATGTATACCCGATGCATATTGAATAAATTGTGAACGCTATCGAATATATACATGGTTAGCTATAATCAAATATAATATGCGACACGTGCGTTCAAGTGAAATATTTAAAATGATAATTTTGTCTCTCGCGACGACTTTAAATACACACGCGTAGATTTTAGCGTAGATTAAATTTAATTTTCGATATAATTTCAACATCCGAGTCTGCCGAGCGTTGTCCTAACATCATCAACTCGCACCATTTCCCAAACCATGAATGAGATTACACGAAGAAAACGGTACGAAGAAATTCTCGTCGCTTTTTCGATAGCGCGCTGAAGCGAGAAAGAAAATATCGAGTGATGTTATTATCGACTGAATGAAATGGAAGTATCGATGAATGGCGGCTTTGAAACGAGACGGAGCTATGTAGTGGGAACGGAAATTTACATAGCGAGTGAAATAGGATTTGGTTTCATTTTCTCGAAATGAGTTTACGCAGTACATATACATCATACACGTGTTTCAGAGTTTATATATATATATATATATATATATATATATATATATATATATATATATATATATATATATATATATATGTTTATATAAGCATTTCATGACAACGGCTTAAATAAAAATAGCAAAGTGAGGAAAATGTAACATGTAGACTAAAATTAAAATGTTTTTTAAATATTTTTGGTAGGCAGTTCTATTTTTTGAAGATAAAACAGCTTTCAATTTGTCAAAAATCAAACATGGTTACTGAGTTTTGATAAATTAACCGAACTGGAGATAAGAAAAAAATGATACTTTGTGATACTAAACTAGAAAATCATTTTCGAAAAAATATCGAACGTTGCATATTAAAAAAAATCAGTCATATGGAAGAAATAGAACACCTTTAGTACGAAAATTTAAATTTTTTACTCTTATATTTTAGCACTTTTACTCGATTTAAGTTCATAAATGAATTAGCATCCTAATCACAAAAATTTCATTGCTAAAAGGTTAAACAATTTATTATTATCTCTTCTTATGTTTAAATGCGAATTTAAATAGCAACATTATCACTTTAAAGTTCATATATGGAAGATATAGAATAACAAATAAATTCTAATGATGATTACAATGCCATCGACAGCTACCAAATTAGCCAAAATCAATTATGGAGTATTTTTATAACGAAAATTTTGTGACGGTAGGGGTGTTAATTTCGATTGAAAATTAAATTTATTTCGAATCTAAAATATTTATAAAGTATGCATACATGTAATATGTATGTATGTTTGTGCGTGTGTGTATTGGCGTGCATGAGTGTATGTATGTATTTATGTTTACACACATACACATATATATTTATTTATATATATATATATATATATATATATATATATATATATATATATATATATAATAAATAAAATTGTTATATTTATGAGTATTTACATGCACAAAAATGTGTTTTCAGATAGTATAATTTAATTATTCATAAGAAAGAAATGTAATGCATGAAATAATTTTTAGCACTAATGATGAATACACAGTACTGCAAATTTACACACACACACACACATATATATATATATATATATATATATATATATATATATATATATATATATATACATTTACACACATCAAACTATATAGAGTACATATAGATGTACACGTATATGTAGTCAAACAATAGGGATGATTTGATTGAGGTTAAAGGGTTGCAGAATATAGAGTGTGAGACTAAGACACAGTTGACTTAACCGCGCGTGAACGGCATCTAAATTTGAGGTGACGATAGTGTATGCGTGGCGAAAAGTCCCCCGAGACATAACCGTCTGCCCTAAAACGCACATCTTTATCCATTTCGCATATTTCCGCCACCACGAACAGAAAAATAGTGCAGTAACATATTGACGGAAATCCGTTTGGAGTTGTTTTTTTTTTGACAACGGGACACGATTCTAGTAATTGTTAATGAATTGCATATTTCGTTTGAATAGAAACAGTGTCAAAAAGTTAAAACACCAAACCAAGAAAGTACGGATTCTTTATGGAACTATCGAATACTGATTTAATTAATGAACATATATTCTATATGTTACAATTTAAATATAAAAGTTATAAGATAATCCGAAATATTTTTAATTTATTATAAATTATACAAATAATATTATTGAAAAAAAAGAATAATCTTAATATTACATGAGATATCAACAGTAAATATCTGAAAAGGAGACACAATGCTAAAAAGATATTTAAATTGCATGTATTTAATTAAACAACAAACTTGCAAAAAGTGTCACTTAGACATATAACTACTCGTAGTTAACTCGCAAATAAATTATTACTTTAAAATTATTCTACTTCCCTTCACACAGGCACAAACATACCGTCTTTTATAATTGAGAACCTCCTGTAA
>CM068317.1:26047500-26070000 GCA_034766995.1 Acanthacorydalis orientalis
ACAAGTTATTTATTTTGAAATAAAAGTAAATAAATTAGTAAAATTATTTTACTTACAAATTTATATTCTGGCATAAAACATTTTCACGGGGCAGTATTTACGTATAAGCTAGACAAAATACAGCTTATGGACAGATATAGTGTTACATTACAAAGATCCAATGCTAATTTGCTTTGTTTGTTCGTTTAGACGAAAAAAAATGAATGAAAATAACGTATTTTATTTTATTTCGAAAATGATTACCAAATGTAAAAAGGTTATTCGTTTCCAAATAATTAACAAATGATATCTAATAAAATATAGAATTTTATACGTTCATTTAATGCGATTGAAAAGGTATCAAACCTACAATTTACTCAGAACCAACCTTCCAAATGTTTTAACTTAGTGGCCAGGACAACCTTAAATCCGCTACTTTATATGTATATGATCTAATTTCTATGAGTGATGTTCAGAAATACGATTTCTGCTTTCCTTACGATAACTTTGTACTTCTATTAAAAAGCAGATCATTCGATTTCCCAAAAACAAAAAAAAATATTAATGCTACCAAAAATAACATTTTCTCAATATGATAATTACTGAATTTATCAGGGGTTTGAAAATGATGTGTTTAATTCTACATTATAAATATTAAGTTGGTAAAAAAATAATTGCGGTTTATGATCTTCAAATTCATATACATTTTTTTATTTGTGATCTAGAACTGTTGGATCACTAACGCCTAACTTTTGTGCAGGCTCTCGAATTGTTGTGTGCGGTTATGATTCAACTAACGCCTTCAGTTGGTCGTTATGAACTAAAGGACACCTGCGACCTTCTTCATCTTCAAGACTCACTCCCAGCACGACATTTTTGGAACTACTATTGCATCGTACGTTCCTTAACAGTACCCGCACCAAAAACATCGTTTAGTTTACAAGTAATTTCTGCTGCTTTACAACCCGTTTTGAATTTCTACTCAAAAATGCTGTTATTTGCTTCTTTTCCATCTTTAATATAATAGCCCTATTTGAAGAAAAATTAATAATAAAACCAAAGTCGGTATTACCAAAATACAGACCGAAAAATGCACTTTAAAATGATATTAACATGATCACAATGAAACAACACTTTCATTGAAAAAAAATAGGGTTAGAATTCATAAAACAAAAAATACAATTATTTTCCCACCAACCTAATAAACACAAATCATAATTTTAAATTAACGATAGTATGATAATTTTAATTTCATGCATGATAATGGTTATTATTAATTTAAATTTTTATTAAGTTATTTTCCAGATTATCTTACACCTGATCGGTTTGGGAATGATAACATTTACAATCTAAATACAGATAAGCAACACCAAAACTTATTAATGATCAATTATTGAAGAATTTCAGAATTTTATCTGAAAACCTGTTTTTAGCTTTGTGAGAAAATGAAAAAAATTATTTCTTCGAGTGTCAGTTTTACATTACTCAGGTGTCTGTTGCCATACACTGTAAAAGTTACATAAATATGAATAACATTTTACGTTATACAAATACAGATTATGCATTCTTGTTATATTTTCGCTGACATGTCTTTCATAATTTAAAAAAAAATTATACTTTATGAAAATGTGAGTTTGAAATAAAAGCTTCAATAAACTGGGTTAGAAAAAACTATATCAAAAATTATAAAAAAAAAACACTTAAAATTTAAATAATCCTCGAGAAAACAATAACATTATTACTCGTATAAAAAATAATATATAATAATATGTTTCTCTTTAGAATACATGTATATATTAGATTGGTAGGAAAATAATTACGTTTTATAACCTGTAAATTCATATATATTACCGCAATTATTTTCCTAACAAATTACTTTATATGTTTATAAATATATATATATATATATATATATATATGTGTGTATGTATATGTGTGTGTATATAAATAATAGTAAATTTAATAAAATATAAACAAATTTATGTTAAAACGTTCGTTATTATATTAATTATTTTCTTTCAATATAATTGCTTTCCTCCTAGTTATTACTAGGCTAAATCATATTTGATTTTTTTAAATACGCTCATTTCTAAAACACAAGGAGTTTTTCATACGAAAAATAAATTACGACTACTTCAATTGTTTACAAAACAAAATTTAAAATCAATTCTTAGAACTCGATGAAATATAATAACAATATTATACAATTAAAAAAAAATGTTCAGGACACCTATTGTTAATAGAATTTTAACAATATTAAAAATATACATACATTCATTTTTATGACACTTCTTTTTCATTACAAGCGTAAATAATAGTACTATTGAAAAAATATTTTCCTTTCCTTTGTAACTTTTACGTTAACAATTTCAAATATAAATGTTAATTTATTTATCGATCAGTCTATACATACCAGCGTATATACTGTAATCGTGCGACCATTTCGCTATATGTCTGACTGCAAATATAAAATAGTAATTTATGACGATGCGACAGACTGGTTTTTTTGCAAAGAGGTCAACGATCCTCACTGGTTTTTCAAAATTCGATGGTTTGGGCGTATCTACATATACACATAAATAGAAATATATATATATATATATATATATATATATATATATATATATATATATATACATATGTATATGTGTGTGTACGTGTAGATACACACACATACAATACAACATAGATACAAACATATTTTGCAGTATACTTTATTAAACTGAAATATTACATAACAAATCTAGTGAGAATAAAACCTATTTTAATATGAGATAATAAAAAATATATATATATTTCGTTCGCATATAAGATAACACATATTAAAAAAATGCATAGAAGGCTCAAAAAAGGATCCAAATATTTAGAAATTTAAATCTTTTATAGAATTCAAAACAAGTAAAAGCAAATAAACCTGAATATTTAATATACGACTTACTGTATTTAAAGTAATAATACAAGATGAGACACATTTTATTTTCAAAAAAAATCACTGTCCACAAAACTACAGAAGCGATTTATCTAGACTTTGAAGATGATGAGATCTTAATCGAAATGTACATAGGCTAAAATCAAATTGAACAATATTATCTATTAATCACTATTCTGATACGAAAATTTGCTTTTTTTTGTCTTAGATATGAGGAATGATTCATTTATTAAAGTGTCTATTTTACCTTACTACAGTGTCAAAAACGGTAAATGTGATAAATTATCCAATTTGTTTTTCAATAATTTTAAAACCATTCATCTAACTAATTAAATTAATTCAATCGAAGAATACTTCAATTGTGTGATTTTAATTAAGTGATTAAAATAATAAAATTGTTCACAAATTAAAAAAATTCAATACAGAAAAATCATCATTTGTTAGAACCATTGAATCTTTGAACAAACTAAGCTTTTACACCTAAATATCACTATTTATAACAATAAAACATTTCAACAGAGTAAGTAAATTTATTGAAATTTTATTTAAAACAGAGTGATATGTACATAAATTACTCGAAATTACCTGTCACAAGTATAAAAAAGAAAATGTCTCAAGAAAAATTACCTTAAAGAAATATACTCGTAATTTCTCTCCATAATTTTTAATTAGAATAACTTTATCAAAATTCGAAAAAAAAACTGAACAAGGCAATGCCTTAAAAATTAATAATGTTACATGTCTGTTTTTTTATTTATTTTTTATACATAATCATTTATCTTTATTCTAAAATGTGTCTTGTTATTAAATCAAATATAAGAAAAAATTTAAAAAAATATATCTACTCTGGAATTTTTCACAAATTTTGTAAACAAAAAGTAATCAATGTTCACATTTTATTCTCGTTGCTATAAATCTGTAAAAATAAATTTAATAAATGCACGATTTTAAATTATATATATATATATACATATATATACACACATATATATATATATATATATATATATATATATATATATATATATATATACATACATATATATATATATATACATACATACATATATATATATATATATATATATATATATACATATATATATATATATATATATATATATATATATATATATATATATGAACCAAAATTCTTAAAAACATACATAAATATTGAGCTTTGTTAAATATACTGTTTATTATTTCACTTAGTTCGTTTTTTCATATTGATTTTATTAATGATAATAATTAAGAATAATAAATTATCGACTTTAAAATAAATTAACACATGTTTCATTTAACTTACCATACATTTATTTTTAATACAAATGATTGATTAGATAGGACACTCACCTGAAACAAAAAGAAATCAATTAGTTTCAATATAATTATTAAAATGTCATAAGTATTAAAATGTTCAAATTAATTATTAAAATGTTAGAAATACATGTTAAGGATAAAAAAAAGATTTGATAAAAACATGCTCGATAAAAAAAAATAAAAAATACAGATATAAATAGAAAAATTGGGTTTGAAATATAAATATGTGGGATATATTGTACGAAGAGAAGATAATCAATGGATAATTACTGATTGGGACTTAAGAATTATAATAATAATAATAAGGTAAAATAAGAGTATAATATAATTTGAAAATTTTGTGGAAGACACACACGAGAATGTTCAAACTGGAATCAGAATAAATTATCAAAAAATGATAATAGTAAAATCAAAGATAGTGATTCAAATTTGAACTGATCACTTACAAGATACAGTATTCACAGACATTACATGGTTCTTTTTATATTTTACACTAATACTTCTTATAACCGCGGAGTGGCCTATGTTTCAAAATTATAATTTTATAGAACACGTTATTAATATATATATATATATAAATATATATATATATATATATATATATATATATATATATAAATATATATATATATATATATATATATATATATATATATGTATATATATATTGGTAGTCGATTTTATGAAAATTTAAAGCAAAACCATTTGCTTGAAGCATATTTTAAAAAGAATTCGAATGTCTGATTTTTAAATAAATTTTAATTACAATCTGAATTCTAGTAAATTATGGTAATGCAATACTCGTGAGTTAAATGTAAATTTTTGTAGTGTACAGTACTCTAAATTTATATTATTTCCATACACATTTTCTACAGTGTAAATGTTTTCTATAATCACACTTTAAATTGACCGTCATAAATATAGGTCATCATCATCCATGCTGAAATGTCCACTTTAGTATTATTTATACCACTAACATATTACTGTGGCTTAGACAATTATCGTGAAAAATCATGAGCATTTCCTTTGGACACTCTTTTCCACTTAGACCATATTTAAAGTTGTCGAGGAAAATTGCATCGTAACCGTGACGAACCATTTTTTTCACTTTCAACATTTGACGTTTAAATTATTCAAAATATAATTGATTGCACAATATCTCATTTAATCACATTGCTAACTTTGTTCTTATTTAATTATTCATAATCTATTTTGCATAAAAAATATTTAATTTGTAAGGAAGAAACATTTAATACATTTCGATTAATAAAACATTTACTTGGTTTTCAAGTTTTTAATAATAATACAAAAAAAAGTTTTTTATATGCACCATTGATGAATTATGACTGAAAAAGTTCGTACACTCACATTTGTCTTCTACTAGGAAAATAATTGTGGTTTTTGTTTTCTGAATTCTAACTTTTTTTTTAATGAAAGTGTCATTTCATCGTGTTCATATTAATATCATTTTAAAGCATATTTTTCGGTCAGTATTTTGGTAACATCGACTTTACTTTTATTATTAATTTTGCTTCATATCAGGCTTTTGAATTAAAGATAGACAAGAAGCAAATAAGTACAATCTTTTGTATGAGTTCAAAATGAGTGCTACAGTAGCAGAAACTGCTTGTAAACTAAACAATGCTTTTGGTGTGGATACTATTAATGAAAAAATTACTAAAAATGTAATAAAAAACGTATTTAAATAATGAAGGTTGTTTTTAATCTTCTAGATGCGATAATGAAAAAGTTTTAAATAACTAGAGAAAATGAAAAAAGTTTTTAAAGATAAAAACGTGTAGGTGATTTACTACAAAGTAATGTCATTTATTGAATTGAAATAAACTATTAATTTTTCTAGTTCTCTTGATTTAATTTTTACGGTGCAATAGTGATTCCAAATTACAAATTGTACGGTACAATAGTGATTCCAAAAATTTTGTGCTGGGGACGGGAGCCTTGAAGATGAACAAGGTCTGTGACATCCTTTTTCAGCTCGTAACGACGAACTGAACCCGTTAGTTAAATCAGAACCACGCACAACAATTCGAGAACTTGCAAAAAAGTTAAGCGTTAATCGTCCAACATTTCTGGACCACTTAAATTAAAAAATGTATACGACTTTGAAGATCACAAACTGCAATTATTTTTCTACCAACCTAATCCTCTTTTTTTTAAAAAAAAATAACTAAGACACTTCAATAATTAAAGTAGTAGTAATACATATTATAAATGTCAATTGCACACTTCTATTTACTATATAAACGCCTTAAACTTCAAAAAAGGTCAAGTGGTTTACATTTCGTTAAAGAACAACACTTGTTCTCACAACATTCTCTTAATTCAATAGAACCTTTTGAACTTCTAAAGTAAAAAAAATCCCTTATCTTTGAAAGGTAAACTCGAACCAAAAGGCTTAGAATACACTAAATTGTTCAAATACTTTGATCTATAGTTGATATACAAGAGAGACCAAACTAAAAGATTACAATTTTAGAAGCTCCGATAGCATAAAAAAGGTCATATAAGGATTAAAAAGCTAGTAAAATAGACTAGAAAAATGCATTAATGTGAAAGGAATCTCTTGTGAAAAACAGTTTATTTTTCTATGAACTTTTATTTTATTAGTTTTAATTTTAAATTTGCGCTCTCCAACATCAGAGCGTCACTTTGTTGTTTTGTAAATTAATGGTAGACTGCAAAACAAAAATAGTAATTAATTAATGTAATTTATGTATATATATATATATATATATATATATAAATATAAATGTGTGTATATATATATATATATATATATATATGTATATATATATATATATATATATATATATATATATATAAATTGAAAACGACTGCATTATTTAATGTGTTTTTATATTTGAATTCTGAAACACATTCAAATTAAAGTTTGGACTTGTGAATTATTACTGCAACTTGTATTCAATAGCAGCTCACTAATATTCCTTTATTACCCAAATGCAAACTTGAGAGCTGTTTTTAAGATAATAATATTTAATTTTCATTACTGAAATTTACTTGTGCATTTATTACTGATCGCTCGAGAAAAAATAGAAAAACTATACAACATTTTTTTTTAAAACTATCTGCATTCAAACTATTGAAAAATTAAACCAACAGAACTAGAAAAATTAATAGTTTGTTTCAATTCAATAAATAACATATACTTTGTAGTAAATCACCTACACGTTTTTATCTTTAAAAACTTTTTTTTTAATTTTCTCTAGTTACCCATCACTTTTTCATTATCGCATCTAGAAGATTAAAAACAACCTTCATTATTTAAATACGTTTTTTATTCAAATATTTTTATCGCACGTGTTTGCAAACTAAAAATTAGCTTTAAAATTCTGTTTGTATTAATTTTATTTTTATCCGTAATTATTGTCTTATCTTTCATTCTGACCTTCTTTCTCCATTCGTTTATGTTTTTATTCTTAAAACATTTGATAAGACAATATTGTGTGCGTGTGTGGGTGTATATATATATATATATATATATATATATATATATATATATATATATATATATATATTATATATACATATATACATGTGTGTGTAAACGTAATTTAACTACTGACTAAATTAATTAAAAAGTGTACCATAATCACTCTTATTTTCATTATTTTATATTTATGTTTATACATGATATGGTTAGCTTTTAAATTAAAAATTCGAAAAGGATTTGATGAGATTTTGATCCATTAACTGATAAGGGTTTGATTAATTTTATTGTGAAAGTGTATTTTCATTGAATAACCTATTTATAAGTAAATAACCTACAAAAAAGTTACAAAAAATGTACAAAAATCAATAAACACTATTAGTGCTTTATATATAAACATTTACCTCTTGTGTACCTCTTTCTTTATATATTTTTTATATAGTGTCTGTAACGGAATGATTCTTTTCGATTTATTTTTTTAAAGTTAACTAATTTTCTTCTAAATGCACTATAAGTTCTATTTTTCTCGGTTATTAAAAATGTATATTTGATCTAATTTTTGAAGTCAAGTTCACATTATGAATATTTTTTCAAATATTGTATACATTATAGAGTCGACATTATTTCTGAAATACATGAAAATTTTAACAGTATAGAGATTGTTTCTGAACAGTATAGAAATTGTATCGAGCTTGTATATATACTTTTCTGATAAAATACTCGTGAAAAATGTTCATAATACAGTCTATTATGACAAAATAAAATAACATTTAGAAATATAAATTGGTTAGTTAAAAAAATAAAACATTAGTTCACTAAATTCAAAGTTAACGTTTAAATATAATTGTTAGTGTATGAAAGTCAAACAATCTAAAAGAAAAAAGGCATCCACTTGAAATAAACTTACAAACAAAATATGTCTGCAGAACAACAAATCATTAAGTGTTGGTATTGATAAATTACACGCGTACCGATAATACTCTGAGAACGTGTATTTCTTCACATTATAATTTAAATCGCATTTTACATTATTATAATTAGACTATAAATCTTCAATCAACCTTCAAGTAACCAGTACGTTACCGGACTGGGATCGCTATATTGGATTCATATTTTATAACTGCATCCCGTACGAAAGCAAAATTTTATACATAATAAACATGTTAACTTAATCGCATTATTATTAATGGAGAATGATACCGGGTGTGTCAAATATTTTTACGTTTTGTAATCAAAAAAGAGACACAACACAATAATACCGCACAGATGACGAAAACCGGATTCATATATATTGATTATGTACAGTCATCTTCATTCTAATGCTCTTTCTTTGTTTTTATTTCGATATATATATATATATATATATATATATATATATATATATGTATGAATGTATGTGTGTGTATATATATATACATATATGTATGTATTTATGTATATATATATATAATATATATATATATATATATATATATATACATATATGTATGTATTTATGTATATATATATATATATATATATATATATGAAATAATTTCTTCATGATGACATACTTTTTATCGGACATTCAAAACTAACACTCGATTGTATATGTTTTTCCGTTTATAGCTATTCAAAACACTTTTAATTGTGTTCATATACCAACCTTTATTTGTCTATAATACAATATTTGCAATCTTTAATACAAAAAATATGAGTAACTTTTAATACAACAAATATGAGTAGTTTTTTATACAAAAAATTGCTCTTATCTGCTTCTTTTCCATCTTTAATTCGACAGCCCAATTTAAAGCAAAATTAATAATAAAACCAAGTCGATGTTACCAAAATACAGACCGAAAAACGCACTTTAAAATGATGTTAACATAAAGACGATGAAACGATACTTTCATTGAAAAAAAATTGAGATTAGAATTCAGAAAACAAAAACCGCAATTATTTTCCTACCACCTTAATACAAGATTCGAGCTGCTACAGTTAATACACTTACTGCAAATTGAGAATTATTTTGTGTTTTATAAAATATTAATAACAATAACAATGCAAATAAAAAACATTCAATTTTATCTTGGTTCATAGAAGAAAAATAATAACCAAAAAATCTAATATATGTATAAACTCATCTGAACATTTTCTCTCTTCCGTAAATTATAATTATCAGTAACTATTTTATATTTTTTTTATATAAAGAACGATATTTAAAAAATATATAAAAACATTAACATTTTTTTAAAAAGTATATGTATGCACATACAAATATATATATATATATATATATATATATATATATATATATATATATATATATATATATGCACATAAATATGCGTGAAAATTTATGCACACATGCGTGTATACATACATTTGTACGTATATGTGTTTTATTCTATTGCTATTTTACGAAATCGAGGTCATTCTTCAAAGACCATAATCTTATCCATTCAATAGAATAACATGGGGAGGGTGATCAAAGCAGACGTGTCGCTGTGATTGATGAATCTGTTGATGTGTGAATGCAATGTGTGTTGTGTGTGTCTATTCGAAAGGGAAAGGGTTGAAGAAAAATTGTCAAACTGCTGCAGCGAGTACAAGATTTGTGTATTTTGTAATGGTTTGTTTGAATGTCAAGAATACGTACTGCTTGTTTTATTATGACTAATAACTTTTGACATGATGTATCGTACAGTTTGTACATATATTGATATATATCATGTCCTTTCATTCGAATCAATTTTTCTCTCTTTGAGATTTGCGTCAAAGATTTTTCTCCACCTATTAAACGTAGATGACAAATACGTTGTGTACGATACCTTTTTCAAATTTCAAATTATACACGGTTTTTATAGAAGCACGTATTTAGGGTGTATTTATCATTCGTCGTGCTTTGTTTATGGAAGACGAATGTTTATAATAAATGTTACAAGCATTTTTCAACTAATCAAACACGTGTATATGTGTGTGTGTGTGTGTGTATATATATATATATATATAATATATATATATATATATATATATATATATAAACTGAACTTGAGTGGGACAAATCACTACTTCTAAAATTTTGTAGTTAAAAAAATGCATAATAGGCCGTTTTTACGAAAAGTAAATATTAGTGTTATATTTTGGATTTTTTATATATGTTTATAACATAAAAACGCTGCAGGTTTGAAATAAAAACAACAAATATTTACTTACTATTAACTGTTTAATACTAATTATTGCTACAATGGATATAACCACACGGGTTCTGTTACTTGACTGACTTATGAGAGAGAGAGAGAATGAATTTATTGATATGAATATGATACAATAGTACAAATTTTAACTAAAGTATGCTAATTACAGAGTTGCTGTACCTCTCCTTGGCGTTGAACTCGCTTATGGCCTGATAACAAATGATTATAATAGTGGAGTACTGTGTGTGTTTTTGAGGGCGCTGAGATCTCAACTACCGTTTATATACTGTCCTCTGTATGATGAAATAGTGTTTTATCTAAGTGTGTGACCACAGGGATCATGACAGGAACGTGACAATACTTTTGTTAAGGCGGATACATAACTTAGATAATGACAGGTCAGTTGAAATTCATTAGTCAGAACGGACATAGTGTACAGTACAGTAGTGAGGATGGATACATAACATTAGTTTATCGTGGATTCGCATAAATACACACATCCCAATGCATCACTAATGTATAGCAACAATCTCTAAAATTCAACACTAAGATAAAAAAAAACTACTAGTTTCAGAATTCCGAATAGACTGAAACAGGAAAATTACAAGGTTTAGAAAAACTTCAAACTTAATGTAGAAAAGGTTCCCTATATGTGGTGTTTCTATCAAAGAAAATAAACTGGATAATAATTGACTGCCATTAAAAGTAAAAACAATTAGTACCTCTGTAAATAAACTGTTTCATGTTTAAATTTGTACTTTAATTCTATAAGAGAGAATGTTCTGAATAAATTGAGTATTAATTGTTATGAAGTGCTAATTGAAGTTACTGAAACTCCACAATATTTACATATGTAACAAATGTATTGGATAATTCTTGTATTTATAATTACTGGAAGCCTCTCTGCGGATGAATGCAAGTTAAGATTCAATACGGAGTGTCCGCTTTTTTAAAAATGAGTTTTTATTTCGAACAAAATTATGAGAGTCGTAGCTACGACCCTATTACAAACAATTGTACAATAATAATGTTAGTCATCTTAAGTTTATATAGACTCTGGTTATCTATCAGCGGATGTTGTTCTGCGGTGTTACGACGATTCAGCGTTTGGCGTAGATAGGACGAATAGCTTTGTGTTGCGTCAGCTTGATCAGGTATATAACACGCATGCCGTCGAAATGCGTATAAGCAGGAATTGAAAATTATCTACAGTCATTTATTGAACGTTTTTGATCGGAACAATTGTGATTTGTGGGGTGAAAAAGAGTCCATTTGTGAAACCTTCAGACATTTTATATCATTTTTATAAGAATAAAAACCCACATTTCTCGTCACTTTGTCCGTAGGGCAAAGTCTATGCTGACGAGAAATATTTATCTGTGGCGACGAGAAACATTTGCTTTATCAGCTCATAGGTTTCAAATTTTCTTAGTGAACACTTTTTAGATTATTTTTGTGAAATTGTCTGTGTTTATTTGATTTATACTGTTAATAATAAAATCTACAGATATTTAAAATTACTAGCAGTTAAAAATTGAGATAACTTTATTCAATATTTGAATATTTTGCAGAAAACTCACATATTGGTCTTTTGTACTGCATATTTGAGAAGTATATGTAACATAAAAATAAAATTAATTCGAATTTATATCATTTGTTGCAACAGAAAACCGGTATTATATATATATATATATATATATATATATATATATATATACAAATATAAATATATATATATATATATATATATATATATATGTGTGTGTGTGTGTGTGTGTGTACACTAGTATATAATATAATAATTCTCTAAAATGTCAACATACACATACTGTTTGTATTTTCTCAAATGAATTAACATCCCATATTTAAAAAAAATATGTAGGGTGTTGAATCACTTATGAAACTGAATTTTACCATAATCTCAATGTATCATTGTGATGTTTTTTGCGCATCGAATCTTGATTAACGCTTACGATACATGTATAAAAATGTTGTTTGCGATCCAACAAAGTCACTCAGCTATCCCAAATTTACCTACACCTATAATGTATAGTTTTTAAATTTTGCGGATTTTTAGTAATCGGAAGATTATAACGTTTTGAATAGAACACTACAACCACACTAAATAAATCAAACTGGAGTACAACAAATATCCCTATCGACACAACAGGATAACAATAACTTGGTTACACTCACATACTTTTCAAATTATTTGATTTTTTATGGTAATGATATTTTACTATTGAATATATATATATATATATATATATATATATATATATATATATATATATATATATATATGTATATATACATGTTAACTTAATAAAACCAATTTCTTAACACTACTCTTTCAATTTTAATTTAAAAAGAAACAAGGTTTGTTTACGTTATGCAAGACTTTACACACCACTCATCTCAAGAGACATTTCAACCAAAACTGAATCATTTATCCGATGCAAATATGATAAAGCCGTCAACACAATGTAATAATAACATTACTGTCTCATTGTTCACAATGTTATCGGGTCAGATTATCGTGAAAAACAATCATCCGTTCTGTCGGTTCACACGACTTAATAAGACTGTCGAAGCTACACGTTCAAGAATAAATAGTATTAAATATTGTAACACGTGCGTGAACACGCAATAAGAAATGACATTCGAAGGTTTATTAACATTTATATAGTTTATCTCTCAATAAAAGCGATTGTTTTACGATTGTTTTAATTACTTTTGACAAAAAAAGTATGCAAATAAAACCGTGCCAGAAATAAATTATATAAAATTTGCTTCTTTTCAAATCACATTTTTAAATTAAAAGGTATAAAAAATAATAATCCATACTTTTATTTTTACCTATAATCTTGTATTTGTTTTAAACATTTTTATCTTGTGTTTTTTCCAGTTGTTTCTTTTCTTATTTGCTACGTCAGGTTTTTATTAAACAATAATTTTCGGGAATCAAAAAAGTCTATCTGAAGATTGGTAATAAGTGAAAACTGATCGTAACAAATTACAAAATTGCAACCCGGCCACAGAATTAATAAAATAAGGATATATGTTGAGATTGTACTCATAATGAACTATTTAAATTTTTGAATGCGGACGGTGAGTTATAAAATATTACTTAGTGAAAAATTATTTTAATATTAACCTTATATGGAAATGAGTACAATTAAAATTACTTTATAAAATTCATAAAAACTACATCTATTATTATATTTTCGGTTTATAACGTTCTACGACATCTTTCGATATCCATTCTCCATTGCCGTCTGTCATTACATTGATCTTCTTTTAGATCCCTTTCTCTTATTTCTTCTCGAATTCCTTCTGACCAACTTCTTCTTGGTCTTCCGCCTTTTTCTACCTTGGGGGTTCCATAAGAGCACTTGTTTTGGAAGTCTCCCTTTTTGCATCCGTCGAACATGCCCATACCATCTCAATTGATTAGTTCGAATGTCTTCCACTATGGTGTCAACGTTCATGATTTCTCTAATTAAAAAGTACATCTAATTTTCTAAAATAATCTAACTAATTACATATGTAGCATTTTAAAACAATCTACAAAAAAAATCTTGTGTTTAATTTATATAATAATTTGATAAACACGTCCACATTCTATAAAAATATTTTTTAGTACAAATAATATATAAAATTTCTATATAAATAAATTTCAGATAAAATGAATATAGTTTTTAGAATAACTAAAGATTTATGTACACGATGCGTACATTAATGCAATTTCATATTTTTTAAGTTTTGTGTATTGGTAATTGCTGATATATACATTCACATACCTATAAGAAAATAACATAATCCAGACCTGTTATTTAACGATGTCTCAATTAGTTGATCACCGAGTGCCGGGCATATATTTATTTTACAAATAAGTAAATTCATTAAAAGAATATTAAGTACTTTTTTAAAACATAACGATGTTATTGCAAATAAATTCATTAATAATATTGTTTTTATTTCGAAATATTGCCGGAATTCAAGGACTAACCTATTAGTGAAAGCACCGACTTATGAGGTGTTAACAAGTGACAAATGCGATTAAATAAATTTAAAGAAAAAAATGTTTATTCAAACATTCATATAAGTAATATTAAGTAGTTATTTGAAACGTAATAATTCATACTCAACATATTATGTCGTTCAGAAAAGAAGTAAATGGGATCTTTTTAGTAAGATTAAAATTTTTGTATTCAAATAATAAAGATTTTCTGATCATAGCTATATTTGTAAAAAATATGAATTGTTATTAAAAAATAAATATCCAGTAGTGATAGAATAGTATTGGCTGTATTTTAATATTAACGAAAATTAATTTTTTTTATCCAATTAGCCAATTTTGAAAAATTAATAAAACGGTACTAAAATTGTATGCTATACGGTGTGTTATGTTGGTTGTTTTTTCTTAAAACTGGATGGATGTTCCATGTATACATTACAGATAAAAGGAATGGTGTAATTTTTTGACCTTTTAGTAGCTATTACACTTTATGTCACTAGCTATCATAAATTCAGGATAGCTTTTTAGGTTTACGAGTTTTATATATATATAAATATATATATATATATATATATATATATATATATATATATATATATACAGTGGCGCACCCAGGGAGGGGCAAGGGGCCCTGGCATTCCACAAAGGAAAATTTTTATATTCAAATAATAACGATTTTCTGATCATAGCTATATTTGTAAAAAAATATGAATTGTTATTAAAAAATAAATAGCCAGTAGTGATAGAATAGTGCTGCATGTATTTTAATATTAATGAAATTTAATTTTTTTCCTCAAATAAACCAATTTTGAAAAATTAATAAAACGGTACTAAAATTGTATGCTGTACGGTGTGTTATGTTGGTTGTTTTTTCTTAAAAATGGATGGATGTTCCATGTATACATTACAGATAAAAGGAATGGTGTAATTTTTTGACCTTTTAGTAGCTATTACACTTTATGTCACTAGCTATCATAAATTCAGGATAGTTTTTTTAGGTTTACGAGTTATTTATATATATATATATATATATATATATATATGTATGTATATGTATATATATATATATACAGTGTCGCACTTAGGGAGGGGTCAAGGGGCGCTGCTATCCCACAAAGGAAAAAAAATCATTAGAAAAATCATCGTGTGAAAATGTTCCTATATGCACAGAGAGATTAATGTAACCACGACTGAAGTAATTCAAGAGATCTATAAAAAGAAAAGAAAACTGGTTCTATTCTTTAAATAAATTTTTATAATCATCTAATGAATTTTATTGAATTTATATAAAAATTATCCATTCAAGTCCCTCCCCCCCAGATTAAATCTTGAGTGCACCACTGTATGTGTGTGTATACATGTATATATATATATATATATATATATATATATATATATATATATATATATATATATATATATATATACTTATTGACGTTTTACAAATTGTGGAAAATCGTACAGAATTAACTTATTGGCAAAACCGTAAAATCCTTACAAAAAAAAAACGTTTCCTATTTTATAATATAATAATTTTTTTCATTTATTGTTCTTAACTTTTACTAGTTTATCAAAAAAAATACCGTAATAAAAAATTCATATTCAACAATTCAAGACATGTTTGTAAGATGACCTTTTTTAATTAGTCAAAATATAGTAATTCCATTAACTATGACGGATTTCTTGAGCCATCCATACATTAATTTTGAATAAAATGATGTTAATAATAAATTAAGCGCATATGTTCTGAATCTGTGAATTACGTTTACAATCAATTCCAAAGGCATACAAAAAAATTAAATACACTTTTAATTAGTTACGCTATTGTTTGTTTTCTTATTTTTAGATTTGTTGCTTCTTTTTATGAAAGGAATGATCAAGTACCTGACATTAAATTAGGCAACATAAAAATTGCGTGGATGGATATCTAAATTTTCACACACTTTACGCCAGAAAATTTAATCAATTATTTAATCAATTATTTTAGTGAAAATAAGAAATGATTATATAAAAATATACTTGGAAGGTGTGCTACAGAACTGACAGTCCTCAGAAGCTGAATTCACAATAATTATTTTATATTCTAATAATTAGATACATAATGTTTCATTGATAATTGAAACCGTCACACACACACCCTGTACATATTAACAAACGTGAACAAGCACAGATTATCATCATCTAGTATTTGTGACTACTTGAAGTCTATGACGTGACGTGATCAATGTCGAAGACGATCAAATCGACAAACATTTCGCGTGATTTATAAAATGACGCTGAAACGATAAGTGCATCTTTATCAGACATTTACGGCACATTATCATCGTCTCACTTATTGAAGAAATAGCTTCAATCAATCACTGCCATTCGACATATGTGGCAGTGATTTGGCCGAGGGGTGAATTTATTCGTCTGAGCAATATAACAAACGGGCGGGACGAAAAAATTGAAAGAATAACAATTTATCACGAAATAATTTAGTACAATTTATTTTATTTTGCATAGTAAGCAATCCATGTATAAGATTATCGGGTAGATTTATTTTAGAATAAGATTTTTGAATTTTTTCGTTTGAAACATACAAATTGTTATTGAACAAATCTCAAATAATAATTATACACATATGAATAAATATTATTACTCGATAAACCGAAAAAAATATTTCATGGATTTTTACCCGATCAGAAAGTAAAATTATTACCAACGTACAAGACTGATTTGCATAAATATCATACGAGTTCTAAAAAAAAAATACATCAATCGAAATCGAAAATCAATGAGTTATGGTAATAAACAAGAAAACTATTCAAATATTCATTACTACTTTTATATAATTTTAGAAAGCTACTAAAATCAGATTTAAATTTGTAAAGCAACTGTGAATAATTATCACTTAATTTCAACCGTCTTGAATATCTTAATACAAAATAATGAACTTAATTTGTTTTTGAATTTAATATAAAAGAGCATATAAGATAAAAATGCGAATTTAGGAACGCACTAAATGTTTACAACTCTGATACTATAAATCAACAGAAAAGTGAAAAGAAAAAGAACAAGATTGTATATAACAATTTAGCCTTATGAAGATGCAGGGTTGCAGAAAAAGAAAAGTATTAAGAAACATCTAATCCGAATCCATTTATCTCTTAACTTCAACAGTGATTGACTGATAAACAGAATGAAAATATTTATTCTATAAAACTAACATATAGATTGGAAGATCAGATTTTCATTCGAATACACAAAAAAATTAAACCGAGTTTTTTTTTTATTTTTATTTGAATATATTTTCTACATACAAAGAATTAGGTTTAAGTTTTGCTATGTGCATCAAATTAACTCTTTCAGTCCTGACTAATAGTTAATAAATAAAATAAGGATTACTTATTATTTATAAATAGTAACAGTCTTTGCCTTAAAAACGTTCAGAAAAGTTAGACTTATAATTTTCTGAAAAAAAATATTGTAAATTTGAATCATGTTTTAGCACACATGGTGTACATATTTCTTCATAAGATATACCACAAAAATGTACATTGATTTATAGATGTAAAAAATATACAATATTTTTTTCAAAATCATCATTTATATAACGGACATATGTGGCCTTCAAAGTTGAAATGGTTAACTTTATCAATATTTATATTTTATCTGAGATATTCATAAAAAAATAAATAAAAATCATCGGATTTTATCAAAATTTATTCATTTTAGTAAATTATTAAGGTTACAATTCCCATATTTTATTATAAAAATGTGTACAAATAATAATAAATTGTAAAATTGATGAATGATGGTTCCCTTATTTTGTTTTTCTCGAAAAATACGTTTTCGAAATTTTAAAATATATTTAGAAATATAAATAACGAAAATTAAAAACAACAAATCTATGATAAATTCTAATTGTACGTTTCTTATAAATTATTTAAAATTTTCAATATAATATAAAAATGTAAGAAATAAGTTTCAAAAGTATCAATCTGCCGTGAAGTATTGGTTCTTTCATATTATTTTCTCGTTCAAGAATTTAAAATAAATACAGGAATAAACATTTTAGGATTTCCAGATTGTAAGAAAATCAATTCTAGGATTTTTTAAAAATTAACTAATGTTTTCATGACCTTAAAATGGTTCTGAAAATTACTAAATAATTGTACTGTACATATTTTGTCACGAATTTCAATGCAAAGTTCCTACATATACTTTAGTTGTGATTATTGCACGATATTTTTAACTAAAAAATGGTTATTCAATCAGTTTTAACTCTACAATGTTCTAAAACAGTTTAAAAATTTTTTAAATTTATACAATATACAAAAAATGTTACCGTGTGCAGGCCCGTAGCCAGACCGTCATGTTAGAGGGGGCAAACTTTTTTAATATGAAAATTTTAACAATCATACCTAGAACCAAATTTATATGAAAAAAAACATCTATTTTGTAAAATTTTATTATTAAAAAAGAAGTTACATAATTCAGATTATGTAATTATGCCAAGTTACTAGAACGCAATAATTTATTAAAACAAATTACAAGTTTTTTAAAAAATAAAGAAGTTCTCGATTTAACATAATAATTTAATATAATTGTAATTTCCGCGTTATCGGTGGAACCGAGCTCATAGAAACATTTTTAATCATCCATGTAAACCCATTAGGAAGACTAACCCAATAATTTTCTCCATGATTTTCAAATCTCCCACAATCGGATATTTTGTTACGAGGGGCAAGCGAAGTAATCAGGAAGGCAATGCCCCCCTTGACTACGGGCCTGACCACATACATTGTTTAACCATAATACTCTCTCTCTCTCTCTCTCTATATATATATATATATATATATATATATATATATAGACACACATATATACATAAAATGAAAAACTATCTTCTAGCAGAATCTGAAAAAACATTTTATCAAAAGGTCATTGCTTTTTGTTACATTATATGATATAGACTTTTTACTATAGCTAATCTGAAAGTAAAATTATTGCAAATATTTCATGTTCGAATAGAAATATCGGCGTTCCATTTATAAAACATCAACAATTCGTAGAAATTTATCAAAATGTGTCCATTCGTTTATTGATACCGTCGTCCAAATATATTATTTCTCTCTCTCTCTCTCTCTCTTTATATATATACATATCCATACATAATCCACGTGTACGATAAATAGATGTATATTAGTATATTTATTATAATATTATGCATATGAATAGAGCGTGTGGTATATTATTATTTGACATATAGTGTGGTCCACTAAACAGTCAGGATTTGAAAATATTAACCTGAAAATTTTGTGGAAGTTAAATTTTACTTTAAATAATCTATATACGGTATTCTAACGACAAAATCATTACAAATAATTACCATCTTACACAATTTTTAATACAATTACACAAATCTAAAACTGTTAAACATTTAATTATAATCGTAGAAATTGTAGCAATGTATTAAAATTATTATTTTTATGTAAATAACATTACTTCGATTAATCTATAATAGAGCTAATGGCAAATTTACAATATTTATTAGTTAGTAATGACACAAAATATATTAATATACACTACAAAAAAAAAAAAAAACATTACCGTACATCCGAATTAATTTCATTCCGAATATATTATTACTCTTTATTGCTGAAAACAGCATTACAGATGTCAAATAGATTTCAAATGTACAAATTTGAAATGTACGATAATCAATTTATGCACACATAAAAAATACACATGTCAATACATCTCTATACCAAAGTTCTCCTTTAATCATATTACAAAAACATATATCACTTACATTCGATCTACGTCGCAATTCCCCTTCAAGTATATCAAGCAAATATAATTTTTAAATTCAAATGAAAAATCGATAAAAATACCGTAAATATCATTGAAATGAACACCTACGAATAAATCCATATGAAATTTAAAAGAGGTCAATTTGAATTTGTAATTTATATACAATGTAGGAGGATTCAAATTCACCACATTGAACTCTCATGAACTTTATATTACCTTTATTTATATATATACATATATATATACATATATATATATACATATATATATATATATATATATATATATACATATATATATATATATATAAATATATACATATACATATATATATATATATATATATATATATATATATATATATATATATATATATATATATATATATATATATATATACACATAATTATAACAAAATGTTTTAGAAGTGTTATCATCACATATTAGAACATCACTGACAATTTACGAAGGCAGCGAACCCAACGAGCAGGAGGCGAAGCCCCCTAGCATGTTTATGAAATTAAAATTATCCACAAAAAATAGATGACGTCGATTTATTTATTTATTTATGACTTAGAGGTTTTTATGGTACCCAAATATATTTACCTTATATATAAAATAACACGTTGCAATCTGTCTGCGATAATGATTATGTACACATGCTTACGCACGCACACATACATACATATACACACACAAACACACACACACATATATATATATATATATATATATATACACATACATACATACATATATATATTCGAATGAAAATTTTTGCCCGAGGTACGAAAAATAAGGGAAACTGTCAGTTCCTATTGAGCAAATAATCAGTAAAACACCCAACGTCGTGTATTTCATACTGATAGAAACCAAGAACTATGTTACTTTGTTATCATTATAAAATGTTATTATAATACCATTCTGGTGGTATTAACCCTGATTAAACCGTTCAGTTTACGACTAGTTTCGGCTCTCGAGTCATCCTCGAATAACTTATTAATATGAACTCAAAGTGCATTAATAAACTACTTATATATGGTTCAAGAGTTGAAATTAATTGTGAAATTTAACTACTGTATTAATCATTATGATCACGACCGTCCGGAAAATATATCAATGAACATTACAACCTGAATAATACATCAAGGAAACATAGAAATAAAAATTATATATTATCTGTATGATTAAGATTGTTTTTGCTCTGAGTGGGGTCTTTACAATTATCACCAATATAATTGTTTGTGATCACTTGATATCAAAGTAAGGTCGGCTTTATCATTAATTAACTTTCTTAAATACACATTTTACACCCTGTTATATCAATATCATTATCGTCCCTCTGTTTGGGTTTTAACTCCAATGTTCGATATAAAAAAATATTAATTTTTCTTTACTTGAAGAATTCGATGTATTTTTCATATATTTCCAATATATTTTTTGATAATATTTTGTCTTTTGGATCTCTCCACTACAACATCGTCTCGATTTTTGATATAATCAAAAATTGTAAAATGATTTGCAATCCAATCTAGTGAAGCATGAATCATAGACTCCGTTCTCGATACTCTGCAATAAATTCACTATATCCCATGCGAACGGCAGTATAGAGACACTTTTTGGATAAGTTTTTTTTCACCAGTACTGAATTGTCAAGAAAAAAGATATGTATACATATAAACAGATTAATCGTATCCTTTTATGAGAAAAAATACCATATTAATCAAAGTGAAACATGACTAAATAATTACTGATCACATTCATGTATTATAAATATAATTACTTATACAAATACGATTATTAAACA
>CM068317.1:26075000-26137500 GCA_034766995.1 Acanthacorydalis orientalis
ATATATAGTAAATAATTCATTCGGAAATAACAATAAGCTTTCTAGTATTTAAAGACGAAATGAATGAAAAAATGTGTATATTAACAAAAAAAAATCTATAGAGCCATAAAGCTACATTAAAAGAAATTCCATGATGGAAAATATGGAATAGAAAAGAAATAATATATATTAATGTAAAAAATAACCATAAAATTAATAAAAGAATTTAATAAATTTAAAAATATAATCAGTAACTGAAATTTGTATACATAAAGCTAATTATTCTTTTCTCATATTAACAGTTCTGCCACTGTAGCTAAATTCACGTTCA
Source organism: Acanthacorydalis orientalis (assembly GCA_034766995.1). Classification (NCBI taxonomy): domain Eukaryota; kingdom Metazoa; phylum Arthropoda; class Insecta; order Megaloptera; family Corydalidae; genus Acanthacorydalis; species Acanthacorydalis orientalis. The sequence goes on from CM068317.1 coordinate 26,075,311, forward strand.
CAAACGATTTTTTTTACCACACAAATCTCACATAATCAATAAATTATTATTGACTATTTTTCATTATCGCTTATGCGCATTTCGATTACAATGCCATCGTCCTCAGAGCGCCAAATTACTGACATTCTGAATTTTCGATAACATTCGGTAACTTTGTGCTCTGAGGGTGACGGCGTTGCTATTGAAATGCGTATAAGGGACAATTTAAAATAATCAATAATTTATTGGATATTGAAAAATGTGGCGAGGTTTGTGAGATAAAAAAGTACTCATTTGTGAAAGTAACTCTCCTCTATAGCCAAATAAAATACGTACTTTTTGCAGTCTTTTCTTTCGTTTTAAAAAATAAAATATACCCACACAATTTATTCAAATATTTTAATCCTCAGACTCTTGAATATTTAGAAAGGTTTTTAATGAATACACTTTTTTCATTGTAGAATAACTATTTTTACACACAAGAGCTACTTACACGCTACCTTCAAGTTATTATAATTACTTTAAATTATTTTACATGCAAAACAAATATTTAAATCGGGTATTAAGAAAATTCGTTTTTCTTTTAATTCAAAAGGGGGAATAAATGAAACAGTGTCAATAACATGTACATTTATGTTGATTAAAAATATATTATTCCTCCGAAAGTATTTCTGTAACTTAAAATTATTCAATATGCAATAAAATTTAGTGATTGTGTTAATAAGTTTGTTAAAAAAAGATAACATTTATCAGGCATGATAGCCATTCGACTATGACCTCTCCCGTACATGTCATATCAAAACGTTTATATTTATTTTAATCATTCCTTAAATTTTTATACATCGATAATGTTTCGATTTTCTTTGTTTATTTTTTCAATATTTTCTTTCTCATTTTTTATCATTATCCTATAATGCCCAAAAATTTATATAGACACTTTTAATTATTCTATTCTGTTGAAAATGTACAATTTATTCTTTGATAAATATCATATTTACTTAAAATTATTTTTAATACAAACCGGGGAGCTCTGCCTCCTACTCGCTACGCTCGCCGACCACCGGGTGGCTCCGCCCCCACTTGCATCCCCGACTCACTTCGCTCGTATCGCATATATTCGCTCAATATCGGAATACATACATTCATACATATACACACACACACATATATATATATATATATATATATATGTGTGTGTGTTTGTGTCTGTATAATCCTTTTCAAAGATATACTGCAACGTAGTTGTTTTATAAATAAAATATACATGTTAGTATATCTATATAATCACTCTCGGATTTATACTGCAAATTCGATGATTTATAATGTCGCACATTTCGTTATAGTTTTATGATAGCAATATCATAATTTTGTAAAAATTTCGTATAACTTCGGGTGTCATCGTTAATAATAGTTCAATACAAAATCTCTAAAGGTTTTTTAAAAATTTTTGTCAATCTTTTGAAATTTTATGGAATATATATATATATATATATATATATATATATATATATATTTCATTTTATATTGTTTTTATACTGAATTCAGTTCTATATTAAATTTGTTGATTTGTTTAGTAATTACTACAAAAGAGACGAAATATGAAGTATAAACTTTAATTCAGCCAATAAAAGTAAAGAAATTAAATAAAATTATATTAAAAATACAAATCAAAATAGATATAAATATAAAAAAGATTTTTATTTTCAATAGACAAATATGTGAAATGTATCTTGTTTACTATTCAAAAATTATTTTTGGTTACTACTTAATGACAATAACAAAAAGAATACACTAAAACAGTAATGCTGTGAATATAAACGAACAAGAAAACTCGCATTTTCAAATCGATAGCATTATTTTACAGGAACGTACGAACTTAAAAACAACATTTCTATATTTTTCATTTTCGAACAGAATGTATTTTTCCCCAAACCTGTACTAAAATACGATAAAAATAATTCAGTATTGCAACCATACACTCAGGTATATAAATCTTATGATCTGTATAATTATCCACATAACATTTCGATACTCATATATAATATATCGATTTTATAGTCCTTGTTTTCAAAAATAGTGCGTACTTTTGAAAATAAATTTAAAAGAAAAAACTATTAGACAGAGAGCGAAAGCGCACGCTACCAGAGACTACATTCATAAATATTTGTTGGCATGTAACACGCGTCTGGCCGGGTCGACGCCAGTATCGATCTGTCTGCGGATACTTGTGGGACGGGGTTCGACTCCGACGCGCGTATTTACTTCCCCCTGTGACGTCCACCCATACACGCGTCTCAGCTTCGTTAAAACGCAAAACCTTACCATTCTTACGTACGATCGAAACATATATGAACGGGCTCGCACTCAACGCTGATATTAATGAGATGTGTTGTGATCTGATCGATTATATCAAGGATTATATTTACTAATCGTTTGTCTAGTATTTTTCAAATATATATATACTCACGCATTATCTAAAACACATAGTTAAATATTAAAGTACAATGGATATTTCTGATATTTTTAGAAGTAATTTAAATGATTTCAGACGGAACGAGTGTTTAAAGTTACAAAATTGAGCCCACAATATGTTCACTTTAATATTATCGTTTTTTTTTATAAAATAAATAAAATAGATGGTCTGTTATTTGGGGTTTAAGGGAAAATCCAATAGAAGAGTTCACCAAATGTATATTTTAATTTTTTTAAAAAAGAGCAACATAACCATACATTGTTTATTTATATACGAGTTTTAGTTATAACATCATAATTCACGTATAAATTGATTGATAAGATGTCTTTTTTATTTATATAAATAATGTCTGAAATCTTATTTAACTGTCTTATGGTTCTCTTGGGTTGGTAGAGAAACAATTGCGGTTTATGACCTACAAATTCATATACATTTTTTAATTTAAGCGGTTTTAAGTGATCAAGAACTGCTGCTGGATGACGATGAACTTTTGTGCAAGCTCTGGAATTGTTGTGTGTGGTTCTGATTCATTCAACTAACGCCTTCATTTGGTCGTTATGAACTGAAGAACGCCCGCGACCTTTTTCATCTTCAAGCCTTTCGTCTCCAGCACGAAATTTTTGGACCCACCATTGCACCATACGTTCCTTAACAGTACCCACACCAAAAACATCGTTTAGTTTACGAGCAGTTTCTGCTGCTTTATCCCCCGTTTTGAACTAGTATAAAAAAATTGCTTTTATTTGCTGTTAAGGATATATTGATGATCGGTCGACTGATTAATAGTAGCTCTGTAGAGTAAAAAAAAACGCTGAAAGCGTGATAAGGGTTGCTGTTTATATATATATATATACATACATACATACATACATATAATATTAGTCAGTGTGTAAACGAGCGTCATCACCGTATGACCGAATACACCATGTGTGAAATACAGAGAGCTGTGTGTGTGAATCAAGTATTCTTCAATCAACAAAACTGTTATTATTATCCCCTCAAAAACCGTCGCGGTCGTATACATATTCAAGAAAAGAGCATCTTTGGACTGAACTCTCAATCTATAAGGTGTTTGCTATCAAAGAAGAAAAAATCATTCCTCTTCGACATCTGAATTCAATACATTTGCTTATTTTCCATCTTTAATTCAGTAGCCCAATTTGAAGCAAAGTTAATAATAAAACCAAAGTTGACATAACGGAAATGCAGACCGAAAAATGCCTTTTAAAATGATACTAACATGAACACGATGAGATGGCACTTTCATTGAAAAAAATTAATTTTAGTATACAGAATAGAAAAACCGCTATTATTTTCCTACCAACCTAATAATTTGGATCTTTTTGTGTACATACACGTTCTATGATTTGTTGTAGAACTGAAAAGGTGAACATTGTTTTTTATATTAAAAAAGATGATATTAAAAACGACACAAAGTTTTATTAACTTTAAGTATCATTAATTTTATCAGGGTGATAAGAAAAACTAGTTTAAATGTAGCAAATAGTGATAAACAAGAAATTATTTACATTTAGGATTATCTGTTGACATTCACATATTTTTATTGTTTAATAAAACTGTTGCGAAATACGACATGAGTTACGAAACAATCTAAAATATTAAATCGTTTTCACAGGCATTTAAAACTATCCTATGTAGATTCTTTTATAAATCAAAATGTATTAATATGCAAACAAAATTCATTTCGTTTTTTATTCATTTAAATCACTGAAATACTATTTGGCTTAAAAGTAATTCAATTTAATAATAATTACGATTTCTTTTATTACAAAATTGTAAATAAAGTTTTCATTTATCTCACAAACCGCAAAACAATGATGTCGTCATCTTAGATGTATTGAGTTATAGAAAACACCAAGATTAGATTTTTCTATATTTTAGCATTCTGAAGATTGTGTCACTGTCATTCAAATGCGCATGATATGATCAATTGGTGGATATTTCTGATTAGAAAGAAAACATTTGTATTTATGAAAGCGAATTTAATTCTAACACCACAATTACATTGTAGCAGAATTGTAAATTAATTTTTTTTCACAAAAAGAAAAGAAGAAAATGATTCCTTAAAATTTATATTTAAATTATATCATAGACTAAAATGTAATTTTATATCTTAGTACACCGGTGGGAAACATTTTTATGTTGGAAGTCCGCATTTATTTAGTTGTAATCATCAAATTAGGCCGCATTCAATTGGATATACTTAAAAATGAACATTATTTTGTAAAAATCCGACTACTATGTACTAAATAACTTCAAAAAATTAAAACTATTTATTAATTTTAAAGTTTACTAATCTTTTAACAACTTTGTTGTGCCTGCTTTTTGTTGGAAAGCATTTGAATGTTGTTTGTTTGCAGCATGGAAGTCCGCAGGTTCAGTGATCCTCTAGATCAGGCTTGTCCAACCCGAAACCCGCGAACGGCATGCAGGCCAATACAAAATACTTAAAACATTATGAGATTTTTTGCGGCTTTAGATATGTACATTTTCTATACCAATGATCACAAGCTTGTGACCTGCTCGACGATTTTAAAAGACCCTCCGAATAGGGCAGCGCATAATTATACGAGGTCTTTTTTTTGCTTATCAGCTATCGTTAGTGTATTTTATGTGTGGCTCAAGACAATTCTTCTTCTTTCATTGTAGTCCAGGGAAACCAAAAGATTACACATCCTTGCTCTAGGTGGATAACGTCTTGATTTAGGTTAGGTAGGAGAATATAGATTCGCAACAATAAGTGATTGAAAAGCAAGAAAGGATTTTTCGGAAAACTTTTTAATTAGTTTCACTTCAAAAAAAGGATTTGTTCTGTAAGATTCGGATTCAGTCAAAAGGCCGCACTTAAGGCCCTAGAAGATCACAGGTTACCCACCTTGTCTTAGTACATTCATTCAGTTAGTTTCAAAAATTGAAATAAGAAAATTATAATAATTAAAAGTTTCATTTATGATAGAAAAATAATAAAATTTAATTTTCTTAATAGACATATTAACAACAGTATTCAATAACAATGAAATAATACAAAATTACATAACTACCTCTCTCTCTTTCTCTCTCTCTCTCTCTCTATATATATATATATATATATATATATAAATCAAAAAATGTGAATGTTTTCACAGTAAACGATAATATAATGGTGTACGAATAAGTTTGGAACGTGTGTGTGTATCTCAATTATTTTATAGAAGAGCATTAATGACTTTTATAGTGTGGGCGTCAAGATTATCATCAACTATTGATATCTCGACACAATGCAAGGTTGTAGGTTTCTGTTCTACGCAATGTAAACATTCAACTAAAACAATAACACAAGCTTCCGATTGTAAGAAGAAAAAGTGTTTTGTGTTTACTTCATAACTGTTTGTTTTGAATCGCATAATTAATTGTTTGTTTTAAATTAGTCAATTAGCTATTTATTTATTTTACATTTAAGAGGTATTTGTTTTTAAAAGCAGAGTTATTCATTTCAATTGTCTTAATAACTTAGAAAATGATTATTATTAATAATAAAAATACACTTTTTTCTTCATGAATTAGTTAACATTTTCACTGCTTTATTTTACAGTGAATTGACTAAGAAAATATAATAATTGAAAGCAGTTATCAACGCCATATTGTATTAAACTGCCTACGATATATTATTGACCTATATTAAAGGACAGATGAATATATTGACCGTTTGAGAAATAAATATTAAAAATTAAATAAAACGTATGTGTCGTTTTCAAATTGTAATACACGAAAATATACAAATTATCACAATGATACCACTGTTCATATTAAATGTAACTTAAACTGATTTTATATTTTCAGTACAGTTGTATTTACAATAACAGAAATTACAACTGATATTATTTTGAGACGTGTTTAATTTTTGATGGAGATAATTAATATCATGTTTATAATAATTTTTTATCGCAATAATAATAAAAGTATGAAAGTTTAGACGATCATAAAATAACTGATAACAGTGTTTACTTTGTGATTGATATATTTGAATATTGAAGAAAGAACACAACTATTGAAACAACAAATTTGTATAAAAAAAACTTAACAAATGAATCACTCCATTTTTTAAACGTTTTATTTTCAAGTCAACTACGCATTTTTTGAATCAAAACGATTAATGTTTTTTTATTAACAGTGAGAAAAATATATCGAATTAAAATTATGAAAGGTAGTATAGTGATGTAAAAAAAATAATTATAGTAATTTTTTTAAACTCCGATCATAATTAATTATAATGTGGAAATTATAACATGTTCTTAAAATGCAGATTTTATTTTTTAAATAAATGTGTCTGTAACAATATCATTTTTGGCACCGTGATTAAATTCATTTTCTCAAATGGTCTTTTCAAAGATTTGTTTATACTCTAGTACTCTAATGATAATATCATTACTATTAAAATGCTGATAGTTCAATAAATTATCGAATATTTTAGATCATTAACAAAATTTATAGTTTATGAGAATCTGAAGAATTCATTTGTGAAAACATTTCTATCTTTACAATAAATGTTTTATTATATTTTGTCATTTTATTTTCATTTTTTTTTTATAGAAAACATTTATATGATTATGCTGCCGATTACTTTATACAAGAATATTCAATTATAGAAAATAGTCTAAAGAGAACAATGTACGATACAAGAGACTGCATTCATAAATATTTAGTTTCATATTAAATTCTATCTTGTTGCCTATGATTGATTTAATTGTTTAGTATTTTGATTTATATATATATATATATATATATATATATATATATATATATATATATATATATATATATATATGAATGAATGGGCGTTCGAATGTATAATGAACATGGTCTATTAGTAAATCTATTTAACACCAAGTGTATATAAACTTGAAATCTGTAAACAGGATACTGTAAATCCTGAACTATGAATTAGCAATTAATCATAGATACATTGAACATCGTGTAAAGTGAATGAAAGCAGAGTATAACAAGTTAACATTTACCATCAGAGAGAGTCGATAGAATAAAGGGCCTACCCGTGATGATAGTTTGTTTTGGGAGGTAGTCACGTTGTGCCGTGTAACTAAATACGATTATTTGTCGTAGATTGACCCCTTATACGGGGGTTCAACAACAACAGTAGGAGCAACGTACCGTGTTTGCGCGTTTAAGTCTATTTGTCGTCAAGGGTGTCAAAGGTTGAACGCCACATTCTCTCAACTAGCTCTCTTGTATTGTAGTCGGTTAAACGTGGTCGTCCTGTACTATAACTAAGTAGATACATTTACCGCAACGCAGCTGACCCCCCTCGAACGATGCTACTACATGTGTTTGAAAATTACACGAAAAGTGCTGTATCATTTTCAAGGGTTTTCAACAAAATTCAGATCGCTCTTTGTACCGATACACGAGCGCGTTTTTTGCCGATTTCAAAGCGTTTATTCTCATTGTAACGGTAACCCTTTGTTCATTTTTGAATTTTACAAATGAAGCCACCGTGCTGTCTATTAAAAATTGGCATGTAACGTCGATGCATTATATACAAAATAGAAAGAACATTTCGTACTTGCTCAGAAAAAAAGGGTTTCAATTTATTAAATATTCTATACGTACACACTATAGAACATTTAATAAATACGGACTTTGTCAACTTACCAAATATAAGGTATGCACACAATGTGGTGTTTTTAAATTGATTTCAATAAATCTTATCATTACACACAGACTGAAATAAATGATTAATAAAAGTGTTCAAGTTCTAGAAAATCAACAAACAAAATTTTCTTAAGACGCTCATTGCAGTTTTTATAACTTATGTTCCTTTATTGTTACCTTACATGGCAGTATGTTGCAATAATTAAATATATTATTTAATTAATCGATACGTTTTTAATATTTTTCTTGATGTTCTTTATTTATAGTGTATAATTATAGAAAATATTAATTTTTTACACGTCTGATTAAAATTTAACACATTTTATTTTTTATTTACATTCCAGCAAACAAAATATTATTTTTTAAAACATATTTACAGCCAGATATTATTTTTTAATCGTACGATTTACTGAATTGATTGTACCTGATCAAAATAAAGAAACTAACTACTCTTTTCATTATTCTTTCAAATGAATTAAAACAAATAAAAAGAAAAACAGCTACTTGAGTAATAAATGACGATAGAAACATTGTGTCTAAATTATAACTGTGTCTATTACAATATTTTTTACAGTTAATAAACTAATTCCTATTTTTTTATAAACTCTGGAATCTTTCTATAAGGATATGCTTTAATTATACTCTATAAGTTTCTATCATTAACAGTCAAAAATAGCGTCCATTACTTGTATATGGGGGAAAAAACCTTAGATATTTAACTGACTCATTCATCAACCGAATAATTACTACACATTTCTGATTATTGTTTGTAACTTTTACGCAATCCGTAAAGTAAATAAATTCTAATGTGTTTTATGTTGACTCATTTTCAAAGTATATAAGAATTCTATAAAATTTAAATTTTGAAGCGCCGCTGACTAGAATGATGATTCTTCTCATCATTCATACAGAATGATTTATTAAAATAGATCTGTGTAAATCGATAAACGCAGTAACCTTTCTAGAATATAAAATATTTCGATAATATGGACATAATACAATTGTTTATGTATATTTTTCTAACCTTGAAATCACCAGACTCACATTACACAGAGTCCGATATTGATGTTATGGCTACAGAAATGTAAATAGTCAATTGCTTTATGCACATATTTTGATTTTCGAGTACGAAACATGGAGTACAATCGTTTACTTTATATAAATTCAATAGTATTTCTATACAACAGAACAACGAAAATAGAATACATTTTCATTGCCAAAAATAACGTAATCAATACAGCTAGGACATTTCGTGGGCGGTGTTTGCATTCTTAAGATAGAATTTAGAGGGAACTTGATTACTGATATTACTACCGTTGAAATGAAAATTAAATAATAAAAAAATATTAAATTAATATAACTTTTTGTACTAACTTTCTATAATATATATTAATATGACCATCTGAAAAATTATGTTTAAAACACTTATAATGACAGAAAAATGTTTATATTTTATTTAAAACACTCTTAATTATATTATTTAGTATACTCCCGTATTTTATGAAGACAAAATTGTTGATAGATGTCCATCACGGTTGTAACTAAGGGTTTTTTTTAATTATTTCTTGCTATACTTCTTTTTTTCGTTTTAATAAATAAAAAATTGTGAACGTAAAAATATTTTAATTTTTATATTAAAGAAACAGTTCGGTATACAATATAATAAACCATATTTTTCACAAAAGTTATATGTAAACGACATTATCCACATATATTTCGGTATTCGATTCAATTTTATAAAGATGGTTTGTATTTGATTTTTTTGTGAAATATGAGGTTATAAACTGAAATACATAAATTTGTAGTGGGATTTTCACTTCATGTAATAAAAATAAAGCAGATCAATCATACAAACACGAACAATTACGAAATCAACATTACTACTGATCATGTTTGAAGAAAATCCATGCTTGAGAGAGAGAGAGGAAAATACCTCCTACTAATGTAGGAAAGAACGTCTTTAATATTTTTTTTTTAAAAAACACTAGTCACTTACTGTTAATAAACTGCACTCTAAAACGATGTAGTCATTCAAAGTCGGTAAAATTATCACTCTACAACTTCCCTTTAAAAGCATAAAACTGAACTCGGCCACAAAGTACCCCTAAATTAATTATCAGAATACCTTGCACGAAAAAAACAAATTCTTAATACCACATAGTTGTTCGATTTTTTTAAGGAAAGGACTTAGAAAATATTTTTTTCCATAACATGTTTTTAAACATTACCTTTGTACACTTTTTTATTGTTAAAATAATAATTGACTTAGATATTAGTATTGTGCACAACATATTGAAGTATAACAACAAATTGAAGTATCTGCTCTTGAATTTTGGAGCGGTAGTATACATAGAGTGAAATCTATTAACAACAAACTCGGTTTTGCCATCTAATGTTGTCCGTTAAATAGATAATTGATTAGACAATGTATAGTTATTGCTATTGCTAGCATACATATAATAAATACAGACTGCTAATATCATATATAAGTTCGCATATATTTCTCCGATTAGAACATCAAGTAAGAGCAAAATATACTTAACGTTTTGCCTATCTCATTCAGAGTGTAAAAGGTTATCAATTAATGTACACACCTCTGTCGATACACGGTAGATTAATTACATAAAAGTACTGTCTAAATGGTGTAATTCGAGTCTGCATCTCGTATTAAAAATAAGAAATTTTAAGAAAATAAGAAATAAGAGGTTTTACAAACTGCAATGAAACAATATTATTTTTTTTTTAATAAAACTGGAGAATATATTTTGCACATTAATTCAGAAAACAAATAAAAAAGTGTTCATTCTGTATCATGTGCACTTGCTAATTTTCTCTTCATTCCTGTTCTATTCACGTCTTCACTTCTCTAATTCATTTCGCAAAGCCGTGGCGGGAACTTTTCTAATAAAAATCCGTTATCAAAGATTATTTCAAATCATTACTTGACTCTTTGTAAAGTTCCTGATATTGATTTGAATAATCACGCAAGTCCCTTTCAAATATTGAACTACTTCCCATGTTTGTATCATTCTCAATGAAAAAATCTTCCAGTTCTTTAGCCAGTGCAATTAGTTTACCTATAGTAATTGCAGTAAGTGTTGGAACTGATTCATCGGAATCACTTTTAAATTCACTGGATACGGAATTAATGACCATTTCTTCCAATTCATTTTCATTAAATTCGTTATCCTGGAATTGATACCGTTACTTCAATTCAAAACAAAAAAAATTGAAGTTGATAGTATCTGTTATTGCTAGGATACAGAAAATCTAAAAACTCTTTATAGTGGTGTGTGTGCTTATTATTTTGCACAGTAGTGTAAATGGAGAGTTTTTTTAAATGCGTGAGAAAGTGTTTTAAAACCAATTTTGTGACACAGTGTTAAACTAAATTTGTGCCGTGCACATGGAGTTTTTCAGCATTCCTTCAACCGTATTAAAACGTGCTATTCGAGGATTGGGTGTATATGTACGCAATTCATTGTAACGAATAGTTTTACTAAAACTTACAAAGTTTATCATTATTATTAAATATTGCTCTATCTTTTTTACTCTAATATCTATGTAAATACTTTCATTGTCTATTTAACGCCAAAAGTGAGACTTAACATTCAAATAAGAGCTACATGTCATCTCGTCACAAAAATGTATTATTTTATTGAAACCTTTGCATCTTACAACTACTCTGATACATTACAGGACATTGAATGTGTCATATCGTACATGTCCTACCAACAAACATTTTAAACAGACTTCGGATATTTAATTATTCATAAACATTACATTTCGTATTATCATTTTTATTATATTATACGTATCTGCACTTTAAAGAAAATCGATTTAAAGGAAAAAATATCTGCATTTTTTTTAATCTTTCATTTTAAAATTTTAAGTGAAATTATCAGTCTACTTATTTGTCTGATTACCAGCGATTATCTTTCGTTACAGGGAAATGCGTTATAGAAGAATTCTATCTCCGGAAGTCTTTCTCGTCACATCTTTATATATATATATATATATATATATATATATATATATATATATATATATATATATATATATATATATATATATATATATTAGGCATTGGAATTAATTCGTTAATGTTTTACAAGAAATGGCGTAGGTAGTACATTCTTCCATTGTTCCCTTTAACCAAATATTCCCCGTAAAACAGTTGTTCTTAGGCGTCAGTTTCAGTATATGTCATTTGGTTGAAGCATAAATAAAAACATTTTGTACTTTATCGAATATGTCGAATTTCGTGCCGGATAAATTGTTTTTGCGGGGAGTTTTACTTCATTACTTTAACATGAAAAAAAGTGCTGCCGAAATTCATCGTATTTTGGTGGAAGTTTATGGTGACCATGCTCTAGCTGAGAAAACGTGTCGGAAATGGTTTGCACGTTTTAAAAGTGATGATTTCGACTTGGAAAACAAGGAACGACCTGGACAGCAGAAAAAGTTCGACGATGAAGAATTGGATGCATTGCTTAATGAAGACCCATGCCAAACACTTCAAGAATTGTCTGAATCGTTGGGAGTTGACTTATCAACGGTAGTGAAACGCCTTAAAGCCATGGGAATGATCCAAAAGCAAGGAAATTGGGTCCCATACGAATTGAAACCGAGGGACGTTGAAAGGTGTTTTTCTACCTGTGAACTGCTGCTTAAACGGGAGAAAAGGAAGAACTTTTTACATAGAATTGTCGCGGGCGATGAAAGTGGATCGATTACAACAATCCCAAGCGCAGAAAGGCATTGGTTAAGCCCGGCCAACCATCAACACCAGCGGCGAGGCCAAATATCCATGGATCCAAGCTCATGCTCTGTATTTGGTGGAATCATAAGGGTGTGATCTACTATGAGCTGCTCAAACCGAATGAAACCATCATTGGGGATCGCTACCGACTACAATTGATGCGCCTGAGCCGTGCTTTGAAGGAAAAACGGTCAGAATACTTTGAAAGACACGACAAAGTGATTTTGCAGCACGATAATATGCTCGTCTGCACGTGTCAAAACCGGTCAAAACATATTTGGAAACGCTCAAATGGGAAGTCTTACCCCCCCCCGCCGTATTCTCCAGATATTGCTCCTTCTGATTACCACTTGTTCCGATCGATGAGTCATGGTCTGCCTGGGCAGAAAAGCTCACTTCTTATGAAGATTGCAAAAAATGAATCGATTCGTGGATTGCATCTAAAGATGAGGCGTTCTTCCGACGTGGTATTCGTCTCCTGCCCGAAAGATGAGAAAAAGTAGTGGCTAACGATGGACAATACTTTGAATGATATGTTTTTCAATTTCATTTAAAATAAACGATCTTTTTCATGAAGAAAACGCTACGAATTAATTCCAACACCCAATATATATATATATATATATATATATATATATATATATATATATATGTATGTATGTATGTGTGCGTATGTTATCATACTAAACATAGACTATAATCGAATAATAATTTAATAATAACTACAGAAAAACTTAATGACTTATAACAGTGGAAATTAGCACAGTGCCATTATGCACGCTAACATAAAACTAAGTCTAATAAAATGACAAAACTATAATCGACAATAACCTTGTGTATTGTTTAGGTCAAACAATGTCTGGCGGTGAAACATGTTCGTTTAAAGAATGCACGTGTGAGTAGGACAAACGTGTTTTTCGCAATACAACACAAACGCGTACCTGCATTGTGTTCTCTTTTTACACACCAGTACATATCAGCTACATCAGTGATATTACTGTGTAATAAAAAAAAAATACACACTCAATTGAATTACAAATACCAGGCTAGAAGAGCGCGATACGATTACAAAAATAAAATAAATGTGCTATGGGTTTTGTCAATATAGAGTTTATTTTTTTTCCAAAAACTTGACAGCTGGTTTATAAAATGGTAAATGTTAAATTTTAAACATCACTTCAAATGGTCAAGGCTACAACTAACTTACATAATAACTTAAGCGTTGACTGGCGATTGAAATTGACGGAAAGACCGACTGTGGTCGAACTTTTAATTTTTGAAGCGTTTCAACACTTTATACAAATATAAATCCATAATGCCACCTACACACATGAACGGCATTAATAAAAATAACGATAACGGACTATTAGTTGTTAATTATCTAATAACTGATCAGAGAGTAACATGCATTACTAATTATATATTTATTAAAAATATTAATTATTCACAAGACCAAATCGTTCTAATCGTTTTTGTGCACTTCAAAATAGATGAAATAAAATAACCAAATCAATCTACTAGGAGGTTGTTTGAAAGCTTTTTTTTTTGAGGATTTATTTCAATAACAAAATATGCGAATACATTAATCAAAGTATTTGCCCTCGGAAGCTGACTTTTTCTCACTTTTCTGGCAGAAGTTGAATTCCGCGACGAAAGAATGGTCTGTCTTTTGAGTCAATCCATTTAGCAACCCTATTTTCGACTTCTCCGTAGTTATGGAAATGTATATCTTCCAAAGCGTGTTGCATCGATCGGAACAGATGGTAATCGCTTTGGACCAGGCCCGGAGAATAACGTTGGGTTCAGGAGAACCTTCCATTCGAGCGCCATCAGTGTTTGTTTCACGGATATAGCAGCATGAGACCGAGCGTTGTCATGGTGAAGAATCACATTTCGGCGATTTGATGCATTTAATGGTCGTTTTTGTATCAAATTATCATTCAAACGTTCCAATTGTTGTCGATAACGTTCGACGGTGATTGTTTCATTCGGTTTCAATAGCTCATAATACACGACACCCTCCATATCCTACCACATAGAAATCAATGATTGTGACCGTGGACGATTCTCGTTTTGGTGTCGACGTTAATGGTTGGCCAAGATCAACCCATGAATTCTTGCGTTTAGGCTTGTCGAAATAGATCCATTTTTCATCGCCGGTCACAATACGTCACAAGAAACTTTTCTTTTTATGCCTTGCAAGCAATGAAATCGAGATGTTTAAACGATTAACAATGACATTTTCAGACAATTCATGCGGCAGCCATCTCCCTTCTTTCTGGATTTTCCCCATTACTTGTAAACGTCGTGAAATGATTGATTTATCGACTTCGAGCTGATGAGCAAATTCTTCGAGTGTTTGGGCAGGGTTTTCTTCCAATAGAGCTTGCAGTTGTTCATCTTCGAACTTTTTCGATTGACCTGGCCGTTGTTTGTCCTGAACGTCACAATCACCACTTTTGAATCGTTGACACTAATCTCTACATACTGTTTTCGATGGAGCAGATTCGCCGTAAGTTTTCGCAACCAATCGATGAGCTTCACCCGCACTTTTTGTCAAGCCAAAGTAGTGTAGAAGTACACATCGGTAAAACAACTTACCGCGTTCCATTTTAATTCGATTATAGAAAAGCACTTGTGTAAATAAAGGATGGCGTCTGATGACTGAATTTTAGTGAGAAATGTTCACACATCAAAATGACATAAGAGACATCTACCATTCCCTACAGCATACGCACCTAGAGCCATCTACACATGACTAGCGGCTTTCAATGCGACCTCCTATTATATTAATATTTTTTTTCTTTCCCTACAAAAAATCCACTTATTAACATTTAAATGTCCGTTTCATTAGAGGCCATGTTCTTCAAATAGTTTTTTTCATTTAAAAAAAACGTTTAAATTTATAATAAAGTAGAATAAAATATTATTTGAAGGAAGATATAAATATTCTCATCCATAATTGTTCATTTTTTAAAATATGTATACGTGTTATAATTGGTAAAAAATAACTCACTTATATTTTATTATATAGTTGGCCGTTTGATACGAATACCGTGATGTAATGTTTTTATTTGTTGCTAACAATAAACATCTGTTAGCGTACTCCTGACCTTTAAACAATAATTCAAAATAAACAATGCTTCACACAACCCGCTTTATATACATTATTTTTTTTAAATTCTATTCAGTTTTTAAAATAGAAGCTGATGATTATCCAAGTTCTAAGCAATTTTTTATTAATATTTCAAATCAAAGTTTCATAGTCAATAACAGCAACACACGCGAGAAAAAATCTATTCGTAAATGACAGAATGAACACATACTCTTCATACTAATTATATACTGATATCATATTATTTTGTAAACACTGTTCAGTTAACGTACTCAGATTTTACATGTTAATATTTTTCAAAAGGCACTAAAACGTCCATAAATTGATACATTATTCATTTAATTTTAAAATAGAATACTCTAATGGTTAATTTCAGACCTGTTTCAATAACTGGCTTGAACATTTTCAAATTTTAATTTGTACAAATTGATCAGTTTTGGGTACATGCTTAACTGACGATGGAAATTTACCAATCGACAATTCGGATTTTTATAATTTTAATCCATTATTACATTTTTTAAATGTTTTTAATTGTCACTAGCGCACATTTTTCAAATTAAGTCATAAAAAATTATACAATAGAACTTACTGACCATTTTCATATTTTACGAAACACTGAGTTTAAATATGTACAAAAATATATGCTTCTGTAAGGAAAAATGTAAGTACAGGTTAAAATGAAGCTAATTTATACTAAATCGATTCTATTGACAATAAATATAAATAAAATACTTAACATAGTTAATTGCTTGAGTTTTTCGGGCGCGTCGACAACTAATGCCATGAGCGCCTGAAAGTACTTAACGTTAGACATCTACAAAATACTTAATGAATTTAATACATTCTCTACAATATTCTATCAAAAACCTCACAATTTTATTATAAACCAAAAAAGGCGAAAAAAATGAATGAATTCCGATAAAAAATATGCTTTTTTGACTTGTAATTTCGTTGAAATTAAAGTAGAAAAAATAATTCATTATTTTTTATCCCCAGAGAGAAGTTTAAAGAATAAAACATTGATAAAAAACTGATCTTGATAATATTAAACATTACATTAAACAGAAGAAAAAAATTGAATAACTAATAGTAGAAAATAGTTTCATTACAAATATTTTTTGTAAAACAGCCAAATATCCTATATTTAAAAATAAATATATTTTTTTTGTATTTTTGTCGATTAAGTCGTTAATTTTTTTATTCTATATTCCGAACAAATTAATATTCTTTAAATGTAATTAAATAAATGTAAGAAAGTACAATAAAACATTCCAAGAAATATTAAAACCCATTTGTGAATATTCCATTCTTATAATTAAATGATCTTCCATAATTTGTTACAGAAATTGTTAATTAGAAGCAGATAGTCGACCATCATCGTCATTGGACTAATAGCTATACGTCTTAATCTTCACTTGGCTTTGAGTATAAGACCCCGGCAGCTTATTTTTATCAACAAATTCCTTGGCACAAAAGCCTGTCGTCAGTCAATTCCACACAAACTTATTCAGTGGTAGTAATGTTACTTTATTAGTATTTAATTCAACATTTTTCATTGTGATTTGTGTAATGTCAACTTACAAAGAAATTAAAATCCTTTTCAATAGATTAAATATGTAAGATATTGACTTTGAAAATGACTGAAAAATATGTTGTTCTATACAAGCAGTTACACAACCAAAATAATCTAATAAGTTTTATATTTAAATTTATGTTTTATAAATGAACATAAATATATAAAAAAATCGAATATATATATATATATATATATATATATATATATATATATATACATACATACATATATTTATAAAGTAACTTTAAATTTAAGTAGATCAAAATTTTAAATACCAAAAATAGCACTTAAAACATGAATTATTTCATTTTAAAATGCATTCAATAACAAATATACAGATAAATCAAAAATAAACTATTTTATAATAATAGTTTTTGATCAATTATTAAATATTTGGAAGTCGTTTTTCTTATTTTATTTTTTTTTTTAAAAATATAAATTATAAAGAAAATATATTTTAAACATAAAAAAGTAAAAGTATTCTTCAATTAAAAGATCACACCTTTTTGTAACCCTCTAATGTCTAATAGGTATTTTCAATCTAAGGCAGAAAAAATATTTACGATTAGTTAACCTGGTTACATATCTTAATTATCGATTCACAGTATATAGTCATACTGTAGAATCGATTTTAATTAATTTCTAAGAACCAATCATAATTTATAAAATCAAGACATTTATCTACTGATGGAAAATGTGAGGAAACAACCCATCAGATGTATAAGAGTTTTTCAATACTAAAATAAACATTGGAAATATTATTATACGAGCAATGGGATTCTCTTTATTTCATTTAGGTGTATATTTATAGGTATGATTCATTTTTCGATATAAAGAAACTTTATAATCGTAGTTGTTTTTTTTTTTACTTTTAAGCTAAAATTAGATTCGAAGTTAGCTTCGAAAATTTTACAAAGTGCGCGCGCGTGTGTGTGTGTGTACATCTATATATATATATATATATATATATATATATATATATATATATATATATATGTGTACATAAAACGTAGCCCTTCTTTTTTTACATATTCTTTTTACTAGCTCATCAAAATTCAGTCATTAGGGGATTACAAAAACATATTTTAATATTTACACTGCAATAGCTAACTGAAAGAGATAAAAAAAGGAAGTTTATTAAAAGTTTCATCTTTATGGGATGATTTGCGGTAGAAAATGCCTCATTGTTATCTATTGGAATATACAATAAACGTTTAATAAATGATAATTTCGCAATAATTGTTTATTAGTTACCAATCATGAAAAACTTTCTTCACGATTCACAATTAGCAAAATTCCTTTGTGAAGTCAATATCAATCATTGTATAACAGCAATTAGGTTAAAGCAAACCATTTACAGAAACAACTATAATGTTATTTTGTGATATTTTATATAAAATAATTATCGAATACTTGCATTCGAATATCACTAATTTTTTTCATTTAAATTTATGAGATGCAGACATATTATTTCCTAACATTATGAACATACGTGTATAAGTACAACAAAATTTGTAAGGTGATTTTAATTCCTTTTGTATATTACACAGTATGAATGTATCGCATACAGTCCCATTTATGTATAATTTTAGACAGTAAACAGAAAGCTTTTAGACGTTACCAACATAACAGCATGAAAGTGTCAAGTTGTAAGTACCAAGTTACCTATATACACTATGTGAATTTTGTTTCATCCAATATTTATGACTGGTTTAACTGGTGTACTTTAACGCACAAGAGTTAAGTAAAATGAGTCATTTCAAGTCATAATTATTACTAAACTTAGACAATTTACAAGGCGTATGCTTTTGAATAAACGCTAAAAATATAAAGTGCAAAAAAATGTACAACAAAAAAGTACAAAAACACACAATAAATAAATAAATATATATATATATATATATATATATATATATATATATATGTATATGTATATGTATGTATGTGTGTGAATGTATGTGTGAATGTGTGTGTGTGTGTGTGAATGTGTGTGCGTGAATGTGTGTGTGTGTGTGTGAATGTGTGTGTGTATGTATGTGTATGAATGTGTGTATGTGTATGTATGTGTGCAGGTGCATGTGTGCGTGTGTATGCGTATGTATGTATGCATGTATGTATGTATGTATATATATACATATACATATATATATATACATATATATATATATATATATACATATATATATATATATATATATATATATATATATATATATATATATATATACAAGAAGTTAAATATACAATGTAAAAAAAGAATTGAGGACTCCAAAATTAGATGAATATTAATTTTGCTCGGGGAGTGGGTGTTGACGCTGTCTCTAGACACCCGCGGTTTATCGTGATTCTAGTATATTTCTATTTTTAATATGTTTGTCTTATTTTGTAACTGTTACTCGTGTTAAAAATAACATTCGTAAATTTTCCTGTACTGCAAATAATACGTTTTTAAAATTGGCTTCGAATTTACGTGGTGTCAAAACAACACTTTCGAAAAATAGTATTATCCGAAATTTAAAAACGAATGTCAAATAATTGTATGTGTAATCCGAACCATTATGGTAAACAATAATTCTATTGAGAAGTAAATACTATTTTATATAAATTATTACTTGTATAAAGTGGTATTTATATAAAAAGTACAAAACCAAATTTAATGGAAATTAAATATAGTTTCACCAAATAAGTTTCCACTTCATATAATTCGTACAAACATTTTTCTGATCAAAATGTTTAGTACCTGATTGTTTATTATATTGATAACAACGTCTATTTTATATTTACGAAAATTTACACACAGCTTTACATTTAATGAATGTGCGAATGTGCGTGTATTATATATATATATATATATATATATATATATATATATATATATATATATCTTTATTTGTTGTAAAGAAAAAGAAAATCCGAAATAAACACTCTTAGATCGTTTGTGTATGTATGCTTCCTGTTAAAAAAAACATCATACTTGCTTATTATAAATGAGTAAAATAAAAAAGTTAAACCTTAATTTATGGTTTTATAAAATATAAAATGTTTTTCTTTAATTCAGTTCATTTGGTCATTGTTAATGTCTATTCAAGTACAGTATTTTGTTAAAAACAAAGTACTGAAAATGACAAATGGTTTCATATATAAATACTTTTAAATAAATTATTATTCAATAACTTCACGTTTTTGATCTCATTTAACTGATAATCTATTTGATTTTAAGTAGTATCCTATGCGTTCGAGGACAAATTGATGAGTTAAATACTAGAATCTTACATTTTTTGAAAAGAAAATATTAGAATATCCGATGAAGACCTAATAACGAAAAGTAAATCATTGTAATCAGTATTAATAAGTATTAAATTTCATAATTCGAAATGATTTATTCGTGTTAAAGGAGTACATTTCGATTTTTCACATCTCAACTAAGTGATTAAAGTAATACAGTGAAATATATAAATTTCATTGAAAATAAAAAAAATTATAATAAGAAAAAAATAACAATTTTCTTGTTAAAAGGAAGAGATCTTATTGTAAAGTCAGTTGTAATCGTGCTTGTATAGATTTAATTCTTTTTACAGTTTACAGAAGAATATTTCAAAGTAAGCAATTAAAAATTAAATCTATATAATTTTAAACAATGTCTTCACAATTTCCTTGTCCTCCTTAAAAAATACTTACTAATGCATGCTTTTCTGCTATTTTTAAAGAATTTAACTTTAACAGCGATGCTAGGAAAAACTATGCGGGGAAAAAACAATACAAAAACAGATTCAAGTCAAACAAAAAAGTTATCAATGTCTATAATAACAAAAATGTCAACTATGAAAAGTAATCAAGAATTTTGGAATGTGATAAAAGGGTTAAATAATAAGAAGAAAAAAATGACAACACTCTTAACCCGAACACGCCGAACAATAGTAGTGGGTGCATTACATCAGTGAACTATTCCGTGTACAAATAGAATCAGATTCTTAATAAGTCCGTTCACCCAATTTTGGATTGTCAATCAACGCAGGATGTATTTCTATTCACTCTTAATAAACTCAAAAATTGCAAAGCATCAAGTTTGGATAAAACTAGTAATGAATTTTTAAAAAATCTTCGAAATATATGGATACTGAATATTTTAAATATTTTCCATAAAATATGAGAAGAAAAAATGTCCGAGGCCTGAACACAAATTCAAATGGTAATGCTATTCAAGGAAGGCAAACGGGATGATCCTAGTAATTATAGAAACATATCATTGCCATAACTCTACGATCAAAATTTTCACCTTAATATTATCGGATAGAGTACAGAATTGGGTTGAAATACAATATCATGTATGAAAAGCAAGGTGACTTTAGAAAGGGATTTTAAAAAAAAGATTTACAAATAAAACCCTTTTTCATTTCATTAGTTTGTTTTTAACAAAATACTCTGCTTAGATAGACGTTAACAATGACCAAATGAAATAAATTTAAAAAAAAATCATTTTATATTTTACAAACAGGAAGCATACACAAACAAACTAGGAGTATTAATTTCGGATCTTCTTTTTCTTTACATCAAATAAAGATATATATATATATATATATATATATATAATCCACACACATTCATACGCACGCGATTAAATATAAAGCTGTGTGTAAATTTTCGTACAAGAAGTATTACATACGTATTATTTCATCTTACTGAGAGGTTTGCTATATGTTGTGCATTCACATCTAGCACAGACGCGTTTTGAAAGAAAAAAAAACCAGTTCTGGACCATGTTGCCGAACTGCCGCGAACGAATTTACTCCATCGCTTGTGATACATAGAAACTTATTTGCCATATGTGCTTGGTGTGGAACGTAGTTCAGTTTTTATAGTTTGGCCGTATGCGTGTCGTTTTTTATTCTTTCTTGTTGTTTTTAAGTACGTGGCTAATGTTAAAAGAGAAATGATTGTATCGATAAAGTTACACTTTTATTTTACAAACGCAGAACTATAAAATAAAATCACCGTTTTGTAGATAATGCGAATAAAAGTATATCAAAACTGTGACAACTCATTTTTATAAGTTTATATAGAACACACAAACACATACATACATACACACACACACATATATATATATATATATATATATATATATATATATATATATACACATATATATTGCACTTACAATTTAATACAAACATTTGTTTTAATATTGATGTTCAATTTTATAATAATTAAATAATAAGAGTGCAAATATAAGAAATTTCATTTTTTCTAATGGCAATCTGCACCAAGTTTAAAAGCAGTGGGGGAAGGGAGACTATTATCTCAATTATGCCTAATCAATGTTTCATATGCATATTGTGTTTTTTTTATTTATTAGTTGAAATATTTTTCTGTACGAATGAGTTGATTTTTAAAAAATAAGTAATTTAATAAAACAAATACTTTATAAATTATTGTCACAAAAACAAATTTTAATACTCCATGAGCATTTGTTTAAATGAAAAAATACGTTTTTATATTTCAGTAATATACATATATATATATATATATATATATATATATATATATATATATATATATATATTTCAATTCAGCTGCTATCATCTTCCCATCCCAATGATGCTTAAAATAGACAAATTGCCTACTTAACCCCTTATTGTATGGTGTGTCATACATGATACAAACTTTGCAATTGCATATAAAACCTGAAAGTTTCATATTATAAATTCCATGAGATATTATTTTAATCAAAGTACAATTAAACTTTACAATGTAAATATAAATGTATGAAGAATGAAAATTGTTAAATGACATATATTTCATACTTATCGCGCCAATGTTATTTCAGACAAAGCTGTCAACATCAGCACGCAACTGAAAAAGTTTTATAAATATTAAAACATGCAATTATTTTTATAAGGTGTTTTCATATTTATCAAAAATCACAACAGTAAATATTATAGTTTCAAAGATCTTCATTCTTTCAGGTCTGGCACATATATGGCAAAATATGCATACTGAGAAGTTGTTTCCAAATTTTCAGTTTTTTCGCTGATTATGGATGCCAACCGATTCTATGGTTTTATGGATTTACTGGAATCACGTAAAGGTGAGTAAAACGAGTATGCCCTTCAGTTGTCAGGCTTCAAGCTGGCAGTTGCGGAAAATTTATGTAAGTCGGAAAAGAAAACCATGCGGAAAAGTGAACGATCGAGTAATTTGGAAGATAATCAAAGATAAAAAAAAGTCAGGAACCAGTAAGTAATGTACTAACAAAAGTAATGAGTTCAGATGGTC
The DNA here is from genome assembly GCA_034766995.1 of Acanthacorydalis orientalis. Classification (NCBI taxonomy): domain Eukaryota; kingdom Metazoa; phylum Arthropoda; class Insecta; order Megaloptera; family Corydalidae; genus Acanthacorydalis; species Acanthacorydalis orientalis. The sequence goes on from CM068317.1 coordinate 26,099,159, forward strand.
TTCATCGTTTACCATCGTGGAAAACCCATCAAAGGTGCAAATATTCCCTTTGGAATCAAACAACATCGATATATTGTGAAAATTGCAAAGTTAATCTTTATTTAAATAAGGGCAACCTTTGTTTTTATGAAGCCCATACAGAATAAGAACTAATATATTATTGCTTTATTGTTAAATGTACCAAAATTTTGAGCAAATAATATTATAATGCACATTATGGAAAAAAATCTTTATACTTGGTGAGCCAAACCTATTTTACTCGGAAAAGGGTGTTTAAAAATTAGTCTCGAATTTTTTTACTGTTTTTTTCTTAAAACGAAAGTTATGTTTTCTACAAAAAATATTTAAAATATTTCATTAAAAGAAAAAATAAATTATGCAAAACGAGGTTAAATGCAATACAAGTCATTCGTGACTAACGAATTCAGAAATATCAAATACTAACGATCAAGACTCTTATAGCTTAAAAGTTAATTACTATATCAAGGAATAGAAATTTTCATATAAGAATATTTTTAAGAACTTATCATCGAAATCACCTTCAAAATGAATGACGCCATCAATAAACAAAGCTATTTCTTATTGATTCGAACAAAATTATATAAAAAAAAAATAATTTTTCTCTGATACTGTGTAAATTCACTTTCACAAATACGATACCAGCGTTGTGTACTCTTAGACGATGATTGCATCGGTATCTAAATGCGTATGAACATCAAAATGATCAATAACGTTACTAATCGGAATTTTTGTTATAGTTTGTGGATGAGAGAATAATTCTTTTTTGAAACTAATTCTATTTTCAATATTTCATGATCTCTGTTTTAAGAAGAATTTACATTATTTTCTCTCACATTATTTGCGTTTTTTTTTTAATTTTAATATAACTATTATTTAAATATTACAAACTCCAAAACAAGTATCTATGGCTTTAGTAAAAAGCGCTGATAATGAGTATATTTTAGAAATCTGAAATTACATACACGAAAACAAAATTGAAAACAATATGAAATGAATCCATATAACAGGAAACAGAGGTATACGCTTGTACCTACACGTTTCCCCGTCATATGACTTCATTTTGCGGCGCTTCGTTTCATATTTCTACGTTCTGAATTAATTTAAGTAGTTGTATAATTAATAAACATTTCATTTTACTCAAAAATACGTTATTATACAATAATTAAATTGTAACGTTATTATCCTATTTCACTAATAACGCAATATGTATTATTAAAACAAATTGACTTACCCAAAGTATAAAATTAGATAAAAGAAACTCGCTCACCTAAAACAAAAAAATGCATATAAATATTTTTTTTAAAAAAATATATATATAATTATAAATGTTATTAAAAAGATACATTTTTGAAAACACTACTTCTAAATATAATTTCCATAATAATTATCATTTATTGTGTTGCACATAAACTTGATTTAGTTGGTTATTACTTTTAGTAAAATAATTTAAATTCAGATTAAAACTCCCATAAAATAAAAAATATAATATCCATTCTGACTGAAGCTCGAGAGAACTCTATATGAAAATAAAACAAGTTTAATAAATTATTATCTCAGAAGCATATAAATGCAGAATATATATATATATATATATATATATATATATATATATATATATATATATATATATATATATATATATATATATATATATATAATATCGTTTTTTTTTGTATAAATAAGATCAGTCAGAACAACATAAATTTACGGACTTACAACTACTTATGAAAAATAATTATTAAATAATATCGTTTGTATATAAATATGAACAAATTTACTACATTCTTAATCTGATTTATAAATCAATAATCTATTTAAATACATTGTTTAGTATACATAAATGTAAAGAATAAGACTGTACTGAAAACTAGCATAAAACGTAATTTATCCATCTTTATTAATTAATTCAAATTGTCATTCTATTTTTTTTTTTCAAAATAAATCGTGTAGACAAAAAAGAACACTTTCGATTTTCAAAGTGAAAAATATTAAATTATATTATTCTTGATATAAAAATAAGTAATAGTTGTTTCCTTTTTCCTTACTTTTATGTATACACTATATATATATACATACACACATATACTCGTATATATGTGTATATATATGTGTATATATATATATATATATATATATATATATATATATATATATATATATATAAAGAATATAAATCAAAACTGATGCCTGATACGCCAAATAAATGTCATTCTAATACGAACGGATTTAATAATATACTGACATTAATACAAAATTAATTTCATATAAAACTGACATTTAAACCAAAAAAATACTCAATATATTTATTTATAAATGTCATTTTACATTCATACATAGATGACTTTTCTGCTAATTTCTGAAGACTGATTATATTTGAGAATAATGTCTTCAGTCTTATGAAACATGTTTTGATATACAGTCCGTCTCAAAAGTCATCGGACGTGTGCAGTCTGGTATACAACAAAAATTGGTACACAACATATAGAAATAAGAAAATATAGGTCTTTCTATAGGATAAAATGAGTGGAGATATATATTCACTACATTATATCATTAAAAACCAATATATAATAACTAGAAAATAATATTTACATGTTCGAAATTTTTAAGCATGAAATCAGAAACCTATCAAATTGACGGGTTCCGTAAATTTAGTGTTAATCAAAGTACTGGACAAAACGGTAACCACACCAAATATTAAAGTCACCATCAATAAAATTTATCATTGACACTGTGTATTTATTATTTCACTGTCTGACGACTTTTGTGAGATGATTTTTTGAATTTTGTTTGTTAAAATGAATTCATGTGTACTTAAAATAAAAATTCCAAAAAGAGTATAAAATTTAATTTTAATAGCATTTATAATCGTTTACGTTAAAATAGATTTTAAATATTGTTTGCGTAGGGGGAACTGCAACTAGAGAATTAGAATTAGAGAATGATGAAAAAATATCAGTCTGTGAGGTTTACAACTACTTGGGAGTGAAACTTAATAGGGAAGGTAAAGACTCAATGGAAATACGAGGAAAAATCGCACAAGGTAGAAGAGCTATTAGGAAACTAAATAGTATTTGGTGAAGCCCCACAATATCGAAACAACGGAAATGGCAGATTTACCAAACAGTGGTTAAACATATAGCCTTATATGGATCGGAGGCATGGTCAGCAACAGAGGAAGATAAAAGACGAATTGCTGCCATGGAAATGGATGCTCTAAGAAGATCCTGTCGAATATCAAGAAGAGATCGAATTAGAAACGAAAGGATCATGCAATTAATGAGCGTAGAGGACAACATCTTTGAGGACATTGAGCGGAAACAACTCACCTGGTACGGCCATGTCAAGAGAATGACCGACACAAGACTGCCTAAGCAAGCGATGGAGTATTTACCGCCGGAACGACGGAAGCGAGGTCGCCCACGGAGATCTTGGAACGAAGGAATCCGTTAATTGATCAGGGAGAGAGGATTGGACGAACAGCTGTGCCAAGATAGAAAGGAATGGAGGAAAAAGTTGAAGAGCGGAAAGCGTCAACAGGCTCTATAAACCACATATAGATAGAGATATTATTTACCAGCTAAGTTTATTTTATAAGTTTTCTCTAAACTGCACGTGTCCGATGACTTCTGAGATTCAACGTAGTCAGTTTGAATTTAGTGTGAACAGATTAAGTGTATCTGTTGTTCTGTCATAGAAACGATCGCGTGAATAAACCATATTCCCTAATGGAATTGTAACGATAAATTCTAGCATTTCTAATGAGTGTTTTCGTAAAAGCAGTAGTTTAATTATGTAGTATAATGAAAATTCGATCGAACGGACGTCAGCATAAACGAACAAAAATATTTTTTATTCAAACACAATTACAGTACGTACACCGTGGAAAATACATCATCAACCCGTGACCTACACGCATACTGCATAGTTCAACATCGTAGCCCGACTTCGATCGCTCACGCACAAAAGTTAATTTCTCGTGGTTACACTTCGGAATGGAAATGTGCGAGGCAAGTCGATACGGAATAGTTTGCAAGCCGGTGTACCTTTTTGACTGTGTTCGATGCGAAGTAACTAGTTGCTTCTTCATCAAAGCCGCGCTGCATGGATCTTTGACACCGTATTAAAAAATTACAGTAAAGTAACTGGCTATTAAATCATTGCTGGTACAAGACATTTGTTCTTCAATTTACAAATTTAAAGATGCGAAAGAACGAAAAAGTTGATGATTTCTTCATCTGTGTAAATATTTTATTGTATTTTAAGATGAACACATTTTGAAAATTTACTGTGAATGTTTTCATAATTTTGCTCTTCTTTTTATGCAGTGTCATGTTTTTAAATAGTATAAAATAACCTACTTAATTTTAAAACAAGTGGAAAAAAATTAATTTCTTTTATGTGAAAAAAGTAAAACATCTAGTACAAGGGCGGGCAAACTGGATCTCACGTGCCGCATGCGGCTCCCAAAGCTACTTTATGCGGCTCCCGAGAAAATATTGGGTTTCATTGCCATTTGTCCTAAACTTTTATATTAATAATCTATAGTAGTATAATATGTGCCAATACTAGAATATTTTATATATAAACGGGTAATTCAAGCATCCATATGCATTGTGTGTTCCAACTGCTGTTTAAGTGGTTCTACGGTTATAGAAAATCCTTAAAAAAGATATGCAACTAAACAATTTTGTTAATTAAGACTTGTTGAATGCAATAAAACTAAATTCAGGTCGGGTTACCGTGTAAACTTTTGAGAAAAATATCATTAAAAATGCAACTTTTAACACGGTCTTGGCACCTTGTAACTGCAAAAATGAAGACTCAACGTCCTCAATGAGTAGAGATTAAGCATATTCTTCCTTGGTGAGTAGGAATACTATACAGTCGTATTTTTTGTTATTTATATTAGGTCGATAGGAAAATAATTAGTTTTGTATATGAATTTGAAGGACATAAATCGTAATTATTTTCTACCAAACTAATGAATACAATTTTAAAATGAATAGACAATCCTTAAAAAAGGTATGAAACTAAACAATTCTGTTAACGAAGACTTGCTGAATGCAATTCGGGACCGGTCGCCGTGTAAATTTTTGAGAAAAATATATTTAAAAATGCAACTCTTAACACGATCTCGGAAACTTTCAACTGCAAAAATGAAAACCTAATCAAAGTCTTCAACGAGTAGAAATTAAACATATTCTGCTTTGGAGTGTGGATATATAAAGAGTGCACGAGTCTAACTCGTGATTGACTGATAAAGTGTTTTTTGTAGTGCACGAGTCTGACTAGTAATTCATGCACAGGGGGTTAAGGATCACTGTATTATATATCCTAATCAAGCTCTCTCTCTCTCTCTCTCTCTCTCTCTCTATATATATATATACATATATATATATACATATATATATATATATACATATATATATATATATATATATATATATATATATATATATATATATATATATATACATATATATATAAAAATATATATGTATATATATATATATATATACATATATATATATATATATATATATATACATATATATTTATATATATATATATATATATATATATTATATATATATATTATATATATATATATACATATATACACACACATATATATATATATATATATATATATATATATATATATATATCCTAATCAAGCTACATCTCAAATAATGCAGTTCATTTATCAATTTTTAATCTTGTACATAAATTGTATGAATTTGTTGATAAAGAGCTCTCTCAATTTCCTATCATTTTAAGTGGCGATTTTAATGTGTATTTTGCTTCAGAGGAGGGAAAACTTTCGTTTGATTTTTTAGATCATGAATTTAATTTTAAAATGAATAATGATCACAATGTATCCATCACTAAATTGGAAAGTACAACTGGCACTGTATTTATTAGATACTTAGGTAAATTACAATCAAAAATATTCATTTTATATGTTAGTTATCATAATCCAATTGTCGCTCTTCTGGAACATGAATCTACGGAAACTTCGTAATAATAAATCAAAACATTCAATAAATTATGTACATTCATTGAGAATTCTCACAAACCTAACCTGTTTCCTACCTGATGTGCGCGTAGATTTTGCATAAGTTTTGCTTCTGTAAGTGTGGAGTGCAAAACACACGGTACCTTTTTTCATATTATACAGTCCACGTAACATAAATTAAAATAGTAACATGTAAGCGAGTATAAATTATCATTATTAAGACTCATAATAAAAATATCTGTAATATTTCCAGATATTTGTCAACGACTAAAATATTTAAATTTCCGATGATTAAAACACACAAAATAAGAAAAATTCAACACTTTACTATACAATAGTACTCTTTTTTACCGAATTTACTTTCACGGCGGGGTTGGGGGAGGGACAAACAACCCAATCGCGAGATAAATATACATCCACATCGGTTGTTCCTCAAATAAATGCAAGAAACAACCAAACATGTCGGGCGCTGCTACACAGGTTGAGCTACTGTAATATTTCAGTTACACCTACAGCGAGATATAGTCACCATTGTGCGTTCATCATTGACGCTACGCACTGATCTGTGACGCGGGCCGTTGATCTATTGGACCATACATACGAGCGGTATACGTAAAAATGATGAACTACACCGACATGCGTACGAACTTGATGAGTGACAGCCATAAGTGGAGGAATGAGGTCAATTGCACTCACGAAAAGATCGCAAACGTGTTTCTGCCGCAACGAACGTATTCAGTAAACGAAATGACTCAGACGGTTAATACTTTCAGATGTATATTTTATGAAGCATTATTTTACACGGCCATTAACGATTACGTGTTTGAATACACGAACGAGACGCTCGTTCGTCGTCATTAACATACAAGAAATTGTTCTTTCGGATGAGACATTTTCTTATCTGGGAATCTTCATACGCGTTTGTTGTCTTCAGTGCGCTGCCGAAACGTTTTATTATTTTTGTCACGTATATCCGACACTCACATATCATACAATACAATGCACACAACTATTGCAGTTGCACGTACGCTTTGATATATTGAATGAACGTAAATTTTGTAACATTTACTTTATATATATATATATATATATATATATATATATATATATATATATATATATATATATATATATATAGTCAGTGCCTACATAAATTATTGTGAATATCCGCTTTTATTTCATTCTGTTCTCTCATATTTGTTAAAAATGATAAATGATACGACACTACAAATTTTCTCGAATACTTAAAAATTTACTGCAAAAATGAAGACCTAATCAAAGTCTTCGACGAGTAGAAATTAAACATATTCTGATTTGGAGTGTAGAGATATAAAGAGTGCACGAGTCTAACTCGTGATTGACTGATAAAGTGTTTTCTGTCGTTCACGAATCAGATTCGTAATTCATGCACAAAGGGTTATGGATCACTGTATTATATATCCTAATCGAGCTATATATATATATATATATATATATATATATATATATATATATATATATATTCTAATCAAACTGTATCTCAAATAATGCAGTTCATTTATCGATCTTTAATCCTGTACATGATTTGTATGAATTTGTTGATACAGAACTCTCTAAATTACCTATCATTTTAGTTGCGATTTTAATGTGTATTTTAATATGTATAAATTTTGTAACATTTACTTTACATACATATATATATATATATATATATATATATATATATATATATAAATATATATATATATAGTCAGTGCCTACATAAATTATTGTGAATATCCGCTTTTATTACATTCTGTTCTCTCATATTTGTTAAAAATGATAAATGATACACTACAAATTTTCTCGAATACTTAAATATTTAGAAACATCGGCTACAAATCCACACAGTTTTCATAAAAATTATGTATTTTCTAGTTGTAAATATTTCGATTATTATCATATTTTTCTTATCTTTATTCATAAGTAAGTCATAATCAATATATAAAGCTGTATATTCCTAAATTATTTTCTTAGCCCCTTAAGCGTTTTATTTTATTCTGAGAACGTGCACTGGTATGCTTAATTATTTCTAGGCGATGACGAGTATACTCGATTAAAACACAGTAAATACACTTACTGTAAGACTGAGTTAAATTATAACAAAACGATAATTTTTTCTGTTGTTTCCTTGAAAAATTTTTATTTTTATTGGTAAGTAATTCACAAACCGTATTTCATTACTGTTTGTAGGCATCCATTTTTTTTAAATCTTGAATGTTGTTTAAAATTCAGGCGACTTTCCAAATATTGCTCAACATATAAATTAGTTCGCCCCACTATTATGTTCAGTAAGTCATAATCTAAAAAAAATTCCATATAAAACACAAATTGGGTTTTTGATGAATGGGGAATAGTGAAATTTAGACCAGGATGAGTAGTAAATTTAAATGGTTCTCTCTCTCTCCAGCTCTAATATTCCATTGTACATTTAAATTTTTATTTTCTTTATCGGGTTCACACTACCTTCTTCATCTTCATTACTACTTTCATCAGAAGATATTGAAATTACTGATATTCTTTTCTGTGTCCTTGTATGTAAAACCGCATCTTCGTTATCTTCTTCAATCACATCACTACTTTCATCAGAAGACGTTACAGATATTATCGCTCTTTTCCGTTTTCTTGGATGTAAAGATATATTTTCACGAGTAAAAATAAAAACATTATTCACTTCACTAGTTTTTCTATTACCCCTATAATACCTTCTCTAGATAGCAGACGTAACATTCACGAAATAAAGAGAAAACTGCTTAGAAATATTCTAAAATGTGCTAAAATTACAAATATATATTTTTCTTATCTAAATTTTACAATAAATAGCAAAAGTGATTTTTTTTCTACATGACAAGTATATTCGATATCAAACAAAAAAATTCCATCTTTTCATGACGAGCATACTCGACATATTCGCTTAAGGGGTTAAAACTCTTATACTATTTAGATTAGTGGTACCAAACTTGAGGTAATCGGCCGTATGCAGCTAGCGGACCAAAGCTTGAAGCTGATTTTATTAAAATAATAAAATGGAATTTAAAAAAATATAAAATACATTTTTAAAACATTGCAAATTATAGAAATATATTGTAAAGAACACCGTTTTATGGTAACCGGTATATTCGTCGTTGATAAAACAGTTTCTGCAAGATGCCAAGTTTCTAGTAAAAATATATATTTTTTTTAATTTCTCTAATTTAAAATTATGTTGTAATATATGGTAACAATACCTGAAATGAATGTATTAATTTAAATTTTTATAAATTCATTAAAGAAAAAATAAAGGTAAAATTTAAATGAGTTATTTTCGAATATAAATAAAATACTTTTTTTCGATAGCTAAATTTTTTTCGGTAATTTTTTTGTCTCCAGTCCGTAGACTCTTAAACTGAATTTGGTAGCCCGTGTTCATATATGAGTTTGGCACCACTGATCTAGATTATTAACGTTATTAATTACACATAGTATAAGAGAAAAGAAGTACTCATTTCTTTTTAATATCATTCCAAAAATTGATCTGAAAATAACTCATCTCAATAAATTCTTTTTTGTTTAAAGCATAAAGTTTTCATTAGTTTACACGAAATTAATCTTATTTAAATTCAACTTCATTTTCACAGAGATTTTAGTTTTTGCAACTGATTTTTATAAATATGCCATACATCCAATGGCTTACTTTTGAGAAACCTTTTGTAAAAAAAATGCTCAACAGTGGCCCAAACAAAAATTCATTTTTACATATTTCACTACTATTTCATTATAAATTTTAAGTGTATAAAGTAAAAACATGGATTTCATCCCAACATCTATTTGTTTACTACTCAACTAATCCTGAACGATATCGGAAATTTAGATAGATGGAAATAACACATTCAACGAATAATCCAATAGTCCCATCTATACGAGCAAAAAAAAGGTAAAAAAATCACATTTTACCAACGATTACAAAACTTTTAAGATCTAAAACATTTAAAAAATCACGAACAGAAAACTTAAAAAAATTGCGATATATTAAAAAAAACACATACACACAAGATTATTAGATTATGATATTTAGTAACAAATAAAAAGATTACATTGTTGTTAATATCTGATACCGTACAACAGACACTGACATTCTCAAATGTGATAATATAAAATATTGATATAGTTTATTCCCCGCATCCTATCTACAAATACACATTTTATGAATTAAAATATCATTTTTACAGTCACTGAAATATTACTTTTATAACAAAAAGAATAGTCTATAACATTTTATTTCCGCCCGTTGTATCTATTTAAATCCAACAATCCTTTTTGACACATTAATTTAAAAAAATATAACTGTATCGATAGAATTATTTATTTGACTGGTAGGAAAATAATTGCGGTTTTTGTTATGAATTTGAGGGTCATAAACCGCGATTAATTTTCTACCAACCTAACAATTATCCTATGTGATATTGTGTAAACGAACGTCTCTGAATTAATGAACGTATATAAATTAAGAAAATCACTATCAAATTTATAAAAATAAAACCTACAAGAAAATAGTCCACTGGATATTGAGAAACGTATCATAATTCAAGTTTACGGCTGCAAATCGAACAGAAATCTTTTAATTATAAAGTGATCAACGCACACATAAAAACCACATAAATATAAGACGGATATTTCAGGATTGTGTAAGATAGTTTCTTTTCATTCTCATTCGAATCGGGGTTATCAGTTACATAAACATAAATTTATATTTTCGTTAGAAACCATGACACGTCTACTGTACACGTTAGTTGGCAGTCGAAGAGTTTACTGCTATTTTTAAATAAATATATTAACTGGTTCAAATCAACTGGTCAGTATTTGTTCATCAATCTTTACAAAATAATTTAATGGAAGAGTTTTTTTTTCGTAAAATATTTTTGTTATACTTTTCTTTGACTTTATTATTGAAAACAAACAACATTCTGGCAATGAATTACTGATATCAGTTTTATATAAATAATGTAACGAGAAATGAACAATCGAAATGGAAAAAAAACATTAAAAATGAAGCTGTATTTCTCTGGGACCTTTTTATAAAAATACGGCTGTCACCAAGTGAACATATAACTAGTGAACGAAAATACAAACATGAGTCATACACTCATTTATGTTAAAATATAGGGTCAGTAGATAAATCTGATATATTACTATGAGTCGAATGCTTAAAGACCTTGAAATAGAACACTTTTTTTCAGATTCATAGATACAGTGATACCAAACGCATTTATAATAGCGTGGTAGGGAAATAATAACGGTTTTTATTATGAATTTGAAGGTCATAAACCGTAATTATTTTTCTATCAATTTAATATTAAGTGGAAGCTAATAAAAATGCACAAGTGAATTGAAGCCAATATATGTAGAGTTTCAAACAAATAAAAAAAACAGTGCGTAAATAGAAAAATTAATAATTTTCTATGTTACTGAATATTTCTACAAATTTAATTTATTGTAACACAAATCAATTTCAAGAAAATTAACATCTAGAGCAGTGGTCTTCAAACTTTGTCGAGTCAAGGGACCCTTAAGATTATAATTTTTCTGCGGAACCCCTACCATGTCCAGAAAACTCAAGATGCGCATCCCAAAAGTTCTGAAAATCAACCATCTTACATGATTAAATTTTATTGCTTACATCTGATGAGCAGGGTCGTATAATGTGTACGCATAAATACAGTTTTACTGCATAAAAATAGGTAATAATAGGTATTTATAGAAATAAACGAAATCCTTCATCTTCGATGGCGCTACAGCCTAAATCGAACCTTGGCCTCCTCAACTTTCTGCCTACTGACATTCCTCTTCCCGGCAGTCCTTCTCCAGTTCCTTACTCCCAACAGTTCCACTGCATCTTTCTTTACATTGTATATCCATCCAAACCTTAGTTTTCGCAAATGTCTTCTTCCGCCTGGTTATTCATCCAAGGCCGTTTTTGGTACTCGAGTCCGACATCCGGTCAATTTGACCTTCCCATCGCAGGCAGAGCATTTTTATGAAAACCGATAGTTTTGGTTCCTTATAGAATATATAACTCTACATTGTAGTGTATTCTCCATATACCTCCATCTTTTTCTGACCCAAATATCCTTCTTAACATTCTTCTTTTCACGGTGTCCAACATTTCTGCAGTCTTAGCTGGCATGAACCACGCTTTACCTCTATAAGATATGACATTACAGACGGATTTTGGTCTCCGTATGCACATTTTTTAGATTTTATACAGACGGATTTTGGTCTCCGTATGCACATTTTTGGATTTCATTATGAGCAAGGAGCGCGAAATATATTATATTTGCTGCCACTATTCGGTTTTGGACTTCTCGAGATTCCTCATTTTCACTGGTGATATTTAAACCAAGGTATATGAAATTATTTACAACCTCGAAATTGTTATCATCGATGATGGTGACGTTTTGACCTAACCTTCTCCTTCGTCTTCTACTTTGCAGCACTAGTTTGCTTTTATTCTCATTTGTTCTAATGCTAATGTCCGCTACACCGGTCTCATGGTGTCCAAAGATTTTTTTTAATGGCAAGTATAGATTTTCCCATGATGTTTAGGCCATCGCTATATATTAGGCCCGCTATTTCCTGTACTCTGTTGAGTATGGTGGAGTTTATGTTTACTGAAATAGTCCACACTGCATGTTCAAGTGATAAATTGAAGAGCATTAGAGCCAGACCATCACCTTGTTTTAGACCCTGAGATATTTCAAACTTTTCAGTTCCCCGAGAAATTGTTATAAATTAACTATTTTGAATTTTTAGCTTTTCTATTCTTCGAATTTTAACTTTAACTCGCGGAGTCCCTAAATAGGTTGCGCGGAACCCCAGTGCTCTTCGAAACACAGTTTGAAGAACATTATTCTAGACGATGGCCAAATTGAAACTATAAAAACATTCTTCATTGCGCAGGGCTAACGACATAATATTTTACACTGTGAACCAGAAAAGTTATACTCTAATTACTATACTTCCTAAAAATATTCCTGACCATCACAAAAAAAAATGTTTCAAAACCTAAATCTTTTGTTCGTTTCATCTAAGCTCGTTAAAAAGTTATTTAAATTTTTTTTGTTTCTTCAAAGTAAATTTAACCCTTATTCGCGTTCGCTTTTATATATTCATCATTAGTCTGAAAAAACAGAGACATCGTTCAACTAACTATTTTTAAGACTCATTACGTTTCGGCATATTTTAATGATTTCTATTTTTACGATCAGAACGAAAATGCGTGCGGCAAAAATCAAAAGGGTTTTTTTTTACTTTTTTAATGTTGCATGCTTTATACTGTTCTCCAACATAAATCAATCTATTATGACATTTATTACTATTATGTTTAGAAGTTCTATGAATTAGAAAATTCATCCAACAAATCTTTACTACATATGTTTTCTGCTACAGAACTGTGTATACAGAATGTTTTTATGTTAATAACAGTTCAGGACAGACGTATTCGGTTCTTTATTTTCGTTTAATAACTATGAACACAGATCTAAAATGTACTCTGTATTCTTAGCTTATATATGTTTAAATTTTAATTAAAATATGAACATAGCTTTAAAAATTGCAGGATAAACTCATTGGAAAATTCTTCATATCTAGTATTTAACTCATGTTTTGCACAACTGAAAATTCGTAACTAGTAAAATTCTAGGAATATAAAGATGTAATACCAGTTATACTGGACATAATCTAAGTCAGTAAATAAAAAGTTTTAAAATCATTAAAAAAAACTATTGTAAGTGCGGAATTCAAAATTTATAATCATCTCACTGAATCACCATAATAATTAGAAGAATCCAACAAAATACTTCAAATTAAAATATATAATATAACAAAAATCAATTTTCGTATGATTGATAAATATATAAATCAGGGGTGGGCAACTTCTTCCATAATAAGAGCCACATATAATACTTTTTATACATTTTCAAATGTTCAAGAGCCACAGAAAATATTATTTTAAAATTGTATTCATTAGGTTGGTAGAAAAATAATTACGATTTATGTCCTTCAAATTCATATACAAAACGGTAATTATTTTCCTATCGACCCAATATAAATAATAAAAAATACAACTGTATAGTATTCCTACTCAACAATGCAGAATATGCTTAATCTCTACTCATTAAAGACTTTGAGTCTTCATTTTTGCAGTTAAAAGTTGCCAAGACCGTGTTAAAAGTCGCATTTTTAAAGATATTTCTCTTTACACGGTAACCCGACCTGAATTTAGTTTTATTCCATTCAACAAGTCCTAATTAATAAAATTATTTAGTGGCATGTCTTTTTTAAAGAATTGTATATAACCGTAGAGCCACTTTAAAGATCAGTTTGAACACACAATGCATTGGATGTTTGAAAAGATAATGTGAATTACCCGTTTATATATAAAATATTCTAGTATTGATACATATTATACTACTATAGATTATTAATATAAAAGTTTAGGACAAATGGCAATGAAACCCAATATTGTCTGGGGAGCCGCACGATTGAATTGTTATGCGTTGTTCTGATTCAATTAACACCTTCAGTCGTTCGTCATGAACCAAAGAAGGTCGATAGCGACTTTCTTCATCTTCAAAACTCTCGTCCCCGGCACGAAATTTTTGGAACCACTATTGAACTGCACGTCCCTTAACAATATCCACACAAAAGGCATCGTTTAATACACGAGCAGTTGCTGTTTTAGCATCCGTTTTGAACTCGTACAAAAAATTGCTCTTATTTGCTTCTTTTCCATCTTTAATTCAATAGCCCGATTTGAAGTAAAATTAATAATAAAATCAAAGTCGATGTTACCAAAATACAGACCGAAAATGGACTTTAAAATGATATTAACATGAATACGATGGAAAGACACTTTCGTGGAACAAAATTAAGTTAGAAGTCAGAAAACAAAAACCGCAATTATTTTCCTACCAACCTAATACAATAATTCATGTAAAAATATTTATATATTATTTCGACTATAACACCTATGTGTATATACATTAACTACCTATATACATACATATTTATATATATATACACATATATATATATATATATATATATATATATATATATATATATATATATAGAGAGAGAGAGAGAGAGAGAGAGAGAGAGAGAGAGAGAGAGAGCAAAGGAGAAAGAGAGACTGCATAGTTCTCTCCATTGATACTTAAATAAATCGATAAAATCGTCGGTGTATCGAATGTCGCGCTTCAGCCACGTCGCTGCATAAATCGTAAACGGCCATTTCGACTAGCTAGTATAATAAAGATCTCAGTACTAATAAATAACAGAAGATACTGAAAACGCGAGAGGTCAACGGACATAGAATTCTTATTTTATTACCTCGCAAGTAGCTTACGTCTGCCGTCATTGTCGATTCATTTGAATTTAGCTATAAAATGTAATACAACAGGACACAAAGAGCGCACTGTGGTGTTTACACAAACGAAGTACTGAACTGACAGCAAATATACATACATACAGAAAATAAGAGGGTCAACGTACACACACATACGCACACTTTCGGTGATCCCATATCCTTGCAGACGACGACGACTACGACGTCTGCGTCTCGAATACAGTGCTGGTGTTTTTTATTAGTTTGTTGTTCTTTTTTATGTCTCGAGTGAAATTATTTCCGGGTTAAAAGTGTTCATTAAAAGTTTACGAACTCGTCGTTGGAAATTAGGAATGCTATATGCATTATGTAGTTGAAAAATGGATTACTGCCTTTTATAAGGCGAGTATGTACATGTCTTTTCTTTAATATGTGCACATATTTAACGAACAAAAAAGCAATTTAAGTAGTAGTTCAAAACTTAAGTAGTAGTTCAAAACTATTCAAAACGACACATTACTCGATAAATCTCTATGTACATATACAGCGAAAGAGGTTCACAAAATAACAATGTATTCTAAACGAAAAAAAATCTAGATTATACAAGGATAAGAAAAAAATGAGAAATATTCTGAATCCCTAATTGTTGCAAAATTCATTGATGTCAATGTTTTTTATTAAAATTTTATACTAGCACACATAAATTAATTACCAACTTAGAACCAAATTATTTCTATGTAATAACTACATTTAAAACACAGAATCAAAATACGAAAAAAATGATAAAAAATATTAACTTCACACCATACAATATCACATATATAATAATTAGTGTTTACTTAAGAATACACAGTTGTATTTGTATTATAAAAGTAACTTTAACAGTATTTAAATTCAACACTATGCAATAATAATAAAAAAGCTCATTTTTTAAATTGTGTCTCAAAATTAAACCCACGCGATAATGGTGAGACCCTTACTGGTCTCTAAAATAGTTTTTTTTTAAAAAAAAATATAAGAAACAAATTCTTCCTCGATAATTGTGGACTATAGCTGTTAGGCTGGCTCACCTTTATAGCAGTAACTTTTTAATTTATTGCATACAAACAATTTCATTGGTTAAATTTTGAACACAAATATCTTTTCTCAATTGTCTACCTCGCTCTTGTCGTACAGAAGGATTTAATTATAATTTACAGTATTTAAATGATTAATTGTGTACCCATCTGTTATATGTTCTGATATACTTCTTTAAAGATGACATATTTAAAAAATAAAACGTGTAACAATGAAAAAATATTAAATTTACAATCAATATTAAATCTAATTAAACAATAAAAATATAAGTGTCAGTATATGACTGTCCAAAATTATTTTTATCTACTTACAACAGGAGTTTAGAGTTGTTATACTTTTTATATTTATTTAGATAAATTAATATAGACGAAGTGAAATTTTAAGAAAATAATGTTCAAAGATTACGGACCAATAAGAAAAAAAGAATATAACATGTATATCTTCTATGAAAAAATAAGTATTGTATGAACAATACTTATTTTCTCATACATTAATTTTAAAAAAAAGCAAAATTTTCATTTAGAATATTTGATAATCCTGCATTTCTCTTTGGCATACATTAATTAACACAATCTTAAATTATATTCTATAATTTCCTTTCTGAACGTACATTACTACCTTATAAATAAATACAAATTACTTGTTTTTTAAAATATAATAAAATCATTTCAAGTACAAAAACTAATATATATATATATATATATATATATATATATATATATATATATATATGCGCTATACTAATTATAATGAAAAACTGCGTTCTTCTAAAAAAAAAATACTTGATTCATACAACACAATGTTTAGAATACGTAGCTTAGAGCAATATAAAATTGAAACAAATTTGATGTAAGAGAAACGGTCCGAATGTAACATACACTTCAATCTTATATTTGTTCAGAAAACATGAAAATATGAAATAGGTACGGTGGCTAAATTTTGAATTGTAAATTATATTTTGATAGAAAGATGAAGAATTGAAACCATTGAGTATGTACATATTTAAATATAATTCACAATCGTCAATTTGATTTCTGACCTCAAGCAAAAAGACGAAGAAAAGAAAAAAAACGCGAGAAAGGAAGACATGAGATACGAGTTAAAAGCTCTGCTCGAATGAAAAAAGTTCGATACTATATTATTTATATAGCTTGTGTTTTCTTTGAAGTAGAAAGAGCCATACCTCCCACCACGAGCAACGAATGACTTTTTTATTTATATAACATTTATATAACGTTTATATATATATATATATATATATATATATATATATATATATATATACGAGAATATATATATATATATATATATATATATATATATATGCGTGCGTGTGTGCGTCTATGTGTGTATTTAAATATTAATACCATAAAATTAATATTACCCTGATATGGTACGACTAATTTTTAAAAAATCATAGAAACTAATGTTAAATTTTAATTTTTCCACTAGTATTTCTGCATTTCTCTTAAAACTATTTTGGTACTTTTGTAAATAATATTTTTCAATAAATAATCAAATCCAACTACACCAATATACTTTCAAATAAGTAACTTATCTACTTATTTTTCACTATGTTATATCTTTACTAATTAAGACATTTTAATTATTAGTATTAAAGTATGCAAATTGTAGAAGTACACTTTTCAATAAATAATAATTAAACATTTTCGTTGTGAAATATAATCAAAATGTATTTTTGTTATGAAGTATATCAAATATTTTTTTATTAATACATGATTATAATTCTTTGAAAACGTTTTTTACTTTATTATTAAAAAATATAAATGCTCTCTTTTACTAATTACATTTTTTTAGATATATGAATCAAATTGGTGTAAATCCCATAATTTTTTCATTAACAATCAGTTTGAAAAATCACCACTGTACATAGATAATTTTAATCGTATGAAGATAGCATGAGAGCCTGAAAGAAAGATTCACTTGATTCAAATGAATCGACTATCAGGACAATTAAAATATTTTATATTAAATATTTTATTAAAAGAAATACAACTATTACAAAAAAAAAAACTAAAACTATACAAAAGTGTGAAATTAGTTTTCTGATTATTCGACAAACATTAATTAAAAATACTATGTCTCAAAAGTAAATAAAAAATGTACTAAATCAAAGTTTTCTTAAATATAAGACAGTAAGTGAGGAAATGATTTACTTTTTTTGTTAGTAATTGTTAGAAGTTCACAATAACGATTTCCACGACCTGCATACAGAACGCTTATTGAAAGTTAAAGACAAAAATTAATCCATATTTGTAATAGAATATAAACCATTAGTATTTGATAAAACAAGTGAATATTAATCTATAAAATAAAACTGAAGAAGTATCTTAAATTCAAAATATTAATAAATAAATATATAAAAAAAGGATGATTATTATTAGAAAAAGATGATATAACCATAATAAAGATTTCATCTGATTATTTATATCGATGAAAAATGATATCTTTTAAATCATCTGATGACTGTGAAAGAAAAATAGATCAATTTTCAGAAGAAACGTTCATAGGTTGAACATAAACAGTCACAAAGGACCAAACGTAGATTATACTCGAAAAATGTTACTTTATAAATCAAAACAAATCTCAAGAGTACACTTTATTATGAACTGTTACATCCCATTGAAACCATCATGTCAGACAGGTTCTATATTCCCATGTTAAAAATTGAAGCTGGCAATTAATAATAATATTTAACGATTAAAGAGACATACTTTTTCATTCCGCAAATGATGTGTTGCAATAAATATGTAAAAAAACTGTAAGGCATATAGATAAAAAATACAACCGTTTGTTTTATTTTCGTAATCTGAGTCATATTTATTATCCTATATAAATCTAATCCACTTAAATCTATGACATTTCCCAAAAGTTATGACCTTATCAGTATAATCGTAAATACAATTGATTTGTTAAGTTTTCAACAACCATGAAGAGTATTAAAAAATTTTTTTTCACGCAATTTCTTTTATTTCTATACTGTTTAAATTTTATCAAAAGAAACTACTTGAACGAGAGAAGAAAAGTATAAAACAAAAAGTAAGTAAAATATGATTGATTGTAGTTTAAGAAAAAAAACAATAAACTTGATTCTTTCAGAACGAATGAAAAACTTAGTACGAAATTTCCCAACTATAACATAATAAATATAATTTCATTATTGTCGATAACAATCCAGGTCTATTTTAAAATATAGTCTGCGCAAGGACTGAGTATAAATTGAATAGTAAAGTTTCTTTTCAAAATCAATAAAATTATTTTTTGTAGTAAGGCGAACTTTTTTTCAAAATTATGACTATTGATGAAAAAGAAAAAACAATACAATTCAATTAAAATAAAAAGATTTAATCATAAGTAAAATGTTGAAACTAATATTTATAATATTAAAATATTAAAAATTAATAAAAGCTGTTAGTTTCGAAACCTCAACAGACCGACAACCATGATATTGAACTTTTTTTAGAAGACATTTTTTTAGGTATTGAGTAATCTAGTGCGATTTTTTTACAAGTACAGATTTAATATAAAAACTGTAATCTTATGATATTTGAAATATTGAGATGAACGAGATTCAGTTTAGTAGACCTATAAGACTTTAGACAAAATGGAGATTTAAGAAATTAAATTGATCTAGTAAACAATTTTAAAAAGCGAAACTGAATTGTAAAAAAAATACATAATTATCTTTTCACAAATAGGTTATATTGAAAAAAGGGAAAAGTAAAAAAAATGTACATTATCCAAATACCGTGATTAAATAAAACAATCAATATTAAACAAATAAATGTGAAGAAATTGAACGTTATATAAAGATAAAAGATAAAAAGAATAATCTTAAATAATCTTGAATAAGAAAATCTTATATAAAGATAGAAGATAAAAAGATGTACAAAAAGATACCACAATTAACACGTTTGCGAACACTTTATTAGATTTCAAAACCTGTCGATATTTTTTTATATCAATTAACATCCCTATATAGTTTTTTTTTTGTAAAAAAAAAAAAACAATGGAACGCCACAGCCGTCCATCATGTCCCAGCAGACCACTGATTTTTGTAAGCTAGGCCAAGACTGGTTTCTTCTACAAAACACGCATGAATGTATAATGGTTGATTCATTTGACTATTTAAAAACAGTGTTGTTAAGTGCTTACATACTTTTATTAAAACAATCGAACACAGAGACAACGGATGCCCATACCAAACCTCAGCGACATCTTTGTGATAATTGAAATTTATTATCTATTTCCTGGGACACTGAAAAGAAAACAGTGGCTCGTTGTGGGATACAATATCATGATTAACAGTATAACCAGAGCGGCTGCAACCGTTTTGTCCCTGGAGCACTTAAAGTATAAGATGGTTACAGTCGTCTTGTCCGCCAACGTGTTAATGATTGGAACTAACGCCATTTCTGATTTTATCGAATAAAATATTATTGAAAAATGCGCAAAATTTAAAATGATTTGCTACATGCATACATACACACAATTATATATATATATATATATATATATATATATATATATATATAATGTAGACACACACACACACACCATACAGTACACGTGTCTAATCTGAAAAAAAAAATAGTTTTCCAGCAATTTCGCTTCCATGCCCTATATAATTCACTACCTATACCTACACCACACGCACTATTCCTATCGACATACGCGACAGAAACGAAGCTAGGGTAAAAACAGAGACGGCAACGAATTAACGTCGAGGCGCGCGTGAGGGGATTGTCCGGAGGTATGGCGCGGCCGCGCGGGGCTTCAGTGACGCGGCGTGCGAGAGACAGCGAGCACGGAGGGTGGAAACGACGGCGTCCGAAGCGTCGGTCACGTCGCGTCGTCTGGGCGTCAGTCGCGTCACGGGAGGGACGGGAGGGGATACGCCGGTCTCCGCCAGGGGCGTTGGGTTATAGGAGATATAACGACGATGGTGTGAGGCTCAACGGGGTAGGTTTGTCAGCGTTCGGGTGATGAAGAGTACAGTCAGTGTGATACGATGTCATGGGGTTGATGTTAAGATGGATGTAACAGTCTATCGGTCTGATTAATTGGTACATGATTCTTTTTGTATATTTGTATCAATTTTAAGTTTATTTAAATATTGATCTTTTCTCGAAATATTGATTCGTTAGTTTAAATACATCTACACTAACATAACTTCCAAAACAATTATTTTCTTACGCCTTAATCATCGAGTATCTCATATATCCATCACCGAACTAATTCACTTTCACGAATGAATTTTTCACTACTTCCATAAACCAAAAAAATATTTTCTGATCAAAAAGTTTAATAATTGATTATTGATTATTTAGCTGTTGTTTATATGCATTTCTGATGAGTGAAAAATTCATTTTGAAAGTGGGCGAAATAAATTTGACATTCGTTAAAATTAATACAATTGTTAATTTTTTACCTTTTTTAATGACCTTGCCTAATTTGAAGTGTGTGTGGATGAAGAAAAAAGAATATATTATAATTTACAAATAATTACTACAATTAAAAAAATGAATAATACAGATAATACGAGTATATTAACCAAAAAAGTAAAGATAATACTGAAATAATATATTATATCTAGATTTTAGCTCAGATGAATATTGTATTAAAATCTATGAAAGTCGACAAAAAGTGTATCTATTATTTAAACAACAAAAAGTAAATTGTATTCCAGGCGCAAACGTCTCTTCTGCATATTGTATTATCATGAAACAATTTAAAATAAAAAAATATACAATGTCTCTAGAACATTTCTAATACATGAATACCAAACAGATATGTTTAAATATTCAAAACGTTAAGAGATCAAAAATGTGAAAAAAGATAACAATAATCGGTTAACCGTAAATAAGTAGCATAAATAAAATCAGAGAAGATGACCACTTCCCATCACTGACCTCTAGATTTTACTATATTTTCTCCAAGTATAACTAATTTTATAATTCTGAATTTTAAACACAACGGCGTCCAAATTTGAATAAATTCAACGCATTCATTGAGCATGACTTCATTCATATGATTATATCGAATGCAATACCTCTTTCTCTTCTCATGTTACTTAAACACTTTATATATTTGTATTTCTTTTTTCTTTTAAAAATCATTAGAAATCACTTTTTTCTCATTCTCACTTGCTTATTTTTTGGAAGATACAAAATTCAAGATTTTTTGATTGTGAGAGCAGTTAAGATCTTAGCTCTATACATTTTTTGAATTGTACTTCGCCACATCAAAATTCTATATTTTTTCTTGATACCAAGCCCAAGATTGATTAATAACTGGTCATTCAACATACAAATATTATCTTAATTCAAACATCAGAGATTGTATAATCTCACATTTAAATTTAGCTTAAGTCAACGCTCTGTTAAAGTGCCCATCTAGTTAATTCGTGGGGTTCGAATCGTACGCTTCAAAACCCTGTTTTTTTTTAAAAAAAAAGTATTTTAATAAACAAAAAATGTATATCTACAATTATATTGATTATTCAAATATCAAATTGATGTGAAATAAGATTATTTTAAAAAGCATGCTTTTATAACTAAAGGCATTATAACAAAAAAAAAATTGTTTCGTTTTTAGAACACGTCTTTCGTACTTATTAATTTATACTTGAACAAAAGCAAAAAATCCGGTTTCTCGGAATAAATATTTAAATATACAACTCGAAACTTAACTGTCAAAAAAGTATTCTTCTGCATATAAAATGAAATATCGATAAAAACGGGTGGTGTTGTAATGTTTGCTATAGAACGTATCGTTTTTGAATTGAGTTCGACAAAGAAATGTAATATTTTTTAAAATGTTTTGTGAAGTAACTTTTGAATTTCTTCGAAAATAAAAACTAGTAATATTAAAGTACCAGTATCCCGTGTTGTGTGTGTGTATATATATATATATATATATATGTGTGTGTGTGTGTGTGTATATATATATATATACATGTATATATATATATATATATAAATTTTAATTATAAATTATGTAATGAAAGTTCATACAAATTGGCAATTTTATTAATTTTATACAATAGTAATAAGTTTATGAAATGTTTTTAACAAAATAATTTAACAATTATTTTATTAAACGGTAGTCAATGAAATGTACAGCTTTTTTCTTTTACAATTTATTCCTATTACTTTTCATATTAGATCTGTCCATATTTAACGCACAACTCTACCTTTCTAAATATGAAGTACTCTCTCTCTCTCTCTCTCTCTCTCTCTCTATATATATATATATATATATATATATAAATTTATTTCTTGTTAGAATTCTTTAAACTTATCTTTCTTACACATTAACCATTCAATCATTACCAAAATACTGAAATATAAGTACAACTTGTGCCGAAACTTATTAAAATTATAGAGTACAAGTTAAGAAATATAAACGAGTTTAAATATATTTACAAATAGGTGAAATAAAGACATCAGAGAAAGTATTAGAGAAGTGTAAGAACAGATAAGTTGAAAGTGATAAATTTTAATAAGGAATCGACACAGAATTAAGTCATCAAAGATCAAATAAGATATTTCCTTCAATGTAGAATTATATAGAAGTAGAAATTATATCAAAATGTTTAACTTAAAACGAAAATTAAATTTTATGGAATTTTAAGAAATAAAATTGGATTTAATCTGATTTGACTGAATTTTATCTAAATAACTTTATTAAAATGCGATATTTTAAAAGTTAGAGACATTTACGTGAACCATATTGTTCCTCTACAAGAAATTTTCTAAAACTGTTGCAGTGTTAGACAAAACCCATGACTCACATTTCACTAAGTGAACCATAAGTTATTTTGGAGTATTCATTATTCGTTAATTAAATTGGGAAGCCATTGAGCTGAAAGCATCAGGAACGAAAACGCAGTTCATAACAATCTAATTTTTGTAAGATACAATTCATTTTGCTTTTTTAATACAAAAAAAAAAAAAAAAACAAAGTCTTTCTGAATTACAAACATAATAACAATTTTAAGGTAATCTAGCACTGGTCAACAATCTAATGAGCTAGATATTTTAGTTATATATATACATTTCATTTTTAATATACAAATGCAGTTTAACTGTGTGTGAATATATATATATATATATATATATATATATATATATATATATATATATTTCTAGATAAACAAAAAAGATTGCTGATTAAATTTGTATTATTCAAGAAATGTCTAACTTTAATAATATACATTTCCTTCGGAACGATAATTTTATCTGAAAATACTCTATTGAAATGAAAATAAGACAATAATTAAAGCACGCAATAAACGAAGTTAATATTTATATTGTTTTGTGGAACTTGATCGTTGTCGACTACACTAACTCACGCCTACATAACAGTCGAACATTCGATAGATTGAGAAATTTTATATTATATGCGTATATATATATATATATATATATATATATATATATATATATATATATATATATATATATGATATTTTAACATTCAAATGATATGGATAAGAAATTCGAATACTAAATATTAAATTGACTTGATAATTCTACAAATAAAAAGTATTATAAAACTGACAATACTTAGTATCTAACGTTCTTGTAACTCGAATTATACATTTTATTCTTAATTCCAATACATATTTCATACCAAATTCTTATCCTGGTTATGATAAAATAATATTATCACCAGACGCAAATCAATTCCTTATTAAGATTATTCAAACGTGGAAGAAAAGGAAAAAAAATCCCATACTTGCAATTATTTTTTTAATGAATTCTTAAGTTTTATTAAAATTTAATAAAAATAAAAATTAGTGATCTCAACAGAAAAAATCTATTTAAACAAATATATATATATATATATATATATAAATAAATATATAAGAATATGTAACAAATAGTTGTTACTGAAATGTATACATTAAAACTAATTTGTTTTGTAAATGATTTCTTAGTTTTTAATAACGAAACGTTCACATCAACCCATTACGTTCTACCACTTTCTTCGAACTTGAAATAATAAATAAATTATGGTTTTTAATACATACTCAAGATTCATTTTTATATTTTAAAATTTTCTTTTAATACTTATCATAGTATTATTTTTAATTGATCTCCTTCTGCTGTGCAATATTTGATTATAAAATCTAACTATGTAGTATAA
The DNA here is from genome assembly GCA_034766995.1 of Acanthacorydalis orientalis. NCBI lineage: Eukaryota > Metazoa > Arthropoda > Insecta > Megaloptera > Corydalidae > Acanthacorydalis > Acanthacorydalis orientalis. Next base: position 26,124,835 of record CM068317.1, read on the forward strand.
ACGACATTAATCCTAAAAAGATATACATTTTTTTTAAAAAAAGTATACAAATATTTTTTCGTATTTATTATATTCAAACCGCATAATTTCTCATTTTTCTATATAAAAAAAAACTTCATTTCTCGTCACTCTGTCCACAGGACAAAGTGTCGAATATTTATGATGACGAGAAATGTTTGCTTTGTCAGTTCATATATTTCAAGTATAATTCATTAAGTTTCATTCTTAGGTATTTTAAATTTTTAAATATATTTGGTTGTGCAAATCGATAACCAGTTTTTTTTCTTATGTTTCTTTTTACTTTCCCGTCAATTTTGACGGGATATATACAAGTTTAAAAACAATTATATAAATCGAAATTGAAATACTACTGCATCAGGATCACTTAACACGTTGACTTCTGATCGTTTAAGAATAGACGTTCATAAGAAATGCATTAGGTGGTAATTCGTTAAATCCCTTAACTTTCATGTTTCAATTGCAAAAATCTTGATTTAAAATTCCATTTATTATTTATTACTCCTTACTTTATTACTCAAATCTAGTACTGTCTGCCATTATTTCGATGTTTTTAAAAACGTAATACTCAGGAAAAAGAGAAGAATAAAGAAATTATTAATCCTATGAACAATTAGGTACAGAAAAGTAGATATTTGTACGAAGTAAAGATCTGCCATTGATTCCACCTAATAAAATTCTAGAAAAACAATAATTTATATGTATTTCATTTTTTACTAAATATAAAAAAAGAAATACATTACTCTCTAATAGAGTACATATTCCATGTAAAAAACGTATATAAAATATGTCATGAATAAAATAATATCAGAAAATATCCTTATGTATTTTTATATAAAATATTCTCGCATTTATAATCAAGTTTCTATAATTAAATGTACCAAAATTTATCAAATGTATGATAACTTGCTTTTAATGAAATACTGCTATTTATTTTTACTAAATCATTTATAAAAATAACTGCGTATTAAAAAATTGAATTTTATGACATTTTTTCTTTTTTTTTCATATTCGCAATACATGTCTGTTTTAAATCATTAGAATTTAGAACATAACATATGATAACTCCACAAGAATCCTAATTACACAACACTACACAAACATGTACTCTGCTGTCTTCGAACGAAATCCGCTAAATCATTCATAGTTATATCTCTGGACATACATAAATCATCCCACATGTGTACCAATTGAAATGATCAATCATGTTCAGAAATATGACAGTATGTATGTTCATGTTACGTAATTACATCTATTTTTGTTCGGTGTGTAAGCAGGTCGTACTGAATAATATTTTAAAAAAATACTCGTTTTGTGCGAGTTCGTTTTCACAATCGAATAACGAAAACAGTCAAAGGTTACCGTTAAGCGTACGTTTGTCACATATCTATTGACGGCCTGTACAGAACCGACGGTAGCTGCATGGGATATGGTGAATGTAGGGCATTGGGGTTGGCGTTAGTAGCGGTGGTGGTTATACGTTCGCTGCTTGCTTTCCCTGATGCTAGATAGGGTAGGTTTGGTAGCAAACCGTTGCTGGTGTTATGTAGGGCGGTAAAAGTGAATGTGGTTGTGCAATGGATTTTGTAACATACACACATACATTCATACAAACGTACGTACAGAAAACATATATGTGTGTGTGTGTGTGTTTGTGTGTATGTATGTACCTCTATGCTTATATGTATGTATGTATGTATGTGTGTGTATATATATATATATACATATATTTCTTAAATTATTCAACCTGTTATCGTAATTTTGAAGGAATTATTTCATTAAAAATATATAAATTTGTATGAAATTACTCTTGTCGTAAAAAGAAAGGCCATGGGCGAACAAACCATATACATAATATTACATATGTATATATATATATATATATATATATATATATATATATATATATATATATAGTGTTAGTAAAAAAATTCAGCTTTTCTCTGGTAACAAATTTACTTACTTTATAATCAATACTTGCGATAAATACGTACGCCTAGAGAATTTTGTGTTAAAAAAGTGACATTTATTTGCCATTTCATGTAAGTTGTACAACGAATGAAATGTTTTTAGTTAATAAAGTTAACGTTTTTCGAAAACTAAATTTCTATTGATTATCATATACAATAATTTAATATTATCTGTCGTGCTTTTTAAAATAATTGGAGTAAATTACAAAATTGAGTTTACCATGACCATACGTCTTGAAAACTACATTTCGTTCAATATTTTCTTTCAAAAGTATAAAACGAATAATATAATTTAGAAGCTGGCATAAGAAAATTCTTATTTTTTTACAAAAAAAAAATTGATTTAATGTCTTAGAGCAGTGGTGTCAAACACGCGGCCTTCCGGCTGTATGAGGCCCGCAGGACTCGGACTAAACCTTGATGTTGATTTTATTAAAAGAATAAAACGGAATTTAAAAAAATATAAAATACATTTTTAAAACATTGCAAATTATAGAAGTATATTGTAAGGAACACAATTTTTTGGTTACCAGTATATTAGTCATTGATAAATAGTTTCTGTCGATAGATGGAAATTTTCTAGTAAAAAATATTACTTTTTTCAATTTCTCTAATTTAAAATTTTGTTGTAACATTTGATAATAATTCCTCAAATTAATGTATTTCTTTTCATTTTCATACATTCATTAAATAAGAAATAAATGTAAATTTTAAACGAGTTATTTTCGAATATAAATGAGACCTTTTTTCGTTAGATAAATATTCTTTTTCGGGTGACTTTTTGTTGTTTTCGGCCCCTACACACTCTTAAACTGTATCTGGTGGCCCGTGTTCATATATGAGTTTCACACCATTGTCTTAGAGCATCGAAAGTTGGAATAATATGCTCGTGGAAAATATAAGACTACCATATAAAAAAATGATAGCAAAATAATTCCAATAAAAATGAAGATATAATTTTGTCACTGTTTATCTTCAAGCAATGGTATGTATATACTAGCATGTATTATTTGTGAAAAAAATTCACATAGTTTTGCATTGCGTAACGAACAAATTTAAGTAATTGATCTGCCGTCTAGTGATATGTCGCTGACATTAGAAACTAAACTCCAAAACTATACTTGGTTGGAATTACTTGAACATTTGCACCTCTGTCATTTATGTTCCCGAAATAATTCAAACATTTCGATTTCGTGTGATTTAATTTTACACTTATAACTTCAAGAATTTCAAAGATAGGTGATTTTCAATATTTTCAAATAACTTAATTCAATATTTGTTTCTTTCTAATTATCTAATATGTACTCATATTTCTTACAATAAGGCCAACTTACAGCAAAGTATTAATTTTTAAATTTTCCTAAAAAGTTGGAAATATTAATTAATTGTCTATAAGAATTGAAAAAGGATTATAAAATATACATTTACATGCTAATATATATATATATATATATATATATATATATATATATATATATATATATATATATATATATATATATATACAGAAAGAGAAATATCATTGATATATACACTGCTTGTTACCAATTATACACATCAAAATCTAAAATTTTCTGGGTTCTTAATCGTTTTTATTGAAAAAAATCCTGACAAAGTCCTTATATAAGGCTTATTTATACATAAGGTTATATAAGGTTTATTTATTATACTTGACTAACCGTAACTTGATGACTTTATCATTTCAGTTACCTATTGCAAAATCAATATACGAAGAAAATCAATTTCTTGCATTGTTATGAAAAACAGTAATAATATATGTTAAATTGAATTAATTATGAGCTTCAGGCAATTTTATTTCACTTTATTAACTTTTAAAATAAAAAAATCTGATTGAAATTTGATATTTTATAAGATCAACGTTAGTCAATTACAAAACCTTATAAGAGGACGGTTTGAAGAGTAACTTAATTCGTGTACTTGCTCACGGAGAGCGGGATATAACTGTGTACGTTTTCATATAGATTCATTCTTTTTAGTAACTCATTTGAAATTGCAAGTCATTCGCCATTATTTCGTTTGAGACCGGTTTCAACACAAGCGTTTCGTACGAAAGTACAAAACTGATAAAATCGGAATTCGAGGCGTGATTCAGTTCTTTTTTTTTGGAAGAGAAAACCGCGAAGGAAATCAATGAGTGGATATTTCCTACTAGTACATCGAGCTTCGAGGAAATTATGTCGAAGTACACTTTGAAAATAAAAATGTTGTCTCTAATATCGAACCAAGTTACTCTTCAAACCACCCTCGTATGTGAAATATATTGTATATTTATTTACTTATTGTTACACTTCGATTATACGTGCAATTTGGATAATTTATATAAAGTAAATAATTCGTCAACAGTAAATATATAAGCTATATTTTGGTACTTCAGTAATTGAAAAAAACTGCAGCTTTTTTTGTATTAAGAATGCTCACCATTCTAGTCAACCTTTTTAATAGAACTTATAAACGTTTCTCACTCTTGTCTCTTTATAATTCATTATTATATGGCCGATTTAACGTGTGTGTGTGTATATATATATATATATATATATATATATATATATATATATATATATATATATATATATATACATATATATATATATATATATATATATATTATATATACATACAAGTGCACACTTTATATATATATATATATATATATATATATATATATATATATATATATATATATATATATATATATATTATGTATAAAAGTATACGTATGAACACCTACGTGAATACGTTTATATTCCCTAAAGTGAAACGAACCATACGAGGAAAGCGATTTGACACCATTGAAGCAAACAAATCCAACAAAACAGACCGTCTGAAGGCGATTTCAAAAGAGGAGCTTCAGAAATGTTTTACAAAGTGGCACAAGCCGTGAAACAAGTGCGTACGTGCGGGAGAAGAGTATTTTGAAGGGGATTAATCAGGTAAGCGTCTATTGTTTAGCACCATCGTCATTGTATTCAATGATCCAGCGAACTTTTTCAGTACATATCATATATGTATATATATATATATATATATATATATATATACTATGTACAACAGTGTTTAAGTACATGTACACATACACATATGTGCTGATATATATATATATATATATATATATATATATATATATATATATATATATATATATACACCCAAAGACTGATACATATACATATAAAGATAGCGAAAAAAAGTTTAATAATCTCTCAGGTCTATAGAAAGTATTCTAAATAGGAAAAGTAAGTAAGCTGTCATAAAAACGTGTTCAAAAAAATCGTAGTGAGTTCCCATCTAATAAGTAATGATAAAAGAGGTCAGCAAATAAGGGTTTTCATGACGACAGGGAACTTATATATAACATTTATTCGCTCGAAAGAAAAAAAAATTTAGAAATTTTGTAAAAAACTTCATGTCACGTAACACTAAACCACCAACATGTGGAACATATTTATTTAACTTTTCTAATTTTAGATCATCAAATATACTGTATACGTGTACATTTTTGGGATTCTATTATTGGCACATCAGGAGTATAAGTATGTACGTACATGTGTATGAATTGTATGTACGTGTAAATATAAACAGATGGGTTGACCTTGAAAAAATTTAACACTTGCCAAATCAATCTGAATTTTTCAATTGAAGTGCTTAAAGTACTCTAAATATAGAACGAGAAGTTCAAGGTTAAGGCACAATTAATAGTAGATACCAATATTATACATACATATTACAAAACACACACACCCACTCACATATATATATATATATATATATATATATATATATAAACTGATTTATGATACTACAATACTGGCGACAGTATGTCATAAGATATATTTTTGATCACTTTATTAACTAACGAATTTATTAACTAGTAGCAGATACTTAAAATTTACCCAAACCTAAGAAAATTAGTAAACAGAAAAAAATATAATAAAAATATAATACAAATAAATAAATAAATATATATATATATATATATATATTTATATAAGTTTTGCGATAGAGATTTTCCTAATTTAAACTAGTGACTTTTCAAATCCGATATATATATATATATATATATATATATATATATGTATGTGGCACATTTGTGTGTATTGAGGACTTGATGTGTATGTATGTATGCATGCACAAATATAAGTTATTGCGAAAGTTCAAAATGTTATAATACAAGAAAGCACGTCAATGGCGGAAGCGCCGAGAAGAAGAGATACACGTATATCTATCTCAATGTCGGACGACCCGACGTCAACTATTGATTTTACGATAGCGACGGCGACGCAATACCCCTCTATCGTCGCGACGCCTTTCTTCGTTCCCAGCGCTACCACCAGATATTATACGACACCCACTACTACTACTACTGAACACGCCGAGAACGAACTAAAAACACCACCCTCCACTGCTCGCACCCTCAAACTACTCCCGTTACACACATACACATTTATATAGGACGACGAGACCTTTTCTGTGCACAGTGTTGCCAGTGCGGCGTCATCGACCCACAGTGTATAGAATAAGAAAATACGTGCGGACGAGATGAAATACATCGTGATGTTCAGCGACTGTCACGTGGATGTTGAGATATTCTTTACAATAATGATAATAATTTTACTTGCCTTCCAGTTAAGATTAGATTGTAAGGCTTTCACTCACAACGAAAACTTCGTAGGTATATAAAAGAGTTCCGCGCCTTTGTGATTTGTAAAACATTTAATTATAAATTTGATAATCGTTCGTTTGCTGGGTTTACTGAGGAAAATCGATTGCAAACTTTAAATTGATGGAAATTACTACTTACTATATTTGAATTTTAGATAAATGTACGTTCAGAAAAGATAATACTTTGAAAAAGTATTATGATCAAAAACAAATTATTCATTTCCATAGATTTATTTTCAGGTTTATCCGAATCAACTCATTTAAACTAAAATTACTTTCTATTATTTTACTATAAATACAGTACAATCCTGGTCCTTTCAACTAATAAGAGACGTATTACAACAAATGAAGAATTGCTATTCAAAACCACATATTAATAATTAAATTATTTGACAATTTAACTTTTTTGTCAAAAATTAAAAAAAAATGTACTTTTTAATTAAAGAAAATTGAACAAAAATTCACATATACATTACACCAACTAATTAATTAAATAAAAAATTATTAGAGATACCAGACGCATTCAAAACAATAATCATATTAAAAAAATGTTTACTCGCAACATAATTTACAAATTAATATAACTGTAAAAAATATATAAAAGATAAAAACAGATTTGATCTACAAAATATTTTTTTAAACTGTTGGCAATGACAAATCAACAAAATTAAAAAAATATTATTATTGAAATTGAAGAATTTTACGGCTTGAATGTTGTAAAAACTGGGATCAAGTCATTTTGCATATTCGTTTTCATTTCCAACATACAAAAAAAATCTGTTAATCATTTCAAACAAATCCCGCATTTCTAAATTTCATTTACGATCTAAACCGATTATATACAAAAAATTGGCTAAAAGATCTATTAATCCGAAACTCACTCTTACTAAAACTATACATATTTTTTGTTTAACATATTTTCATTTATTTATTATTTTATGCAATCCTACTCCGGAAGAAATTATTTACAATTATATAAAAGTTGTTATTTATATAATAAATAACATTATCAATATTATCCCATTCACAAATTCAAAAATAAAACTCGATTTTATTAACATAGTATTTTGAATAACATTCATACTTGGGATAAAATTGAATAATTTACAACATACTGTGATGACATGCTAAAATTTGCAAAAAATTAAAAAATTGTATGCTGAAATATCTTTATTGCAGTCCATCATGACATTAATTGGGGTAGTATCGCCGCTAGAATAAAGTTTTAAAAATCTATTTTTGGTATTACAGATTCAAACTTCTTTAAATTTCGAAGAGAACAAAAATTTTTCGTGATTTTTTCGAAAATCGTTCGGCGGGCATTGATCGATTAATTATTCAAATATAATGTCGCTAATATATTAACATAGGGATTAGGCATTACACAATATTGTTCATTATCAATTAAACAAATTCTGATAAACTTCTTCAGTATACAAAACTGAAAATTAAATTTGTTATCAGCATAGTTACTTAAAAGGAACAGCATATTTGATTTTATTTTTTTATAATCTCATTTTATTTCTCTGTCGAGATAAAACACCAGTTTATTAAAATTGAATTAATTATTTTTAAACACTTGATTATAATAGTTATTTAATTATTTTTTCTCGTTTATAAATATAGTAATATTTTTATAATTATTATTAAAATATTTAACACATATTTTCAAACTTAACACAGATAATTAGACAAAATTAAATACTTATTGTTCTTCTTACTATTCCATTTCATATAATTAAACAAATAACTTGAAAATCCGTTCAATACTTCATAAAAAGTTTACATTCATCAACAACATTTACAATAGCGATGATCGATAAAATAAACTCGATTTATTTAGTTTCCGCAATGAAATTTTGATTCATTTTATTTCAGAGAACGAAACGTGCTAAGAGTTTTAAAAAGAATTGCTAAATTTTATTTCAGGTTAGCTCGATCAGACAAATGAGTGATGGGATAAAGATTTTTGCTTTTAACACTTGTTTTTAACATTGGAAAAAAACGATTGTCAGACTAGAAACTATAACAATTAAATACGATGATAACAAGAATAAAAAGACATTCAAATATTATAGAAAATTAATCACATTATAATAAACACCTTTTTTTAATTATGTGAGTTTAAGGTTTTGAATCAAATGTGGAGAGGAATTGTGTTAAATATGAGTTTAACCCTATTGCTACTAAGAGTCACTATAATGATTCATCCCCAGGCGATTGCGTTGTATGATGGGATATATAGCTACCTTTAATGGTATACCGAGATATATAGCTACTCTTGAAAGTATATATGATTTCTTAAGTTTCTTGTTTATATGTATTATTTATATTTCAAATTATTATATCCGTTATTATATATTAATAAATTTAAAACCCAATAAAATTATTTATCATCATTGCACTTACGGAAAAATGCATAATGATGAAAATATGTAGCTAAATGTATCTACAGTTTATAATAGAATCTACTCTTGTACCATTCTAGACATGTTGGGTCAATTCTACCGTCACAAAGATGTTTAATTAAAGCAAATACATAAAAACATTGAACACATACACTGAATGATATAAATATATACAAATAAAAATAAAATATCAACTGAAAAAAGTGACATAAGTTTCATTAAAAATAGAAAATCATTTTATTCTCGTGCAAAAATGCTATAAAATATTACGCATGAAACTTGATAAAAAAAAATATATAAAATATTTACATTTTGCGCAGTGATTTTAGCTAAATAGTATTTTAATTTTTATGTACTTCTCAACAATGATTAGAGTATACAATAATAATATAAAGACAATTTAACTGTGGTAAGCTTCAATCACAGCTTCAACTAAAACACTAACACTTATTACATTATAATTAAAACAAAACATACGTTGTACATACCTTATATATATATATATATATATATATATATATATATATATATATATATATATATATATATAAACCAAATTATCCACAAAAAACTTTATAAAAAAAATACTACGCAGAAAATAATCTATCTGCAAGAATATTTATATAGACTACTAACATATAAACATAGAACAACACGTTGCGATATATATGCGATAATATTTATATATAAACATACTAACATATATATATATATATATATATATATATATATATATATATATATATATATATATATATATATATATATATAACAACTACGTTCTAATATACCTATGATAATAATTGTACAGACATAAATGAGTTTTAAGAAATATGTTTATTGTTTTATTCGATTACATGTACAGGCTTCTAATTGACAAGTGAGCGAGCGCAGCGAGTCCGGGGATTGGTGAGCGCAATCCCCTAGTGTGTGTTTAGTATGTGTGTGTGTGTGTGTGTATATATATATATATATATATATATATATATATATACTAAACTTTAAAATAACAACCAAACGCTCAACTCGAAATGTCAAATTTCAAAGTATATATATATATATATATATATATATATATATATTAATATGTTTATTGTTACAACAATTAAATTATCTACATCCATCTATCTACCTATCTGCTCACACACACACATATGTATGTATGTATATATATATATATATATATATATATATATATATATATATATATATATACATATACAGACAGATAGATATAGATACTGAAATTATTTTTCGAAAAGTTCAAATTAAAATTCAACTTTAAATATTTCAAAACTGATGTCGTTTACTTTCATCAATTAGAATTTTTGTTTATTTTTAATATGCGATAATTTTCATTTCTGAAAGTAACTATAAATTTTATTAAAATACGTTAAAAACCGAACATCGTTAACTTGTGAATTGTTTGAAGAATATTAATTAAGAAAGTGTCTATCAGACTTAACTATGTTCATCTACTGTGCAAAATGTTGTAAAGCACAGTTTTGTTACAAAAATTCAAAACTAGAAAAAGCAGTAATCGAACTTTAATACTTTTCTCTTATATTAAACTGTTTTTTAAAACAATTAAAATTCATATAAGAACTATACATTAGTCTTGTATTCATAATCCTTCTCTTCATGTTAAAAAAATTAAATAGAAAATATAACTTTCAGAGTCATTGCAATCTAGTACAATACAATTGATAAAAATTAAAAGAACATGCATTTGGCTCACCATGAATACCTTTTGAGGAAAATAATATTTTTTTCATCTAAGTATGGAAGATGTAAAAAATATGATACCTAAATATATGCTATAAAAAATAGTAATATATCTATATGTATATGTACTTATATATATATATATATACACATACGTATAAAATCGGAAAAATATACAACAACATTAAACTATTTCTCATAGTGAACGACATAAAAAAGAAGAAAGAGCGTACATTTCATCGGTCAAAAATCACTATCGTTCGCCATCTGAAAGTTGCGTGATCGTCTCTAGCGACCGCATCTAACCTCCTCTATAAAGCTCGCGAGTAGAGAACTTCTCATCCTTGTGCTACGGCTTGTCCTATTAGGCTAGACTGCAGACCATGTGTACAGACAAACCAAGTACCAGACCTGACCCGACGCCTAGCGCAGTTGGCCAACGTCTTGGTGGTCGTTTGGTACGACCGACAACACAGCGGTCGATGGTATAATACGAAAAAAAAGAACAAGGTATGGCAAATGCGCACTACAACGTCCGTTCCTCCGCGTCCTCCATATCGTCGCCACAATAGCGCGCTGCTCGTACTATACGTCATGTGAAAAAGTTTGGTTCCGATAAAAACGCGTACTGTGTTTTTCTACTAACAAAAACTAGTATTTTTTTTATCTTAAACGAATGCCCCTTGATTACTAAACAAATAAGTGTTATATAAAATATATTAACACGATTTAATTTATAGATAATTATTAACAAGTATTGGATAAAATTAGATACTTCATATTTAGCTTTACACAAATTAGAATAATAAAATTCTTACCATATGAATCAGTTTTAATCAGAAATAACAGGCGATCAAAGTATTTATTCAGTCATGTTAGTATTGGATAAAGTAATTTCTAAGAAAGACGGACTCAACTGTAGTTTCGTACCTTCCTTGTAAACAACTATTTAGTCTATTCTATTTATTTGGCAATTACATTTGTATGAACATTCGAGAGATGTGAATTCTTTTCAATTAACTTTAAATTAAACATGACACTTCTACGAAAAAGTGAATATTTTGAATTTGGGAACCAATTCAAAGAAAGAAATAACAAGCAGAACAACAATTCAATCGACAAATTTATTAAATGTTCTCGATTATACCACAATCTAGTTACTAGCTTAGTAGCTTCATTTCAATCCAAATCAATAATAAATTCAAACAGTTTAAGTACATGAACAATAGATCTATAAACTTTTTTAGAAAAAAATTGCAAGATTATTTATGAACTATGCAAAACATTTTTGGCGTTCGTGTTAAAACTTGGTACTCAACACACGAATACACATTGTTTTTGTTCATATTAAAAATAAATATTAGTTTATATACACAGCAAGAGCGAATTACACGCAGTTGAAAGTGTAAACAGTCTAAGAAAATACAAAAGTACTTTTTCAAGTAAATAAATACATACATCTATTTAAGTGTTCTTTCACAATATATATGTGAATTGAACAATTTCACACTAAGATCATTTTTGCTGGAACAATATCAAAATACTATTTTAACAATCCGTTCAATGAATGATGACATTACTGCTAGTCTTGAATTGAACTTATAATACGTTACTATTCAATGAGTCAGCAACTTAAAAGGGAAAACTCATATTTGAAGAATAATAAAATGAAAAGTGTATAATCCACTTAATTTTATTTCATATATACTTAGAAATTGGTAAATATTTTTCTTTTAATACGCAAACAATTTATGCTTATAAAAATATCAGAGAAAATATTAAATATATTCATTTATCCATTTTATAAAATTTAAAATAATAGGTATGACTATTTTTTCATTGTTAGTAAAATCCTATTTAACCAA
>CM068317.1:26142500-26152500 GCA_034766995.1 Acanthacorydalis orientalis
GCGTACACCTGGGCACCGCAACGCTCGTACACCGCACACCGCCCATGTACTTTCTATTAAAACAAGAGATTCATCTACCTCCAAAGCACCATTCTTCTTCCGACAGCTCACCGAAAAGTGACTCTTACGTGTTAATCCAACAAGGTTATTCCACAGTCTCTGAATAAACTTGCATTCTCTCGTCTGTAACCACTTCTCTGAGGTTATATTTTTACATAAACATTTTCACACTGATTACATATGCATGCATATATATATATATATATATATATATATATACATATACATGTGTGTGTGTATGGATGTATATATTGAGAAATAAATAAGAAGCCAGCACATATAATGAATATATATATATATATATATATATATATATATATATATATATATATATATATATATATATATATATATTCTAAAATAATTATCTAAAAATAGTCTTTAAATATAAACAAGACGTTTTATATAATATATTTTCTATTTATTAAGCTACACACTGAGTAAGAAATTAAATCTTTTGGTCTCTATACAAAAAGAACATTGACACATTTTAGTAGGTTTACAAGTTAAAAAATTGATTTTATTACTATTCTAGCGGACAGCGTACGTAAAAAATATAGCAAAAATATTGATTTTCTATAAAATTAAAAAAATACTTATAAAAAGAAGACGGAAGGTCTTTTCCATAGTCTCTGAATAAAACTACATTCTCTCGTTTATAACCACTTCTCTGAAGTTACAATTTTACACAAACATTTTCACACTGATTACATATGCATGTGTATATAAGTATATGTGTATGTTAAAAAATAGCAAAAATATTGATTTTCTATAAAATAAAATAAAAACATAAAAAATGACGAAGGGTTCTTTAAGTTCAAATAAAATTATATAAAAATACATGTTAATTTCATGTTTCCATATTTACAATAAAATACATTTTCTGAAAATACTCAGTAAATCACTGAAAAAATTTCTACGCGCTTTATTTTATAAACGAATTGGACAAACTTTAAAGATAATGTTAAATAATTATTGAATATATTTAATGCGTAACAAATACTAAAAACAAAACAATTATAAAAATACTCACATACATTATTTTATTCATTATTTTATACAACCTTAAACGAAAAACTGATAAATATAAAAAAAGTAATGACTACGAAAGAAGACTATGTATTTAATTATCATCTCTAAACCTCACTATTGATTCATACAGAGTAAATTCATCCTGTTCAAATAACTTAAATATCAACCCAAATGGAACAATTCTTTTAAAAATCAGCTATTCGTATTTATTTCATTATTTTTTTTTAAAAAAAAAAAACAATAATAAAGAATGAAGAAATGTTTTCATATCAAAATTGTCAATATCTCAAAAAACATACAAAGAGATAGAAAAGAACGTGAGAAACTGATATCTCAAATGCTATTCTTGAAACGTAAACACAAAATTAAAAAAATAAATAAAATATACTATAGAATGGAAACACGTCATTCAGGGTAGAACATGTAACGAAAGTATTACTAAAATTAGAAAAGAACTCGAACTGAACAAGAGTACTAATATTGCGCGCATTCGGTTTATTGGATTATTTTTCAATTTCCCAGAATTAACCTGCTTTTCTCTACTATCTCTTGTTCAGGTAAATTTTATATAAATATAGAGGTTTATCTTCTACACTTGGTATTCGAAGGTGTAATCAAAATATTAAAAGAATATTATATACGCCTTTGTACAGTCTCATTTGTAGTTATTACTTTTATTTTCAGATTAATTTTATAATTAACTTTTATACAACCACGCTAGCTAATTATATTTAATATTTAATATCATGGATTTTATTAATAATACTTACATTTACTTTTTTACTAATTAAATGTTCAGTAAACAATTAGCATAAGTCAGTGTGCTACGAAATTATTTTCTTTCTATAAAAAAGTTGAAGTATAAGTAATTTTGTAGATATCAAAACGATAAAGTCATCAGTTACAACATTTTGTAATATACAAGACAAAAAAAAGCACACACAAATCATATATAAATTGTATTTATCATGTTTCCCAAAACCTTCGATATTTCTGTTCTATTCCAATGACTTATGAACTTCTAAACTATTAAAAATATTAAGATCTAATCAGTGCTTTATGTAATTAAAATTCACCTCTTTTTTCCACTATCAATATACTATGATTCTTTTAAAATAATACAACAGACAAACTCCATTTAAAAAGAAACTATCTATTCTTTTAACTGTTTTTATTAGATGGATAAGAAAATAATTGAGGTTTTTTTTTCTGAATTCTAACCTTAATTTTTTCCAATGAAAGTGTCATTTCATCATGCTCATGTTAATATCATTTTAAAGTGCATTTTTGGTAACATCGACTTTAGTTCTATTATTAATATTGCTTCAAATCGGGTTATTGAATTAAAGGTGGCAAAGAAGCAAATAAGAGCATATTTTATGAGTTCAAAACCGGCGGTAAAGCAACAGAAACTTATCGATGCTTTTTTGGTGTAAGTACTGTTAAGAAACGTACGGTGCAATGGTAGTTCCAAAAATTTCGTGCTGGAGACGAGAGTCTTGAAGATGAAGAAGGTGGCAGGCGTCCTTCAGCTCATAATAATCAACTAAAGGCGTTAGCTGAATTAGAACCATGCACAACAATTAGAGAGCTTATACAAAAGTTAGGTGTTAGTCATTCAATAGTTCTCAACCACTTAAAACAGCCAAGAAAATAAAAAAAAAGAGAAAAATGTATATGAATTTGAAAATCATCAACCGCTATTATTTTTCTATCAGCCTAATAGTATATACATTTTGAGTTTGATTGAATTTGTATATTTCTTAATATAAACAGGTTCGTACAAATTCGATATCTACAATTTCTTCGCGAAATAAATTTATAATTGACACAATCAACGTTTCATTCATTTTATCAAAAAGAAACATTCAATAGCAAAATGTCAAACGTTGTGGGTCTTAATACTTTTTATTTCTTTGAATATTTTAAATATTGCATAATACATAACGTCGAAATACATTCTTTTATCAATTAAGTTTTATTGATTTTGAATACACGAATCAATAAATAAAATATATAGCATAAAATGAATTAGTAAATTCAAATCTTTCAAATTAACCAAAAAATCTGTTCTATAAAAAAAGATAAATATTTAATTTCATCTATTGTGCTGTATTACCAAAACAACACTAAGTATCCTCCACTAGTTTACAAGAAAATTAATATATACTACTCTTTACTAATTACTACAACAAATTAATAATAATTTGTTATAGGAAAAATATTTATTAATAAATACTATTATTACAAAACTATACAAACATCAGTAATAGTACAAAAAATATTTCTGTACAAAAGATTTATTTATGAAATTAAAATCAGTTAGAGTGATGAATGGATAAAATTATTACCATTTATTCACCGGAATAACTGCGACCATTAATGTATTAAAAATATTTCTTTAATAAATTATTTAAATTTTATTAGCCACAAGTTAAAAAAACGTTTGAAAACAATAAATTTTCCACTCAATTGTTTTTCACTTTTGCATTCCTTTATCATTTTGTGAACATATACATTATGTAGAAGTAGAAAAATGTTAAAAAAATAAAATTATATATTATAATATTTCAAGTAAGTAAGCTCGATTTCAAGTGCCAAATTGCAACAAAATTAAATAAGTCATATATATATATATATATATATATATATATATATATATATATATATATATATATATATATTTAAAAAAATAACAGGGACAAACAAAATCATGATTAAAATAACATAATAAAAAAAAAATTTGATTTGCAAGTAGTTTTCAAACAAGTGTTTACCTTGTACAAAGTTGCATTCGTGTACACGCATTCAACGTATTTTTAGTGAACCTGTTATTATTTCGGTACCACTGTTTGTGACCGTTCCAATAAAAATCACAAGATAAATAAAACAAGTTGAGGTACTTAATTACACTTACTCACTTTATTGTCGCATAGTTGGCACGCAAGAGTGACAGAATTGTTACAAAAATGTATCATTGTTCACGTGAGCTTGTTATTCAGTTAAGCAATAAATATAAAGAAGTGAAATATCGGTAAGTGTGATTCGAATTAAAAATAATTCACATAAAAATTATAATTACTTTTCTGGCCGACTACTTCGTTTGATGTAAACAAGCTTAAAGGCTATATTTCTTTTTTTTTTATAAAATGTGTTAAATATGTTAATAGGCTTGATTTGCATTTTAAACAATCTAAAAAACAAATATCAAATATCAGCAGCTATGCGTTATCTATTTATATCAAAAAAATAAAAGTCTTGAGAATATTTTTTTAATTTTAAATATCATACACAACATTACATTTACTATACTTTTTAAAATATCACTGACCCTAAGATGTTTGTTAATGCATGTTACTTTATGTGTCTTTCTCTCCTCTCTCTCTATTTCTCTCTCTCTCTCTCTCTCTCTATATATATATATATATATATATATATATATATATATATATATATACACGCAAATAAAAAAATATGAAAATGGGAGAGACGTGCAGTTCTGACAACTATGTAATTTTTCGAATATTTGGCTGTAATGTCTTCTAAGAAATGTTGTAAAAAATTATTTCAAAAATATTTTACATATATATATATATATATATATATATATATGTGTGTGTGTGTGTGTGTGTGTGTATGACACTTATAACTAATCTTTTTCTCAGAATAAATTAAAGGAAAAGCCAAAAGCCAAAATTTTGAACTGTTACCGTTACCAATAGAGAGACATTTACATATTTTTTCTTGCATGATATATTAAATACAAACTTCATACAAAAAATTCATTTTATCGGAAGATTACAGTTAGAAGAGCTGTTTACTAATTAAACAAATTAATTTCATTAAGAGTGATTAACATTTTGCACATGTTGAAAAACTAAAAATATGTTTATATTCACTATTTTTTCTAACAAAAATATTTTTAGGCAATTGTCATCGAAGTTGATTGTGTAAGTGTGCGTGTACGTGACTGTATGTATGTATGTATGTATGTGTGTGTATATGTATGTGTGTATGTATGTGTGTATATATATATATATATATATGGATATACATAGGTCTGTATTATGTATTTAAATATAGTATATATCATACAAAATCATTAAACCCTTCAAAGTAATTAAAAATTTGCAAAGACTAAATAAATTATTCACTTTATCTTACAATAAATTATTCACTTTATCTTACAATAAATTTATAAGTTTTATTTTCTCTTTCATTAATAGGTCATTAATGAAACAAAAAATA
Organism: Acanthacorydalis orientalis; assembly: GCA_034766995.1. Taxonomy (NCBI): domain Eukaryota; kingdom Metazoa; phylum Arthropoda; class Insecta; order Megaloptera; family Corydalidae; genus Acanthacorydalis; species Acanthacorydalis orientalis. The sequence goes on from CM068317.1 coordinate 26,147,841, forward strand.
ATTTTTTTTTTCGCTATAGCACTGTGATCATGTAAAGACTTTTTCATAACTTCGTATTAATCGATAGCTGATTTGCATTAATTAATGCAAATTGACAATTAATTCGCATTGACCTTGAGTTACGGCGAAATGGTGATGTTATATTTCGTTAATGAGGCACAAACTAACGTCATAAAAATGTTTAAAATAAATGATGTTAATAATTTTCCATACTTTCTTATAAATTGATCCGGTATGATGAGATTATCATACACAAAACTATCCTACTCATAGTAAAAGCGGAACGATTTTCAACTACAAATGAAATTAAATAAAGGTTTTTCTAAGCAAAACTAAACATTTTATACTATCTCAAGAGATATAAATGTATTTCATTATCCATAAGTATAACAACATTCACTTACTATTTTTCTCAAATTATATACTAAAAAAATATACTTTTTTTTAGATTTTTAAACTGCATGTAAATATTAGAAAAGAAAATAAATTCGAACTAATAGTACATATACTCTCATCAATTCAAATCTAAATGATTAATTAAAGCACGCATCAACCATAACATGTGAGATGCTTTTGTGATATGAGATTCTAAAACGTGAATATTTATACAAAATTACACATTTCCTTGGAATTCTTTCACAGTTCTAAACGAATGCGTGTAAATCGTTTATAAATAGAGAACTTTAAAAATTACAAAAAAAAAGATTTTTCGTTAATCATGGCCAATTGCCATATGATATTTTTGGCGGTTTGAATATGTGCCAAATAAATATGCTGTGTGTGCACAAAAGATACCAATAAAAATATTAATAATGCTGTTTATAAACCTATGCTATGAAATTATACGTGTATATATATATATATATATATAAACTAAATTCTACTATAACACGGTTAATTCGTTCCATGTTGTATGGAAACCGTGTTAAGCGAAACCTAGAAGTAATAGACATCTGGGGAATGCGTTCCATGTTATATCCAAACCGTGTTCTCGGATTGTTGTGCTATATCGAAATCGTATTGAGCGAAACTTAGAATTAACACAAATTCGAGGCATTTATTCAAAGTATTTTTAATGATTTTAAGAGTTCATACATTAAACCAGAAATAAACAAAAATTCAACATTTTTGCAAAACTAAAAAATACAAATTCCAGCAATAATAAGTACTTGTTAGAAATCAAACACTATTAATTTTCATGATCACTGTCTTCTAGAACCACTATTCATCTATCTTTTTTTTCTCTTAATGGACTGAAGGTCCTCATCATTTGTTATATCTTCATTATTAAGTCTACCCGAATTAGTTATAGGCACCGATGCATTCTTACTTCATAATTCTGACAAAATTTCTTGATGAGGACCTAAGCAGCTCTGCGGTTCTCTTTTAAACTTTCCACTACCTACTACTGAACGATCATTTTCAATGAAATAAAGTTCTAATTTTTTGTCCAAGTCTATTGCTATTTGGACAACATCATTTAAACTGTGACTAACACACGAAACAGTGTCATCGAAACATTCGTGCTATATGAGCGTTGTCTAAGTTTTTTAATTCGTGCTATATGGAAATCGTGTTATAAGAATATAGTGTTATAGGAGGGCTGTCACAATTTTTGCACCGTGTTATATCGAAATCGTGTTTTCAGAATACTGAGTTATAAGAAGGTTGAGTGTGTGTGTGTGTATATATATATATATATAAACAAACATATATACATATAAATACACACAAACATATTCTCACAAAAATACAACGGACTTGTGCACATACAAACATATGTGATTGAATGAAGCTGCTGTACTGTCAGACAGCAGCCTCTCCACTGAATCAGTAACAACCAAGACAATTCCAAGTATATTTTAAATATTATTTACATGAATTAGAGAACAAAAAAAAATAATAGCACTAGAAACATTCTACTGATATTCTTCACAGACAAAAAAAACAATAACGCATACACTGTATATACATGCGATAAGTATGTTTATCAAAATCCATGCACTCAAACAGCCATGATAATAAGAACGTTTGAATTGTAGGTTCATATAAATGTCTACCGATGATTATTTAGGCATTTCATAAGTAGGCTGGCATGCGGTTCATTGCTTACACATACAATAGACATTCCACGACCTACACACATTTACTGAGAACGTCACTTAGCTAGAAGACAGCTAGTAGATGCATACGTACGTACGTAGAGATACACTTCATTAGGGAACGATATGCTTTCAGTCACAAGAATCACTTTGCAAGTTTTACGTGCAAATGTTTATATACTTAGTATAAAAATTCGTATATTTGAACACGTACATATATTGTTTATGATGTGTATGTATGTGTTAGTGATATTACATATATATATATATATATATATATATATATATATATATATATATATATTAAAACATATGTTCACAAGAAAAATTGAAATACAGAGAGGAGAAAGCAAATATGTCTCTTTGATCTAACTTATTTGGAAGAATGATTCATCTATGAGAGGGCATTGAGGACAAAAAATTAAAAAGGAGTTCACTTATACAAAACACTTCGATATTCTATTTAATTAAAAAAGAAAAACAGTCAACCATTATATTTTTCTCATTCTTATGCAAAGGAGCAATTAATTTTTATTCATACATGTGTAATAGTAGAAATAGACTTTGAAATGAGAGTTAAAAATCTTGTAACAAGAAAAACAATTGATGAAGTGATTTTTTTTTACTAAACAGAAATTATTGACAAGGTAAAAAATATGTAGACACAAAAAGAAACAAGTGTACAGATAGGATGAACATGCTTTAAAAAAATAAATAAAATAGTCAAATTACTTATTCAATTCGAATAAATTTATAGAATATCTTTATTCAAAACCGGGCTATAGGCTAAATATGACAACATACATACATATACACACACACGCATATATATATATATATATATATATATAATTATATAATGCTATATATTTCTATATAATAGAAATAAAATTGAGAAACATTTTTTACTTAAATCACAAAAGGATAACACTAAAGAAATTAACCGAATGTATAAACCATCTTGTAATAACAAAAATCAAATATAAGCCAATATTACAAAACACTAACATAAACAACACAAATATATTTGCCCCGTCTCTGAACTTGCAACATATTCAACCAGTTAAAACGTTATTAAATATTTGATTGTCCAAGAAGAAATAAAAAATTTTATACGATAAAATTGCCTGTTTACTAGCAATAAATTTACTTATAAATGTCGCTTTTGCAACATATGAGACTTTTTAAATACTTTCTGCTTTATTAAAATATTAGGTTGGTAGGAAAATAAGTGCGGTTTTTATTTTCCGAATTCTCTAACCATGATTTTTCCTTCTAGAAGTGTAATTTCATCGTATTCATGTTAATATCATTTTAAAATACATTTTTCGGTCTGTATTTTGGTAACATCGACTTAGTTTTATTATTGATTTTGCTTGAAATTGGACTATTGAATTAAAAATGGAAAAGAAGCAAATAAGAGCATTTCTTCGTATGAGTTCAATACGGGTGGTAAAGCAACAGAAACTGCTCGTCAACATTTTATCGTGAGTACTATTAAGGAACGTCGGTCAAAAAAGAAAAAATGTAAATGAATTTAAAAGATCATAAATCGTAATCATTTTTCTATCAACCAAATAATACCGTTAATTAACAATACCTGATTTAAATAGTTAGAAAGCTTATATTCTGAATCACATAACTTTATGTATGAATAAACATATCAATTACATGGATTTAGTAGACAGAAGAGACATCCAAAAAAACAGGCAGAAATTAATAAATACTGTATGTAAAAATATTTAGTTTTTTTTTTCTTTCCTTCAGATTCTAACTTCACTGTTGCATTTACCTTCTAGGTTTACTATTTTATAAAATGTTGTTAAGCGATATTATTAAATGAAAAAGAATTATGAAAAAGTAATCGCCGGAAAACATTTTTAAAAATTGTAATTAGATCAAAGATTAAAAAGCTTCAACAAATTTTACATTAAATGATAAAGGCTTCAAATAAATTAATCAAATAAAAATAGGTTTTAGGAAATACATTAATATTAATTAATATATATATATATATATATATATATATATATAATGTACTCCTTTTATATAACTAAATCAAAATAAACCAATATTTAAATTTGTCAAAAACACATAAAGAATATATTTTTGCGCCAAAGATGAGTGAAAAAAATATAAATTCCATACACGTTCTTCCCTCCAAAACACAATATTTTATTATTGTATAAATTATTTAACAACGATAGACATATAAATACTACATAAACACAATTGCATGCATAAATCTACTGACTCAATTAAACAGACATTGCCATTACAAAATTACCATACAAAAAGTGGATGCATATTTCAAACAAACCAAAAAAAAAATATATTCTTTAAAAATTATAACCTTTTTTCTTCATCGTAGATATAAGTAAATATACTGTAATAAAATTTTGATCAAATTTCAATTATAATAATTAAAGATACGCCACTGCAACAAAAAATCATTCAGCCTTCACAAAGATATTTATGGAGCACTGCAAATTTGCATATCGCGTTTGATATAGTAATCTGTTCAGCAAAGAAAAAAATATGTACAAATGCATGCGTGC
>CM068317.1:26157500-26180000 GCA_034766995.1 Acanthacorydalis orientalis
TATTGAACACCTGATGTAGTAAATAACCCATTTTTAAATACAGACTGGCAAATCATATATTCCCTATGTTTAAATATAGTTATGGAATTAAATAAATATCTTTAAAATGTTTCTTTATTTCGCCTTTTTGAAGAATGTTGAAAAAAATAGTGATACAAATCATTTTTTTTAGAATTCATTCCGGTCAGTCATACAATGATCCTGTGTTATATGACATTTATTAATATTTTTCAATGAAAAATATTAATGAATGCGTCCAATGAAACTTTAATTTAATGGTGATAACAATAGCCGAAAAATAATAGTAGCATATACCTCGCCGATCCAACACACACCAGATCAGACATGCTTTCATTATGTATCATATGTTACGTATTCAATCAATATTTAATTTGTTAGTTAGCAGCTATGTTCCGTGTCTATCACGTTTGACCTCTAACTATAAGCATCTTCCTTTCATTTCCCCCACAATCATAACAACATTGTATCTACAAATACATATATAAACATACATATACACCCAACAATATAAAACAATGCAATAAAAATGGCAGACTGCATGACCGGACACACATGTAATTACATCATAAATGCACACACATACTTCTCTAACACACCATACGCTCGCAGAGTCGTTTGTATTCGCAAGGTCATCGCAGCGTCATTGTGTTATGTCTGTGTGCTAGTGTGCGTTGTATACGTACATGGTTCATTTGTATAAACGCATACAAACAGAACACGCATACGTAAAAGACACGTGTACGTACATAACAAACCACACACAACACATACAAAGCCACACAAACACCAAGAAAAGCAGAGACTTACAAAGCAGCAAAGCAGGCAGGCTGGCAGGGCAGGCAGAGACATACACAACAAAAACGCACACGCGCGCGCGCATAAACGTGCACTAACATACAACACATTCATCCTATACTGTACTTCTGCATGTGTTATGCTACCAAGGATTATAATTACCATTTCGACGGAAAAAAAATGAACAGAATCTTAGATCAATCGTGTAAACAAGTGAACAAAAATTAATCTTCAGGAAATGAAAATATAAAATCATGACCATAGAGCAGCACACACAACAAAATATAAAATCTGGAAAAACGTTACCGGCATGCGTAACAAAATTCGGTATAAATTCAGTTTTCTGCATAATGAAACTAAATTAATCACTAGATGTACTTTCAAGAAATTAACATTCCTTGGATTACTACAGAACACAAATGCTGGAACAAATGCTTTTTAACTTCACATAATAGGGATAACCAATTGAGTTTATTTTTTGTTTTCTCAAACATCTTAATATAAAGAATAAAATGATTTATTCAAGTAAAGTTCTATACCGAGAATAGGCAAACTGCGGCTCCCAAAGCTACGCTGTGCGGCTCCCGAAACAATTTTGGGTTTCATTGCCAGTTTTCCTAAACTTTTATATGAATAATCTATCTATAATAGTATGTATGTACCAATATTAAAATATTCTATATATAAACGGGTAATTCATATTATCTTTTCAAACATCCATCATATACATTATGTCTCCAAACTGCTGTTTAATGTGGCTCTACAATTATGGACAATCCTTTAAAAAGGACACGAAACTAGACAATTTTGTTAATTAAAACTTGCTGAATGCAATAAAAGCAAATTCGGAACGGGTTACTGTGTAAATTTTTGAGAAAAATATCTCTAAAAATTCAACTTTTAACTGCAAAAATGAAGACTCAAAGTCTTCAACGAGTAGATTAGACACATTCTGCTTTGGTGAGTAGGACTACTATATAGTTGTATATTTATTAATCATATTATGTCGGTAGGAAAATAATTGCGGTTTCGTATATGAATTTGAAAATCATAAACCGCAATTATTTTCCTACCAACCAAATGAATACAAGTTTAAAATAATACTTTGTGGTTCTTGAACATTCAAAAATGTATGAAAGATATTATATGTGACTCTTATTATCAAAGAAGTTGCCCACCTCTGTTCTATACATTAACCAAAAGAATTGATTACTTGAATTTAATTATTGATTTTCGTACAAAAAGAAAATGTAATTTCGCGTTCTGAGAATGATAGGTCGACATATAAATGCATATAAACAATAATCACAAACTGTTAATTTTATTAAACATTCTCTGTTCAGAAAATGAGTTTTTGATCAAAAAAAAAACCAGTTTTTTGGTTTGTGCGAACGAGAAAACAATGATTGTCGCATTTATCCGCAGAAAAAACTACAACGTTGTAAAAATAAATCAATCTGCGATGTTTATATAGCCACACAAACATATATATAAAACGACTACGTTGCGATGTATCAGTGATAATAATTATATAGACATATGAATTTTAAAAAATATATTTATTGTTTCATTTGGTTCAAATACAGACTTATAATTGTCAAGTGGGCGAGCGCAGCGAACAAGAGGCAAAGCCCCCTAGTGTCATAAAAATCAAATACATCAAAGAAAAAAAAACTTATTGTATCTATCTTCGAATAACAAATTATTAAAGTTACACAAAATCAAGTTATGCTGTATTAATTTTTGAAATATAATTAAAGAAGAACTAACCCTATTTCCATAATTCTATGTCTCTGTAATAAATAAATTTTATTTGAGAACACTAAAGATGCATATTTTTTTAAATCAACGCCGCAAATGGCGCTGAACTCTAGTTTATTATTATTTTAATCTAGGTCGTTCTTTACAGTAAAAACCGCGATATTTCTTTGATGCTAACGCAACTGCAATTTTTCACTTAAGTACAACATTAAATGAGACTTCAAATGAATAATTGTTATAAAAAAATAAATATATCATGAATTTTACAGGAAATTCAAATTGCTAAACGCCAGTAAAGTTAATAATTATATAACAAAATAACGACTTATTCAATGAAAGATCAATAACAGATATAAAGAAAATAGTGTAAAATATAATTACGATAATTTAAATTGTATAAAAATAGCATTGTTTCTCTTTGTACGAAAACATCCAAATTTGAACCGAAGAATAACTATTGTTTTTTTACATTAATTGGTTTTGTAACCCTATGTGAATTTAGAAAATAGACAACTGTTGGCCATACGAAGCAAAGAACAAATTAGTGTAACAAATAATAATTCTCTCTCTCTCTCTATATATATATATATATATATAAACAATTTCAAAAAAAAAATACATAGAACAACATCATAATAATTAATCTCATAACAAAAGGTTTATTTGCTAGTGATAAAGATAATTTTTCATAATCTCTAACATTTTTAATGACATGCAGTGACTAGTAAAAAGACAACGCATATTTAACTTTGCACCGTATCAAAAATATGCAGAAAAAAGTAATATAAGCACATAATAAATAACACATCTATGTAAAACAGGATGTAGCTTATGTTTGATAATGGATTGTATGGTTGTAAAAAGTATTTATTTGCACATTTGTTGCATTTACAAGAATTTAATGTTCAAATAACAAAGAAAATAGATCTGCCTGACATTGAATTCAAAATAAAAAAAATATTAAAGAAGCATGTAGATTCTTACAAAATGACTATTAAGTAGAAAAATATTCAAACTGAATAATATATTTTTTCACTGAAAATTTTCATTATTTCAATGTATTGAAGATATAACAGAAATACAGTATTTTCTTTATAAAACGGTTACTTTGACGTATAAAATTTACGGATATGACATAGAATATCAGGTCTAAGATGAAGCATCATATCAATCATATGTAATGATTGTAAATATATTATATATATATATATATATATATATATATATATATATATATATATATATATATATATTTACACACTGTTTACTTCTGTATAGTTTATTTCTCTCGTGATTATATAATACCACAACGGATGGGACATACAACTTTACACACACACACATATGTGTGCATATGTGTCCTGTGTGTGTGTATATTTATTTATATATATATATATATATATATATATATATATATATATATATATACATACAATTAATACCTTAGAATACCGTAGAATATTTTATGTTACTCTATTACCAAAAATCCTATTCCTTAAACCTAAAGTATTCAATTCTTTCAACTATTTCCGTACTATGTAATCATAAGAGAAAATAAATGTACAAATAAATAACATTGGAATCTAGATATGTTTTGCCTTAGTAGAAGTGTGTCAGTTAAAAGCAATCTTTATCACATAATATGAAAACGGACATGAAAATCTATACCAGTTAGAATCAATTTCCATTATTTTAGACAGAAATGGTATACGTTCACTTTATTACATAAATTTGTGGATTTAGAACTTATTTAATACACTATTTCAACTTCTATGTTCAAACATTTGTTTGTCAATTAATTAATGTTTGAAATAAATTATATATATATATATATATATATATATATATATATATATATATATATATATATATATATATACTACAATAAGGCAATATGCAATTTAAACAAACTCATTTATAATAACTGTACAATTGGTAAAAAAAAGAAATACATATCTAATGAAATGTTAAAGTACAAATAGTTTTCTCAGTACTGAATTCGAAAAAGATGAACATCGTTATTATCAAGATTTTTTTGCGGCGAATAAAACATAAAAAACCACCTTAATTTTTTATTATAACTTAATAAAATTTCTTATAAATACTAATATATTTAAATACTTTCAATTAAAATTGAAACACTTACTGTATACGAACAAGTACCAGACAATATAAATAAAATATATGTATAATATATGTAAATAAAAATAATTTAAAGAAAGAGACAGAGTATAAACAATATAGAATATAAATATTAGCGAAAAACTATTTATTCAATCTCCAAATGCAATATTTATGACTTTCAACTGTATTTTTAAAAAACTTAATTTTTCATTAATTATATATATATATATATATATATATATATATATACATGTGTGTGTGTGTGTGCATGTGTGTGTGTGCGTGTGTGCGCGTATGAGTACGTATGTATGTAAATACATTATTATTAACAATGCCAAAATAAATGTGAATATGTAAATATATTTTTTTACTATTTTTCTGTGTAAGTACACTAAACACAACTTGGAAAGATAAGATAGTGTCTGGATAGCTTTTCTTTGATATCTATTTTTAAATATGAAACACCGCTATATATATATATATATATATATATATATATATATATATATATATATATATATATATATATATATATGCATTTATTTATATATATGCATTTATTTATATATATAATGTGCACTATTAAAAAAATAAATTCTCGAACACATAATTACCTTTACGATACCATATATAAAAAAGGTATACAAAAACAATAAATTATGTACATACATTCATACTAACAAATGTTCCATATGTATGAGTATGCTATGTACAAATGTGGAAATGTGTGTGTGTTAATAATGTGTGTGTATGGGTTTGTTTATATATATATATATATATATATATATATATATATATATATATATATATATATAAAAACCCTATATTCTCTTGTTCCATTAAGTAACAAGTTTTTATTACTTATATATTTTTCTAGTTTTGGCGTTTCATATACGTATGCATGTTTATGTCTCTCTCTCTCTCTCTCTCTCTCTTTATATACATATATATATATATATATATATATATATATATATATATATATGTCATAAAAGACAAGCTACTTGATGCAATTCGTTGCATTTTTGCAATACTGCATGTGGGAAGAAACATGTTATGGTTCTAACTTATGATAATTAACTGTCTACGGTGACATTACTCAGTTTCTAAGGTCACGCCTGCATCTGTGTATGTGTACTTCTAGCTACAGTAGAGTACTTAACACTTTTTCTCTTCTATTGTGGATTTACTGACAACATTAGGATAACATACTTGGTTTTGTTATTATAATGATATCGAATACTTTTTCATTGAAATTCATAATCGCACACGTTTTATTCATTTTACTGAAATTATACAATTCAATACATTCTAATCTGTCACTATAATTGTTAATATTAAATATTAACAATTATAGTGACCAATATAGTGATTATTATAACAATACCATATTATGTCTATAATTTTCAAACATTTATGTTACACCTAAAAAATATCATGTTTGAATGAAATATATACAAAATATGAACAATTCAAAATGTAAACATCATTATAACAGATACAGATGACTAAATTGATACCAATACTTAAACGTAATCCAAAAAATTATTTATTTATTTTATCAGAAAAATTCAAAATAATCAGTTACTTGAAATCTAATCAAGTTTCCAACAGTAAAACACTCATTATATCATCTAAAATAACGTACATTTCTTTAATAATTTATATATTATAAAATGCCTATATTTAAATACATACATCCTTGAATCATTTTTTTTTTAAAAAATATATATTGATAAAACAATGAAAACTCGAATAATGACAACATAACGGAAAGACAATCATTCAAAATAAGTAAATAAATAAAATTTAATGACAGTTGAATTGTAATTCAAAACAGGATCAAAATTATAACCTAACTATTCATCAGTGGAATATGAAATCTATTTAGTGAGTTCAATATTTATATTGGCTTCATTTTAGTGAAACATCCTTGCAATTTCAAATGAAAAAAATTTAATGAGAAAATCGCCACTAATCGATATCAATATAAAAATATTAATAAACTACAATTATAAAATAAATACCTTTTATTTCAACAGAATTGAAAAAAAAAATAGATTACATATATATATATATATATATATATATATATATATATATATATATATATATATATATATATATATAAACTGAGAAGGACAATCCCCTTCAAAATATACAAAACAAAACAACCTTAAATAATTTACTATGAGTTGGATATTTGAAAAATAAAAAAGTCGAAATTCAAACTGATTTAAAAAATAAGAGGTCAAATGAATTTCAATCTTACGAGAATAGAAAATAACCATTAATTGGACCAGATCTAATATAAAGTAGAATACAGAGATTTCTAAATTAAACTATAAAAACGATACAGAAATTAAAAACCGACTTATCGGTCAAGAATTAAATAATATAAGCTAATAATAATAACTAAATATAAAGAAAATATAATCTCATGCTGAAGCGCAGAAGTGATTTACATTCAGGAAATTCATATGACAGAAATAGAAAGAGGTCAGAAACGACAAACTGGCAATAAAACTAGAGACCGACAATATTTTGTAAGAACAATTTTATTAAATTTAACAAACATATATCAACAAACATTAATTGTGTGTGTGTGTATGTATTATGTATGTATGTATATATATATGTGTATATATACATATATATTATATATATATATATATATATATATATATATATATATATAAATTATGTAAAGAAAAACAAGAGCAAGTTATAGAAAGTAAAATAAATTGCAACCTTCGACCTCTTCCACAAAAAACATAATATCTTAGATACTTGTATGAAAATTATTTCATTTTGAAAACAAGCTTCCTAAATATTCAAAAATGAATATATATATATATATATATATATATATATATATATATATATATATATATATGTATGTGGGTGTGTTGAAAATAAAAAAGAAGAAAATGTAATACACATGAAATCAATTGTTAATTATAAACAAATACAACAAAATTAAAAGTTTAAAATGAAAATGAAAAGAACCTCCTGAGAAACAGAAAACATCAAATTGCTAACAAATAACTGATTTTTAACTAATAGCCACGCACTACAATAAGACTACGAAAAAAAGAAATTAATATAAATAAATATATATACATATATATATATATATATATATATATATATATATATATATATTCTATCGTCTTCTAATCTATGAACGAGATCAAGGTCCTCAAAAATAAACTAAATATACATGGAAATGAGACATGGAATTGTTCAAATTGGTAGAGACACACTTGTCCAACAAATTATTCAAGATATATGTACATAAAATCAATAACATATCAATACCATCATATTCAATTAATTATTCAATAAAATAGCTCATATTAAACAATAAAATGCTTTATAAAGAACAATGAAATATTAAGATGTCTATTACTGAACTTTCTTTTTTTCTCTCTCTATCTCTCCACATATATATATATATATATATATATATATATATATATATATATATATATATATATATATATATATACTATATATATATATGTATATATACACTCTATATATATATATATATATATATATATACACTATATATATATATATATATATATATATATATATATATATATATATATATATATATATATATATATATATATATATATATATATATAGTTTTAAAGGTTGAAAATATACAATTCTTTACATACAGCGGTAGAAATAAGTAAAAGAAATATTATAGATACAAACACCATTACCTTTTACGAACTTGACTCTAGGACCTCAAGCAACCCTAATCTATAATAATATGCCAATCTTCAGTTAGTTTATTATTAACAGCACGTACATCGTAGACAAAGACTAGACCTGAGGAATCGTTCTACTCATGTTTTGGGTCCCATATAAAGCAACATGGGGTCAACGAGTGCGTCACCGAATAACACAAAAAAGTTCACGGTACATTGACACTGCATAAGAAAGGAAGTTAAACAGGTGACTAAAAATATATGATCGAGTATCTATCACGGTACACCTGCTTTTATTTATTAACAAAAATTATCGTGATATTAGATGTTTAAAGAAAAAAAAATGTGATTCTGAAAGTGTATACAGAACGATATATTTTGTCAGATTTTTGTACACTAAACATCTATATAATTTTATTAATATAAAATTAGAAAAATAAATTAATATTAATAAATCCCCGACAGCCGTGAATGTAGATTAAAAAGAATAATAATAATTATATATTTTCAATGGAAATTTTAACGTTATATACATATTTCAAGTTGTCATTTACAATTATAGTATTGTGTAGGCTGTTAGGATATATAGATACTACAATTGATATTGACTTGTAATCAAAACTTCAAAATAACTTAATAATTATTTGAAATACCATACCAAATACATTGGTAATCATGGCAGACAGTTTTAATAGCTTTATTCTATTACATAAAACATTATATCTCAATTTTGGAATCGAAAAATACATCCATAATCATATATAAATATTAAAAAACAAACTACAAGTTTTCGAGATACAGTGCACTAACATCTGAATATATTTATTTGTAATATTCTTCGTAAATTACTTTCCACTGCGTTCAACAAATCTCTTCATATTTTGTTTTATTGCTCTCTTGCATTAAAATAATAATATTTTAAACTCTTTATTAATAATTGAGAAATATTATAAATATATTTTATTAAAAAATGACGTTAGAAACACGGCGTGGATGGATTTTTATTCATGTAAAGTACTTTGTATTTTATGATTATGAAAAGTTTAATGAGTTTAGATGAAATTTTATAAAAAAAAAGTCTTGTGTGCTGTTAATGATGCGCATAAATACTCCATTCACTGAATAATAATACTGCAAAGTTGTGTTGATGCCGCACCCGTAACCAACTTGAGAGTTCAAAGGGTTTTTTTTTAAATAGGGTTAATGAAATATCGCTATGTATACTTATAATGACTGAAAAGAACGTTTACCTCCGCAAATTCATTCCTCAGCACTTACTACCAAACAGAAAGAATAAGTTGGATGTAAATGACTAAAATAAAAATTAATAAAGAACTTTACTACTTCTGTCCAGGAAAATATGCAATTGGAACTAAAATCAGAGTATTCATTATATCACATTGGCATTAATGAAATTTTTTTTCTTTAATTATACTCGTGTCATACAAAGATGTCATTATGCATTTTCAAACACATATATAACAAATGTAAGAGATTTCTTTTAATTTGGTCTATTTTCATGGATTTACTATACTATTTTGTACTATATATATATATATATATATATATATATATATATATATATATATATATATATATATAATCGGTAAAATAAATTAATACGGTTAAAATTAAAGTAAAAATGATATCTGATATAGTACAAAATAGCAGTGTACATAGTAAACATAAATACATCTTTTTACTATCAATATCGTACTAATAATAATGAGAGGTAATGGTGACAATAATGTTCAAACGACTCCCCGTCAATTGCAACCCTTCTAAAATCTAAACATTTTGCAGTTCTAACCATAGTGTAGACTAAGTATTATTCAGGGATGTTACAGCAGAATAACGGACCCACAATACAGTTATTTTCTAATTCTATTTATAACGCATTTACCTTAATACATTTTCGCACATTTAGAACTACATTCAAATAATGAAAAATTTTCATAGATATTTGAAACTGGTTAAATAAAAAAAATATTTTATCCACACTATGTGACAAAATAACGTACGCTGTTTTATTTTTACTTTTTTAATGCAAACAAAAAAAAATATTTATTAAAAACGTGAACCACACTAACAAATTAAAATAACTGTCGTAGAAACTCAAATTGTATGAGTTCTCCTGGATAATGTTTAGTTGTGTGCTACGAGATTTTTTCTTTAAAAAGAAAACGGTCGGAAACATCTCAAACTACACATTTTAAGGGAAAAATATTAAAATATCAACTCTTAACATTCATCTAACATAAAAAAGATAAAAACAGATCAGTCTAAACAATCTCTAAAATGAATATATTCCTTCCAAAAATTTAAGCTTCCACTAGTACCTGGCCATCAATTAAATCTATTTTCTTATACAGCTGCAATCTGCCAATTATCTTAATGTGTAAATATATTTATTTATTATATATATATATATATATATATATATATATATATATATATCCGAAACAAAAAAAATCACTATGGCATTAAAAAAATGGTTTTTCATCTAAAACAAAAACAACTACAAATGTAAAAAAAATAATTATTTGAACATGTATGTAAATAAAAACGATAATGGATAATAAAATTGAACCTCGACGTTTTATGGAACGACTACAATAATATCAAACTGATATTAATTTATCAAATGAGTATAAATATGACAATACCTCGAAAGGGGCCTCAAGTCACACAAAAATAAAACAGTTAATAAACTAACGATTGAATAATTGGAACGTGTTATCAGTGTTTTGCTACCATTTCATAATTTTTTCATTAAATATATGATTTTTTTGAAAACGGACCTATCAATATCTCTCATGGGTCAATAAAAATTCCAAATATATCATCTTGGTCTACAATTTATCACTGACGTTTGTCATGTTGAAAAATGTATATGAATTATCTTGTCAATATGTCTCTTTAATCATCATGTACAAAGATAAGTTCAATATTTATTTATAAGTTTATCTTTAGTTTAGTCTAAAAGGCTACACAATCTATTTAATTAAATTATATATTTACTCTAAATTATGAATATATTATTTATAAATATATATGAATTATATACATAATATTCATATACAATACATACATGCATATATATATATATATATATATATATAATATGTATGTATTTTTACGAAGCGTTATAAACAGATCCCTTTCTTCTGGTAACAGTTTTAATAATAATCATGTGCCAATACATGATATGATTTTAATATTCAAATATATGAAATATGCTTCAATTTTTACAATAAATCTTTCTTGTTGTTGCTCGTACTTTTGAATACTGATAACGGAAATAGCTAGTAGTTTCAAATAAATATTTTCTTCTTCGATATAACTTTCGACCTTTATAGATTTTATATACTGATAAAGTAAAGACAATATAGATTTAGTACTACTTTTCAGTATAAATGTCGTAATTAGATTACAAGGCAGAAGCTGAAGCAAATTTAAACCTAACTTTTATAAATTATCTCTTATATACCGCAATACTACTCTACACACATCTTTCCGAAACTATTCAAAAATGAATTTACAAAATAAACAATGATGAATCACTGGCAATTTTCATAAAAAAATATTGGTATTATTTCATTTATAAAAATAAATTTGGCAACCGTGCCAAACTGTAAGTGTAACTTTAGAAAAATTATCATAAATCCTGAATTTATTATCAATTATATATATATATATATATATATATATATATATACTACCTTGATCAAAAAGTTCCGGGAAGTTTCAAATAAAACGCAAAATATTTGATTATTTATTAAAATTTATTTTATCCCATTTAAAGTATTCTCCAATCTTTGAAATAGTCTTCCGGCTACGATTCAGCTAATCTTCGATACATTACTTATAGTCGATTGACAGTATGTCCTTCAACTCGACCAGCGAATTTTTCGTAATAGTTTAAACAAAGTCAAAACGACATCCTTACAATGGCAATTTGAGTTTGGGGAATAGGAAAAGTCGCACGGCGCTTTATCAGACGGATAATGCACTTTCGGAGTGATTTTGATCGAGTTTATGGCGACAAAAATTGCGAACAAGCATTGAAGTGTGATCCAGCGCATTATCGTGATGTAAAACCAAGTCCTTGTAAAATCTAAGAATTGTTTGCCCACAAATTCGGTTCATGTTTGCGGATCGCTCTCTGCAAACGTTTCACAGAACGTAAATAATATTCCTTATTGATTTGTTTGACCCTTTGGAAGAAATTCTTTATGAACCATGTCACGATAATCGAAGAAAACAGTCACGAGAATCTTGATATTTGATCGGCTTCGGCGGTCTCTTTTTAGTCTCTGTTCACCTTAACTACATCATTCGGACGAGTGTGTTCCGCCATCAAATCCGTACATCCGAGTCTCGTCTCCAGTTATAAAGGTCTGACTCTTAGATTCTTCAGATATCATCTCGGTGGAAACATCAATGTGACGCTGTTTTCACTCGAAATTTAGCGTTCTTGGCACAAGTCTCGCTGCGACACGTTTCAAGTGCAAAGTATCGGTCAAGGTGCTTTGGTAAGATCCATACGATATACAAACATTATCAGCAATCTCTTGCCTAGTTAGCCAACAATCATTCAGGATCAAATCATTCACTTTTTGAACATGTTCTTCATCGGCTGATGTCAACGACCGTCCCAAACGAGGGTCATCTACAGACTGTCGGCCCCCCTTAAACGAACTGTAGGACTAGTATACCCACGTTTTAGATAAACACTTGTCTCCAAATGCTTTTTCCGATATTTCTAACACGTCAGCATAAGAATTTTCGTTTTTGAAAAAAAAAATTAATACAAACTCGTTGCTCGATAAATTTAGATAGTAAAATTCGCCGAACTCACCAAACACCACTTCACAAAAAGTTCAGCTGTTCACGAATGATATGAGAGATCACAATAATTTTTAGTATAGATTACAATGGAAGTAGTATCAGCATTATCATTTAAAAATTGTAACCTTGGGTTTACACGGTTCTTTCAAAATATAAATTCTGGAATATTTTTAATCATGATAGTTTATATATATATATATATATATATATATATATATATATATAATGATACACAATAAACAATATTTTTACATTTCTATTTTCTCTTACCATCTCATCAATTGTGCAATTTTCTATTTTTAATATTTAAAACAATACAATCGATATGATCCAATTCTAGACTTGCATCAATTAATTAGTTTTTTGTAATTATTTCTTTCTACGTATGTGTGTGTGTGTGTGTGTATATATATATATATATATATATATATATATATATATATATATATATATATATATATATATATATATATATAATTAAATCCAATTTAAGTTAATCCATATTTAACTTACGGTCAATTATATTTCCCCATTTTAAACGACATACTAAGTAAACTTTTCTTTTTATGTTCATATAAAACTTAAACATAAATAAAAAAAAATCTTGCTATACAACTATTTTACAATTATAATTGAAAACAAACTGCTCACTACAACTTTAACTTACAATTTTAACATCTACCTACCGACGAATTTTGCGATTTCAAATAATCAATGACTACTGACTTTTTCTCATTTGTATACATTTATAATAAAAATAAAATGTAACGAATTTGAAAATATTCTGAACCTGTATTTAAACGAAAAATATCGAGAATGGGTTTAAAGCAATAACATGAATATTGGAAGAAATTAAAAATATCTAATAGGCTATAAGAATGAAATACAAACGAATCGAATTACGAATACCAACATATAGAATTATTAAAAGTTCTGAATGAAGCATATATTTTTAACCAGCTAAGATATATACCAGCTAAGCATAGAAATCTAATTTTCCAGGCGAAATTGATAACGAATCATTTCTTGTCAATTGTAATTGGAGTAAAATGAAAAATTTTTAAGCAGCATAGACTTTATTTAATTTTTATACAAGTTTTTAAGAGGCATTTATTTAACATAATGGCTATATTTATATTTGGAATTCTATTCACCTCTCTCTCTCTCTCTCTCTCTCTCTATATATATATATATATATATATGCGTGTGTGTGTGTGTATGAATGTGTGTATGCATGCATAAATACTTTATTAAATAATAAACAAATAATAAATTAAATTTACCAAGAGACTAGTAAAATTATTTTAAAAAAGTGTCATGTACAATGACCATTCGAACTTGCGACCTTTACGTTAGTAGTACGACGTTTTAGCTAACGAAACTAATTGGCTATTGGACAATCTGTTTAATGTACATTACATTAATACGTTAATATGTATATAGGTCAATCCGCTCTGCCGTTCTACATGCACTAACACTGATCGCACTTAAAATTAAGTCTCTAGTCTTAATCTCAATCAGAACATATAAAAAACGAACGATTTTTTATAAGATGGCATTAAATATAAAACTTTTTTCTGTACAATATTACTTTCCACTGTTTTGTCATTTTTAGTCCTTTATTAAAGTATACAAGTATTTTGATTATTTTTCAAATATTAAAAATGTAATACAAATACAATAATAGACTAATAAACATATTTTTCAGTTGATTTCGCGTGTATGTATGTATACATATGCATATATATATATATATATATATATATATATATATATATATATATATATACATACAGATAGATATATGTACACACAACTAATATTATTTTCACCTTTTTTATAAAAAATTAAAAGATGACTCGATAAAGTTTAAGAATTCTTTTTTTTAAAGAAAAGCACTTAACAGCATTGCGCTGAAATTGTAAAACGACAGCGACCTCTTGGCCAAGAAAATTTTACTTTTATTTCTTCAAGGACTAATTTTAAAAAGGCTAATACAATTCTCGAAACAAATATTCACTATTATTACAATTATATTTTTGTCTATACTACGAGAAAACTCATTGATACTTTTTCACCATAACTAATTATAATAATTTAATTCAAAAAGTACACCGCACACACGACAATTGTTTATTGAATATCTGGGTAAGAAATAATGGTGTAAGTTCATTTCCTTGTGTAATAAGAAAATTAATGTATAATTTCTTTTTTCGCCGAGTATATGGATTCGTCACTAATACATAAAATTATACACTAAATATTTATGATAGACATTTGATACACAAAACACGAAAACTTGTTATATAGTTAATTTGCTGTGATTAATAAAGAATAAATATTCAAAAACAATATATATATATATATATATATATATATACACATATAATTACATTTTTAATCAATAACACTAATATAGTTAGAAATTATACTTGAAGTCATGGTTGAACCAAATGCTCGTATATACGTATGCACCACAGACGGTATATGCCTACCACCTGCCATATAAATCGCTGCTCTATAAACAATAGGCTTGGAAGCAGGTACCAAATAGTTTTGAAAAAAATTAACATCCTTTAGAAGAAATAATGTAAACTGATCTTAATATAATCTTGAAATGAATGTTATTTTATACCAAACAGTAATATATTCTGTAGGTATTAACTCTACATTAGATATTCTTATATACTAAAATTATGTCCTCTATAAAGAATAAACGAGAAGTGTGTATTGCTATAATTATTTTTAAAAAATGAAAACGAATACTTATGAATATTCTCGCAAACTGTTATTATTACAAGTATTCAGTGATCGAAATATTACCTAAAATAACACCTATGTATAAACACGAACAAACAACTATTGTATAAAATAATTGTCAATTAAAAAAACTAATTATGTAACTTTCGCGTATACAAGTTGATTATTAGGGTTTTAAGGCGCTTCGGCCGCTAAGGTCATTATGCGACCGGTTTGCGGACACAAATTTTCTAAACATGTTGGTGTCTGAAAGTCTAACACAATACAAAGTCTACATGGTGTAATACTATATCAATTAACACACACTGTATTTAAACCAAATTTAATGGCGTTGATAAACGAAGCCAATTTGATGAAAATCGTACAGAAATACATTTCATTGGACAATTCGAAAAATAGAATAATCCAAAACGAGAATGCATGTTGTTCTCGAACCGAAACGTGCAAATTTCGTAAATAAACATAAGATTCTTTTTTTTTAATATTCACACAAGAGTATAATACGCATATCTATAATAATATATTTCAAGATTCAAACTGAATCTACACATATAGACCATACACTAACATTTTACGTTAAGTTTTTGCAACAAAAGGAAGGATAATTATTCCAAGTGCCACAGCAATATATACTCTTATTTAAATTTCAAACTTTCAAAAAACAATGCCGTCACATGGTTATAAATTATTGGATCCGAATTGAGGTTGCAAGAATTGAGGTTATACAAACTGCATACAAGTTGTGAGGCATTTATTTGTATGTTGTGTGTATATATACTTACATATATATATATATATATATATATATATATATATATATATATATATATATATATATATATATATATATATATATACATATATATATATATACATACACATATATATATATATATATATACACACACACATATATATATATATATACAAACATATATATATATACATATACATACATATATATAATACATATATATATATATATATATATATATATATATACATATATATATATATATATATATATATAAATATACACATATATATACATATTTATATATATATATATATATATATATATATATATATATATATATATATATATAAAGAAAAGAACAGTGAGTATTAGTTGAGGCACCGGATAATTTACATCTATTTTTTAACCAAATCGAATATAACAAGATGAAGTACATTTTATTCACAAGTGCAGTCTAAACGTAGAGTATACCAACTCCCAAATGCTAGATAGACAATGATTACACAATATAGTATTTTTAATATATATATTTTGATATCCTAATTTGTTTTTTTCTTATTATTTACACTTACTACATGCATATACATCTCATCTCCTAAAAATTAATAGTCCCTCAACTCACTAACTTTCTTGTGTCTTCCTCTATTTCATTATTTTCTATATATTTAATTTCAAATACTTACTGTCGAATAAACAAATTTTATAAATTTATTAAATTCCTAAAAAAATGTTTGAATTCTGACTAATAGTATAATAAAATTAGTTCACTATTCGTGTAAATAAACTTAATTCATTGCTGAACATTAAAGGTATTTTTTCTATTTAATTATTTCGCACAGAAAATAAGTTTTAATTTGACAGAACGTCCTTTGTACAGAGAGTCGCCCCTACAGTGATTCAATTTCTGGATTACTTCGTACTGGAAACATGCATTGTAAATATACATAAATCGACTTCATGAATTATTACATGCTTTTATCTAGCAGTAACTCGCAAATCAAATTCAAGGTCAGAATAAAACGCGAAGACAAAATTGTATATTGTGGAAAATTCGTTTAAGACGAAAAATGCGAACACTCATTTCAATTGTTGTCTTATAAATTAGTCACATTAACGATATGTTGCTTAAAAGTAAACATTTCGATTTTCTTTTTTAAAAAAAAATAATAAAAAGATACAAAAGATAGATAATAATTCTCGGTATATACCTCTGAATATACTATTTTACATAACTAAATTATTTACTGAAATATTCTTCAGATGTGAATTCATTTTCACATAAATCCAAATTGACTTTACTTCTTGTTTTCTAATATGAAGGCATGAGTGGATATCATCCATGTTAGCGCATAGAAAAATACCGATAATTGTGACACTATTTTTGCAAGAATCACGAATGTACGTGTACTTGAACGATTCGATCCAAGTTTACTTTGACATTATTGATTTATATTGTTTTCTATACTTCGTTTTCATAAACAACACCTCTTCAGTATACATTTCAAACATACAAAATGGATTGTTTTAACATGGTGATACGTTAAATGATATTATTAATAATTCCCCGTTGAAAGGGTGCAATATATTTATATGCTGGGCAATTGTCTACGACGATATTAAAAAATACTCGTACCTGTTTCCTTTTATGATTGGCCGGCTGTACATTAGGCGGTGGTGGAAAAGGAGCATTACCGTCATACTGTTCTTTGAGCACATCGAGCACTTGTTCCATTTTCTCACGTTCAAGTTGATCCCTACAGACGTGCAGGTACACTCTCCAATTGCTCGAATCGAAGCCCCAATGGCACGTACGATTCTCAAGGTCTCGGTGAGCGTGACACACGAACTGTTGCGGCGAGAACATACCCTGGCACTCGATACATTCTATACATCTCGCCGTTCGGCTCGTGTACAATTCGGGTGTGCACAGACCGCAACATTTCCCAAAACATTCATGATAGACGCGAAAGGAGAGCGCGTCTTTGTGTGCACGTTGCGTGGATACGATAAGACTAGACGAGGTATGTAACAACGCGCTGCATAATCGCTCAGCGTCCGTTTTGGTTATCAG
The DNA here is from genome assembly GCA_034766995.1 of Acanthacorydalis orientalis. Classification (NCBI taxonomy): domain Eukaryota; kingdom Metazoa; phylum Arthropoda; class Insecta; order Megaloptera; family Corydalidae; genus Acanthacorydalis; species Acanthacorydalis orientalis. The sequence continues at coordinate 26,176,369 of CM068317.1, forward strand.
CCCGCAAGAAGGTGCGGACGACGGTAGGATTCCGTTGCTCTTCAGTTCGTTCAGTTGCTCGGGCGTGCATCTCGAACAGAATATTTGCAACTGGTCGCACTCCTGATTGATTTGATGTAACGTGAAGTCGCGCAGAACGCTGTTCAACACTTGCGGTAAACATAACCTCTTTTCGCCACCCACAACAAAACACGAGATGGACTCCCCCTCGAGTATCGTCTCTGTGCGTTCACTTCGTCCGGTGTCTGGCGCCGCCAACACCGGGAAACGTAACGCGTTCGGCAAATTGTACTCGTTCGACGACGATGTTGACGTACACACGCTCGACGATACGGGCAATGTCGTCGTCGCCGTCGTCGTCGTTGTCACAGCCGGTGCACATTCATCTTTGACCTCGACGAGATTCGATATTTCTCTTTTCGACGGCGGCACCAGCGACAAACCGGGCCCCTGAAGACTTTTTGTGGCACTGTGTTGATAATTTTTCAGTACACTTTTCAGATGTGGCGTTACCATTTCCATCATTGTTATTGAACAACAATACCGAAAACTAAATAACAAGCGTGTCGAGTAATATCGATAGTGATAAAAATGCCGATAAAGGTCGCCCGCCTTCGCGATATCTAAACCATGTTTCTAATACGTTTTAATCGAAACACATCGATTCTATTTTTGTAATAATCAACATCGACATAGTTAATCATTGTCATTGTTCTTCTTATTATTATTATTATATTAAAAACAATCCTTATGAACTATTTTTTATACAACATTCACATTTTGTACACAACGCGGAAACAACTGAAAAAATAAAAATACACTATGTAACATGACAAAACTAAACAATTTATTTCTGTACATAGATGGATTGATTAATTAATATATGTATCACTATTTTTGCACCTTGAGAATATATATAAATTAAATTTCATAACGAATCTTTCTTTTTTTACTTCATTTGCTTTTTCGTCGCTGAACTACAATCACAACAATCACATATATACCGAACAATTATCACGCATGTTTATTTTTGAATATTGTCACACGTCGCGTAGTGACAATATTACTATTATGAATTAAATTCATTTGAACACAACCCGACAATACGACTCATTCGACGACCATTTCAATGCCCCCCCAAAAAAAAATAATAATAATCACCCTTAAAACACCACCACCGCTTTTAAGTCACATCAACAATGCATAATGCGACACACAACTAACTCTCACAATGGTTCTGAACTAACTGGCAAGCCAGACATTCAACTAAAATGTCTGCCGTCTGGTATAGCGAGGCGATGCCGTTGGCTCATGAATCGTACTCCCCGACGTCTGTCAACAACAGTTTTCAAAGAATTAAAATTATCTCTATAACAATTCATTAAAAAGTGTTCATTTTTTGTAAGTGATTAGATAGTTCAATTTTATTTCATTCTCTATAAAGTTATCATCTAAAATTGTTTGTTTTTTATAAAATACTACATTTTAAATCAGAACAGAATTACTAAAAACTGGGGAGTGTGTACTCTGAACGTATATCTTCCATTGCTTCGCTTGGCTACTGAATAGTCTAGCCCGTACTCCTCTTACCCCTCGCTATAATGTCTGTTGCGAACTCACGGAGAGTCACATGACTGGCCTTCCTCCCGTCAAAATAGCGCACCGTGCGCAAATAGTATTTCGACTGTGATAAAATGAAACAGAATGTGTTTGTTATTATTTCAAAGACGATAATAAGATAGAGTTGGATATACACGTTGTTTATTTTGATAGAAGTCCGTGAACGGGCCAAGCGCATTACACTAGTGAAGCGTTAAGAATATGTATTCTACGTCACTAGGACATTAAATTGCAGAATATATTTTTTTATTATGTACTAAAAATATAATCATCAAAAACAAATTATTATTTTTAAAAATATTCGCAAACACTTCAAATTCTCAATTTATTACACACAGCAGGAAACAAAATTAATTGGTTAAGTGTATATTTCGAATGAAATAAAAATTCGCGAAAATATATTTTCACATATTTTTCTTGGCAGTTTTAACTTTAATTCATTTTAAGAGACATCTAATATATATAAAAAAATTAACAAAAACACACTTTCATTACACAATAAAAAAGTCATAAAATTTATTTTTAAAATTCCAGTATTAAAGCAAGTAAACCAAAATTAATAGAATATCACAAGCATATTTATTAATAGTATGAATTAATATTTTATAATATTTTCAATAATGTATTGTTATTTAATTATTACTTTGAATATATTATGAATTAGAATATGTTTAACTTTATTTTTTAATATTAACCACAAAAATTATAATTTCAAATACTGATAAAATTAATAACAAAAATCAAATAAATATATAAATATAATTTTAACAAATAGGAAAATAAAAATCATTTTATAGTATCCACGTTAAATAAAATACTGTTTATTTTTTTAAAAAAATTATAAAGATAAAATAATAAATTCATAATTAATTAAGAAATTTCTAAAATTTTATAATTGACTCTTCAAGATATATATGATTAAGTTTTTAGTTTCATTTTTTTTAAATAATGAAAATATTTTTTCATTATTTAAATAGTACTTTTTTATATCACGTTTCTTAATTTTTCATCTACATAATATATATATATATATATATATATATATATATATATATATATATATATATATATATATATATATATATATATGTTTAAAAAAATCCTCCGGTTGATTTTTATTTCCTTTTAGAGAGAAAATGTAATGGTAGTTGTGACATTTGAGAAATTTATATATCAATTTTGTGTTTAAAAATTACTAAACGTATTAAATAAAATACGATTTGTATTAATATATCTTATTTTAAGAGTTAGTTTTACATCAAATGGAAAGATTCGTTTTATTATTATACTGTTGAATAATACTATTTTAAAAAAAAATATTCAGAAAGAGGGTGTTTCAGGTTATCTTTCTGAATGGTGATAATATTTTGCGTCTTCGTGCTCATATTTTTAATGAATATATGAATACAAAAATGTATTTTCTTTGTGCTTGTATAACATTTTTTATTTGTTGCATATGAGTTTTCTCTTTTAAAAAGAAGAAACAATTATCGAATCTCTTCATAGTTATTCTCCCTATTACAATGCGAACATTCCATTTAGGTACCTAGTTCTAAGGTCATAATAATTTGGCCAGATCTGTATTGTTTCGACGTAGCGAGCACACTGCTCAACACTCACTCGAATACTACACTCACTCTCGCTTGTTGTGTCTCTTTCGCACACGATTTTGTGTTATGGCAATCGACTGGCGTGAGCGGGTTACCGCGCTCGATTGCGCACGAGCGACAAGGCCAACGCGCGACACGCGATACGCACGCAAGTGTGCCAGACAGGGACGGAACGGCGACAGCGTTGAAATTGCGAAAGTGTATATATACAAACACCATCTCATACCACTATCAACACGTGCTAGACTGGCAAAGACTCTCTCGTCTGGCTATATATCTATTATATTATATATACATCGTAGTAGGCCGCGAATAAACGCAAGACGTGCTTTCAACACAAGAAGTATGTCTATTGTTTTACGTATTTTGTATAAGAGCTACGGCCGCATCCGTACGATTATT
>CM068317.1:26182500-26185000 GCA_034766995.1 Acanthacorydalis orientalis
CAAATTGTATACATATTGATCAGTAGTACAGATCAGCGTTTCTCAATCGGGCTCCATATGGCTCCCTTGGGGCCACAGAACATTTCAAGAGAGCCTCAGGCCAGAAATTAGCTTTTGGAGAGCCACAGTCAGAATAAAATATTAAAATAGTATGAAAACTATTTGTCATCAGACAGAATATATATTGGAGAAGAAATATATGGTGCTAGGTGTGATATCTTTTATTTGCCAGATATTTTTGAAAAACTTAAGTTATTAAGTAAACAATTACAAAGGAAAAATTGTAATCTCATAACGTGTAAAGAAGCCATTCTTGCTTTTCTCGGAAAGCTCAGTTTTTACAAAAATAATATTAAATGTCGATATTTCCATCATTGGGCACTAGTGACATCGTACTATAAGATGATGATCTTTTTGTATACATTGAGCATTTAAAACAGCTTCATGGGGATATGCAAGTTCGATTCAATGATATAATAGATGTAAATATCCCAGATTGGGTGTTAGATCCTTTTGGGGTGAATGCAATTGATGCCAAAATTAAACTACAAGAAAGTCTCATAGAGATGCAAAATAATACGAGAGATCGAATTAAATATAAACAAAACAAAGATAATTTTTGGATAAGTAGTGAAATGGCGAGTACATTTCCACAGCTGTGAGATAGGACATATTTATATTTTCTTGCATTTTCCACATCTTATCTTGTTGAATTTGGATTTAGTCGGGTTATTCATCTGCTCTCAAAAACATGTGACCGTTTTGATGAGGTGAATAGAGGTGATCTTCGTTTATCGCTGATAACATTGCAACCAGACATTAAAAAACTTGCTAGTTTGCATCAGTCACAAGGATCACATTAAATAAAGTAAAAGTTAATTTATTATTTATTTTGTATTTAAAAATGAATATATACGTACGTATGCAGTTCATAGTAAATACGTTATAATCATTTTATTAAAAATCCATTTTGTAATTTTAAATAAACCGTGCAATATTTGATGTTTATTTTTTCATTTCTTTTTCGCTCGATCAACTGTTATAGGCGGGTGGGCGATACAGAAAATTATTAAACTCAAAAGGGATCCACATGTCAACAAAGGTTGAGAAACACTGGTATAGATAATGAAAAAAAAGATGAAATCCTTCCAATCTAGTTACATTATTGATGGAGCAAGTGGACATTTTGATTGTATGAACCCTTTGAAGTCGGCCGTGGATTCTATTGATGTCTTCCAAAGAAACTATGGTCTCAGAGTGTTATCGTTTGGATGATATATTTAAAGGTTAATAATTTCTTTCTAATGAGACTAAATCTATAACTCTTTCTTTCTTTAAAAAAAATATTGTTCTCGAAAAATCAGAAACATCGCATTCTTTTCATTCGAAAACCTATAAAAATCGTGACCTTGAGAATTGTGTTGAATAATATTTCTTTTCCAAAAGTCCATCATTAGAAGAAAGCGTATAAAAATTTCGAGATTGAATTTCCAGGTGCAAGATGTGACTGATTTGAAACCGTTTTGTGCACACTTGATTGTTTCAAAATTTTTCACACTCCACAATAATGTTATTTCTATAAATTTTCAATTACGAGGGTGGTCACAGAAGTACCCGACCCAACAAAGAAAACACAAAAATTTTGGAAAAAAATATATTTATTTTTCAACATAATCTCCTTTCAGCTCTATACACTTTTCCCAGCGATGTTCAATAAGTTCGATACCCTTTTTATAATAAGAACTGTCTTGCTCCTCAAAATACCCATTATCTGCCGACATCACTTCTTCATCGTTGGGAAATCTTGGACCACTGAGCCATTTTGTCAAGTTTGGGAACAGAAAATAATCCGAGGGGGCTAAACTGGCGAATAGGGTGCATGAGGTAGCAATTCAAACTTTAATTCATTAATTTTGGCCATTGCAATAACGGATTTGTGAGCTGGTGCATTGTCTTGATGAAACAACACTTTCTTCTTAGCCAAATGCGTCCGTTTTTGCTTGATTTCTTCGCTCAAACGTTGCAATAAGTTCGCATAATACTCACCGTTGATATTTTTTCCTTTTTCACGATAGTCAATGAAAATTATCCCACGCGCATCCCAAAAAACCGACGCCATGACCTTACCTGCAAATGAAACGGTCTTCGCCTTCTTTGGAGCCGGTTCTCCCTTTTCAGTCCATTGTTTTGATTGTTCTTTTGTCTCGGCTGTGAAGTGATGGACCCATGTGTCATCCATGGTTATGAAACGGCGCAAAAATTCTGCTTTGTTGCTGTGAAACTTCGCTAAACACTCAATTGAAACATCTTCACGACACTGTTTTTGCTCGAGTGTGAGCAAACGCGGCACCCATCTTGCACACAGCTTTCTCATGTCCAAATTTTCAGATAATATGCGATGTACCGCGCTTTTTGAAATTCCTACTATGTCTGCTAGCTCGCGCACTTTCAGTCGACGATCATCCAGTACCGCTTTGTGGATTTTCTTCACCATTTCTGG
>CM068317.1:26190000-26197500 GCA_034766995.1 Acanthacorydalis orientalis
CAATAGCACCCGAGTTCCTTCATTATCTGATTTATATATCTAAATATTAATCTTCTTTAATAATTCTTAGCTTCCATCTTCCCTCTTCGTATTATAGTTATCAGCCATTCATGTTTTAAAAGGTGCAAAACATTTACTTGGGAAGAATCCATTTCGCGAACTTCATTTCTTTGGGATGTCCAGGGGATTTTATTGCAGTAAGCTACCGTTTATTTCCGCATTTCATGTCAACAATCGATAGATTCATACTTCCGTTTGTAAAAGTAATTTTCTGCTCCAGGTGTAAAATAGTGATATTTATCTGATACTCTTCCATTCTCTGGACAGTAAATTGGCGATTCAGTGGAAACCGTCTACTGGGGATAAATCAGCTTTCTTTTAGTCGTTCCTTACAACACATAGGAATAACTTGGAAGTACTCTGATCTTTTTCCACAGGAAATGTTCTTGTGGAATGTTGTTTTTTTTCGATCACTACTACAAATAATTTCGGTAATTTCATCATCTTTCAACAGATTTTGCGGAATAAATTTTCATAATTCGTATTTAACAAAAAGTTAAATTAACAAATCTTTGACTTTTAGTTAATTGAAGATGTTGCAAAAGGAGTAACAGTTTTAGTCAATATTTTTGCCCTATCACCGCCATTCCCCCAAATCCATTGCCACTCAATAGGTTACATACTCAAAATAGTATTGGAAAGTCGAGTCGGGTACACTCGATGACTCTGTTAGAGGGATGTGAGCTTTAGCATACACAATCTAAATTTAATAAATAAAAATAGCATAAAATAAAAACACCCACCCTTGCTATACAGATATTTTCATTCATATATTATTTAAAATTTTTGGCAGAAATTGGGCCGCAATTTATGAGCATAATACAAGCAATTTTTGCATTTGAAGGCTGATGAAAATAGTAACAGTAGAGTACTGAAGACAGATGTTTAAAAATTAGAGCAAAATATACACAAACGTTTTTAAAAACAATGTTTAGTTGATTCACAATAATAACAAATCTATCAAGTAGTAATTTACAAATTGTTACAAATTCATGTTGATAATTTATTTTATGACATTTTATATATCTTTTTGTGTAATCTGTTAAGATCAATAAATTAAAATAAATGTGTGTTCATAAATATATGCGCATATTGAAACAATCTTTACTCTCATTTAATATTTAATACTCATTTTTTATGTAAAAATGTTATTTAAAATATTTATACAGATTGTAAAATTTATAAAATATGTTTTCATTTGTCGTCACTGCTTAAATTGATAGGTGTATAAACTGATATGTATGTATGTATATATATATATATATATATATATATATATATATATATATATATATATATATAACATGACTTTTCTTAAACCCTGCGCCCCCTTTTAATACTTTCTTTGGGAAGCCTAAATTGAATCACCTATATATATATATATATATAAAACATGACTTTTCTTAAACTCTGTGCCCCTTTTTAATACTTCATTGTGGAAGCTTAAATTGAATCACCTGCATATATATATATATATATATATATATATATATATATATATATATATCATCATCATCTTCAGCCCCTGTTAATCCACTGCTGGATAAAGGCCTCTTCCATGATTTTCCATTTTGTTCGATTCAGTGCCTCTCTTTTTCACAGTTTTCCAAGAAAGTTTTTAATATCCTTATCCCATCTGTTCATTGGTCTCTTTCTCGGTCTTTTCATATTCCTTGGATATATATATATATATATGTATATAAATATATTTATATATATATAAGAAAATAATCCGTAAAAAATATTTGTAATGTACTATATGCATTTATTTAAAATATTTTTGTGTATAAATATGTAAATTGTTACGTTTGTATAAAAATTAAAATTATTAATAAAATATTACTTTGGTTGAATTTTAAAATACCATACAAAAGTTACAATTAAATGATTGCTATCATCTTTATTCACTACAAGTTCATATTTGAATTTAAACTGCCCGAATAACAAAATGGGCGGTAGTCGTTCTTCATCTATAATAAATTTATCAATTTTATATATCGCGGCCGGAATCTAAAAACAGGTAAATAATAATAAAACTCTATATTTTTCCAAACAGTTTATCATAAACCTTTCACTTACGATTGTTCCATTAATACACGATTCCGGAAAGTTTTCCATATTTGATAATGCTTCGTAAATTGCAGGAAATTTATCCTGTTTCCACTCGCATACTTTATAATGTATGTTAAAAATGTTACTAGTGTATTTGTTTCCAGTTCTTACGTACGAAGAACAACGTAGCTTGAAAAATACATATGTAAATGTTAATACATAGTAGTGTTTAAGAAAATAGTCACCTTTTTATATGTGTTTTGGATGAAAATGTATTGTCATGTAAAAATATATAAAATGAAAAATATTTGTTTATGAATTTTATGAACTTGTTTACAATGTTTTTTTTCTTTATATAGATGTGAATTTAAAAATTAACCAATATGTAAACATTCATATCGAAATAAAATCTTATGTTCATAATAGCTGTTTACTCAATTTATAAGACAGTCGATTTAACTTATCTTGTGAAAATATATTCATAAGAGAAAATATCTAATTTCATTAGGATATATTCATAATTTTAGTTTTTATTTTTTTTTGTATACATAAAAGATCTCAATTTCTAAAATTAACCCTTCACTACATTTTGTAGTATGTCTGCTATAGCGAGTTTAAGTAGAGTGTACACACAGTGTATTTAATAACGTCTTAAACATAATTTTATATATACAAAACTTTTAAATATTAACAAAGGAACTTATATTGTCTAGTGGCGTGTCTGATTCTGTTACTGGAGCTCGCTTGTATTAATTCTAAAATATGAAATTCATTTCAAACCAAAAATTTTAATGAATTGTGCTGTAGAAAAAATGTTTCCAAAGACTTTAACGAGTTATCCATTTAGTATACTTATTTAATATTTTCTATGTTGTTTTATAATTACAGTGTTTGTTTAATAGTGTTAAATATACAGTCAAGTCTATTTCCATGCAGTAAAAACGTTCCACAGAAAACCGCATATAAAAAATTGCACAAAAAAGACATAACACATTGAAAAATTAGGGATACGTTTCATCATTTTCTAAAATCGCATAAAACCAAAGCAATGAGTTAAAATACGCCCAAAATCGCATAAAAAAGTTGATGAAAATTTAGGAAAATAAGAATGTCTGAAAATTCCTTCGAAAATCTAAAAGTCGTTGATATAAAACTTAAAATAAGTTTGTTTTAACTGTAATCATTTAATTTTATTGAAAAGTACCAATTCTTTTTATATTTTTTCATCAGAATTATCGTCGCTATCTGACAATATACGGCACCATTTGCGAAATCACTTTCATTACTAGAAGAGATAGTCAGTACATCAGATCTGCATGGTAAACACAATGGTTCTTCAGAAACAGAATTAGCGTCAACTTCACCCTCGTTCTGTGTTGATTTTTTTCCTCTGATAATTTAATCAGTGATTCAACTTTCAGATGATGATTTTAATAATTTTTTATGCAGTTCTCGATATCCAGACATATAATTCTTCAGCTCACGTTGAAATTTGAAGGCCCGTTCAGAATTTGTGTGATTAACAAGAAAATGATTTTCAAATTTATTGCAAAGTTGAAGACCTTCTCGAATTATTTTTACAGTGAGAGGGATAGGTTTTTCTTCCGCTTATCTATTGTTTTCTGGATCTTCGACGATATCTAAAGTGGTACCAATAATATCATCATCGTTTAAGGTGTTATTCACAAGCAATTCGTCGACATCATTCTGACTAAAGATATCAAAACTTTCTCCACCAATTTCATGTGCCAAAGTAATGACTTCAGCTGATAATGATGATGTTTGAATGGTTGCACTGTTTGCAACACATCCAGGCCAAGCTGCTTACCAGCAGACATTTAAACTCTGTGATCTTATTTTAGTGACAGCAGATACAACAGGATTTAAACAGTCCAAAATAGAAAGTTTTAAATTCAAAAATATAGATTTTAAGAAATATAATGATAATAAATTTAAAACGTTTCAAACAACGTGCAGCTCATATATGCATTTACAACGGGGAAACCCCGATTTTGCACCGCATAACTTCGAAACCGCATTAAAAAGTTACGCATAAAAACAGACTCGACTGTATATCGTACGGTTTACTTGTACACACACTGATGTATGTTTAATACGGTTTAATGTAATAGTTTGGTGAATTATAAGCTTAAGCATTCTGTCTACTGAAGCGGATAGCAAAGATTATAATACCGGAAATTCTCATGTAAAATCGACGACATACAACACTAGCGCTTTTATCGACTTGAGTTGATGTAACACTATAGGTTAACTAAACGCACATTTGTCTTTAGACAACTTTCAATATATTTGTTTTCAGTTTAATAAAAAAAACAGTTATAGAGGAAGTTATTTACATGTTTTCAGGATGTAAATATAACATCTATAAGCACACATCGATATATCTACAAATGCAACCAGATTCGATTTAGTTGCTCTTTGTAATTTATCAGTTTACTTTATGATTAAGCATACAAAAAAAATCGATATTATTTTCCCTAAGTAAGGTTTAATATATAAAAGAAATACGTACATAAGGTTCATTGATAGGTAAACGTAGATTGATTAAAAAACTTGTTGCATATGCTGTCTTGTTAATTCTTCGTATATTCACATCGAATTCTTTTACAAAAATAGAATCGTTGATGTAGAATTCTGACCTTTCCGGAATCAACCTATAATTCTTTTATCGTCTGATATTATATTAAAAGTATTTACATATATATATATATATATATATATATATATATATATATATATATCATGCAAGTATTGAAGAAATAATAGACAGAAAAAAACAAGTATAAATTTAAATTTTATTTGTAGAAAATGAAAACAAACTTTTCTTTAAAGTGTTGTTATCATTCGATTGAAAAATATACTTTAATTTCAGTTAAAAGTTTATGAATAATTAAATATATAAAATATGTGTTAAAATTTGGATAAAGTTATATCTCTATAATTATATGAAATTTTAAATGTATATATATATATATATATATATATATATATATATATACATATATATATATCATATTTATGTTTTCTTTACTATTAGGTTTGTAGGAAAATATCTATTGAAAATATCCGTTTTTGTTTTCTGAATTCTAAACTTAATTCTTTTCAATAAAAGTGTAATTTCATAGTGTTTATGTTAGTATCATTTTAAAGTGCATTTTTCACAGTTTTCCGATCTGTTGCAAATAAACAAAACTCTATCGATTTTCTAAAGATTTAATAAGCTATGTAATTCATTAAACTGAATTTTGAATATTTGGACTTTTAGTCAATACAAAATTCAAATAAGAAATCATAGTTGTGTAGACAATAATGAATAAGATCTTAATTTGTAAAAAAAATAGCAAAAAAAAATTAATAAAAAATTTATACATTCTCTAAATGTCAACAAATAACATGATATAATATATATATATATATATATATATATATATATATATATATATATATATAATTTACCCTTTCTGTTGTAATAAAATGCAAACAAGTATAGAGAAACACTATTGGACATAACTTTCGAAGGAGATTCATACTTGAAACACAATTCAATATTTAGTTTACTGGCAGAAACTAAATTTTAATACAATACACTTGGTATGTAGAAAAATGATACAACGTTTTTATACAACAAATCATTTAACGAATGACAGTAAAACGCAAATGAATTCTTTATATGAAATTTTACTCGACTACAAAATAAAAATAATCGATTCGAAAAGATATTACAATATGATATTAATGACATATTTTATTTTGTTTTTTCGGTAGCAAAAATCGTGTCTGAATAAAAAGGATACAGTTTTTTGAAAATAAATATTATGATTGAAAATATGATAAATGTAGATATATAATTTATGAAAAATTGTACTTCCGTTATATCATAATAATGGTTATGTATTTGGCATGAATATTATTTTAATAATAATAAACAATTAAATACAAATTAGAAGCTGATGGTTGGGTGTGGAAATAAATAGTTTCAATTTCATTCATCGAAAAAGTTCTTCGATGAATAAAATACAGATACAATCCCTTTGGTACAATTTTAAAATAGCAAACCAGAACTTCCTACGAAATGTCCTTATTTTGTCTTTAGCTACGAAAGCTTTGGTAAGAAAGTCAAACTGATTAATCAACAAAATCGGTACCAATCGCTCTTCACTTATAATAATATTATCCAGTCTAATTGTTCCAGCAGGGAATTGAAAACGTAATAAATAAATATATTTTTTAATTTTCAAAATAATTAAATACGAAAAATCAATTTTATAAAACGTACAAATGCTCCATTAATAGAGTTTCAAGTTTTAGTAAGACTTAATGCTTCATACACTTGAGATAAAAGTATTTTATTTCCAATCACATAAACTGTATTTTATATTTAAATCGATAGAAGTGTACGAGGGTGGTCCCAGTGGTTTGCCGTTTCATAACCATGGATGAAACATGGGTCCATCACTTCACACCCGAGACAAAAAAACAATCAAAACAATGGACTGAAAAGGGAGAACCGGCTCCAAAGAAGGCGAAGACCGTTTCATCTGCAGGCAAGGTCATGGCGTCGGTTTTTTTGGGATGCGCGTGGGATAATTTTCATTGACTATCTTGAAAAAGGAAAAACTATCAACGGCGAGTATAGAAATCAAGCAAAAACGGCCGCATTTGACTAAGAAGAAAGTGTTGTTTCATCAAGACAATGCACCAGCTCACAAATCCGTTATTGCAATGGCCAAAATTAATGAATTAAAGTTTGAATTGCTACCTCATGCACCCTATTCGCCAGATTTATGGATAAAAAATGGAGTTGAATGGATAAAAAATTTTTAATGTGAATTCAATCAAATTCATTATGTGATTATAAAAAATTATTTAAAAAATAAATCTTTTCTTTTTACGAAGCTCTTGAATTATTCCAGTCGTGGTTACATTAATCTCTCTGTGTATATATAGGGATAGTGCTAGGGGATTACATTAATCTCTCTCTGTGTATGGGAGCATTTTCGCCCGATGATTTTGTTTTATTTACTAGTGTTTTTCCTCCTTTCCTTGGGGGGGGGGGTGCTAGAGCTCCTTACACTCCCCCCACTGGGTGTGCCACTGTTCCGGATTGAATATGTAATTCTTCAAATATATACAACAAAATGTTATTATTATATTATCAAAGTATTTAATATGCATATGATTATTTTAATAAAATTATTTTTAATATAAGATAATCAATAAAACAGTTAAATACGACAAGCCGTACAAAAATGATGAATACAGTAAGTTTCGTGTTATTTGAGTGAATAAGAATAAATGTTTGTCTTTACATACAGTTTTGATTTGACAATTTTAACATTTCATACTGGAAATTTTAATTAAAATACA